>CM021104.1:322256654-322538566 GCA_007115665.2 Sequoiadendron giganteum
AGGTGGACCTATCCAAGGATTTGAAAGAATCTGTGGACATTCAAATAGGAGCTATTAAGGCACACCCAAAAAGTCACGTATTTTAATCTCCCTAACATGTGCTATTGGTGCTAGTCAGCTAACCACAAGATCAAGGATTTCCCTTTGATAGTGCCTCATACAACATCCCCATCATGAGATGTCAGAAATCCTCATCAGATGGAGCCTTTTGCTAAGGCTGAAACAAAGTGGACCATGGTTACAAATCGAAAAAATAAGTCAACTAGTTTTGGGTGGGCCCCCAAGGCCTCTAAACCACCCAAAGTTGATTCAAACCCTTTAGAGAAGGGGATAGCCACTCCTTCTGGAGCTACTACTGTTTTGGTGCAGCCCAAGTCAAAGGTGACGCCTCAGCCTACAACTATTATGTATGTTCAGCCGAATATCCCTCCCGCAATAGGGGCTCAATGATAGTCTCGTAGTCCCTCTGCACCGCCTGAAGAAGGAGAATATGTTCCAAAAAAGTGGTGGTTTTCACCCCCTATTTAGATTGGTTCAGTACCACATGATTTCTTGAAGAATAGTTTATCTTCCTTGGTTGAGGAGGATCTAGGTTTTGAAAGCATGGAAGAGTTTCATCCATGAATTTTTTTTCATAGAATGTTTGAAGTCTAACTGACCTCTCCAGAAAGTATTATGTTAGAGATACCTTATAGAAATACTCAGGTATTGAAGTGCTTTGTCTCTAAGAAATTAAAATTTTAGGGTTTTTTCTTGCCTCAGCTTGTCGTTCTATTTGGCTAGCCAGTACTATGTTTTTTAGTTTGCATGAAGCTGGACGTGGCAGAGCCATCACTCTTTTGTCCCCACATTTGCATTCTTGTTTTGTGGATCATGGGACTAATCCTTCTCAGTAGATAGTCTGGGTTCTCCTTAACATTGATAATCATTCCTTCAGGATTATTAATGTTTGTGCCTCTAATGATGTTGTGGAGTGCTCTTTTCTTTAGCATAGGATTGTTGATTCTTTACTAGTTACCACGTGGTTACTCTACAGGGATTTTAATATGGTCGAGGTGGCATATGACAAGGATGACACCTTGCGCTTCCATTGGGCAGGTAGTGAATGGGAGGCATGATTTTACACGTGTAATAAATTGGGGTTTTATAATCCCTATATTGGCTACCACCATTCTCATTCCCTCTAGCACACTTGGTGTAATTAGAGGGCTAGTATTGACAGAGTTTTTAAACGCCATGATTGTGCCATGATCTTAGCTCAATCTTTTTTTTCTTTTGCTAGTTTTTCCTTGCTAGTGAAGTCGTTAGTGGATGTGACTATGTCTAATCACTTCGTAATTTCTTTTCCTATTGAATGGATGTCTTGTCATCCTCAGACATGTAAAACTCAATTCTTTTTGAAAAAATCTTTGCTCTGCCACAAGCCCACTCTAGCTTACATTCATCGAGTGTAGAATTTGGAGTGCATACCAAATGGTAAAATAGGCTAGATTACTTGGTGGAACAATACCATCACTCATACTACTCATTTCTTGCGCACTTATAGGTGCCAACTGACCATTTTTCTCTGGTGATCCTATGAGGAAACCACTGTTGAATTGCATGTAGCTATGGAGGCCTTGGAGGCCAATTCTTTTTCCTTGTCGCATCGAGTCAGGGTGGCATAATTAAGGCACAAAAAGCAAGTGGCTGATAGTTACGCTGCTAGAGGAGCACAAATCAAAGCTAGGACGCATTGGCTTAAGATTGGTGATTGTGCCTCCAAACAATATTTTTTGGCACTTCATGCCAAGCACTCATCCCCAGGCATCAAAAAAATTAAGGATGGCACTCAGGTGCTCTCTAAGCTCGCTTAAATTTTCTAGGATTTTGTGTCATTGTGAGTAGGTTATCATTGCACAAGACTCCATGCTTGTGCGACAACAAGCCCTTAAGGACTACCTTTATTTTGTGCCACATAGGCTCTCTTAAGCAGATTTTCTTTTTGTGATCAACTGTTGACAATTGATGATCTCAAGGAAGTCATTTATTCTATGGCTGATGATAAGGCTTGTGGGATTGATGGCTTCTCTTGTGAATTCTACAAATCCCTTTGGGATTCTGTTGGGCGTGATCTACATCATGTCTATCTTGAGGCTTTTCAAATCAAATCTCTAGGAAATTTAATTAAAAAGGGAAATATAAAGTTCATACCTAAGGTTAGGGATTTAGAGGATATCTACAACTAGAGGCCTATCACGCTTCTCAATGTCTCCTAAAAAATCATTGCCAAGGCTTTGGCTCTAAAAATCCACCATCTCTTGCCGTAGATTGTTCACCCAGAGCAGGCTGACTTCATCAAATCTAGGTTCATTCTAGATAATATTTTTTTTTTTGGGAATTCATTGAGTGGGCCCAACGCTCAAATCAAAAAGTTGTGCTCATTAAAATTGACTCTGCCAAAGCTTATGACTGCATTGAATGGCCTTTCATTCTTGTGATGTTGCAAGCTTTGGGGTTTGGGCTCAATTTCATTTAGTCTGTTCATATTATTTTTTCTAATGTCTCAATTTGCATAACCATTAATGGCTGCCAATCTTCTGCTTTTGGCCTTTTTCGCTCAATTCGGCAAGGGTGTCCTCTCACCCGCTTTTTCTATGTGCTTGCAGTTGAGGGCTTTGGCTACCTTTTGGCCCATGCTATTTCTCAGTAGTGTGTCAAAGGGATTCTTTTCCGAAATTCTCAAGAGCATCTTGTTAATGGCCACTTTGTGGATGATTCTTTTCTCACTCTCTTGGATGAAGAAAAATTGATCACTACTATCGTTGATTGTCTCAACACTTTCTGTCTTTTCTTCGACTCTGCCATCTAATGGCACAAGACCTTATACTACAGGAAATCTATATCACCCACTCCTATGTGGTGTCAAAACTATAATTGGAAATGGATTGGGTAGGGGGAGATATTTCGGTTTTTGGGCATCCCTTTCGCCTTTCAAGCCTCTCCTAGGGATCTTTGGAAAGCTATGCTTTCCAGGGTTGAGTAAAAGCTTTCTTACTGGATTACCAAGCCTGTTTCTCTAGCTGGTAAGTTCCTGGTGTGCTCTAAAGTTCTGGCAGCCACTCATGTTTACTACTCTTCTTGTTGGGTTCCCTCTAAAGTTTCTTATGGCAGGCTTGAAAATTTTCTCCAGGATTTTCTATGGGCCTCCTCTGAAACTCACAAGAGTTTCCATCATATTGCATGGGAGTACTATTGCCTCCCCAAAGATTCTGGAGGGCTTGGGTTGCTCTCCTCTCAATGAAAAGGGACTGCTCTTTGTGTCTAGTGGATTATTCGGGCCCTCACTAAAAATGAAGCCTAGAAGATTCTCGTCAGGAATTGTATTCATTCCATATTTTTTGTTCATAGACCCACTTGGAAAGGAATAGGCTTCCAAACCCTCTTGGTTATGAAGGAGCATGTTCAAATTGTTGGAAATTTTGTGGCCACGAGCATTTGGTATGCCTAGGAGGCTGTTAAGCCTTGGCTCTGATGGGTTGGGGCTAGATTTCATGTTGTGCTTTCACTCAATCACAAAAACATTTGTTGGTCTCTTCTTCTTGCACATAATGGATAGCCTTTGGCTAGATCGCCTTGGCTTAAAGCGCTTAGATTTCACAGAAAGGGCATTCAGACCATGTAATAGGTCTTTCACTGACCCACTATGTGCATCATGCAATGGGATGCTTTTGAGGCCCAATACGGACTTCAAAAAAAGGACCACACTACTTTCAATAGCCTGATGAGTGCCATTCTAGCAGAAATGCTACACAAAATTGGCATTCATGGGAACAAACCTTGGTGGAAAGAATAGAAGTGGTTTCCTAATACTCCTCTCAAGAGCTATAAGTTGCGGCTTGGTTACAGGTGGCTTTCACCCCATTTTCCTATTATCAACAATTTGAACCAGAGGTGGCTTCTTCACTCCTCTACTCATTTTTGGCGAAAGAGATTTGTTGCCACTTGGTCTGCAAGTGTTAATCTGAAGTTGGCCCACTTTGCTTGGTGTATTCATTTCCAAGCCTTTCTCGTGGGTTCTCATCTTTTACACTTGGGGGTCTAGGACCCTCGTTTCCCTTTTTGTGGGCAACCTGAAAGCTTTAAGCATCTTTTCTAGTTTTGTCTCAGAGCTCAGTAGCTTTGGACTTGGATTCATGACTTATTTCATCCCTTTAGGCCAAAACCTTTTTCTTGCCATATGGTTCTGCTAGGAGATCTATCTGGGATCCCTGCTAAGTTCACCCAAGTTTGGCACACTTTTAGGGTGGAAATCCTCTTCAACACCTAGAAAGATAGAAATTCCTACATATTTACTCATTCTCAAATGGATATTAATGTTTCTCTCTATGCTAAAGTAGTTATTTGTTCTAATGTTCTCTTATAGATACAAGTGCAAGGTAATAAGGTTGCACTAGAGGTGGCTTACCTTAAAGTCCTCCTAGACCACTGGGGAAATTCCCCATGCACTATGGCTTGGGTCCCCGACTTGCCCTCCTCCTCCCACAGCTGGTCGCCCTCTCAAGGCCGGTAGCAAAGTGGCTTCTTGTGTCCTTGCTGTCCTCCATCATGGGACGGTCTGGGATGGCCTTCTAGTTGTCCTTCAGGGAGTTGCAGTGGTGGCTCTCGGTGGCCCTCTGATACTCTGCCTGCCTATAGTTCTAGATGGCCTACTAGTGGTAGAAGTTTTCTGTGATTGGCGCTTGCAATATCACCCCGACACAAGGAAAAAGATAAAGATAAGAAAGATGATGATGATGGATAGGGTGCTCCTCCTGATGTCACTTCAGACCTCACTGATGTATGGGGGGAAAATATGGATGTCAGAGACCTTCCTAGCTCTGTTGGAACTGCTCTAGTTGTTTAATGGTTTGTTTGTTGTTTTAATTTCTCATGCTTTTAGACTTCTGGGCTAGGACCATGTGACTTGATATTTAGCTATTTTTGGGTGCTGCCTATGTGACTTTTGGGGTTTGCCTTTTGACCAACCACCCCTTTTCTAGTAAATATGTACTCTTATCTTTAATTTAATATAGATAGTTTCCTATTCATCAAAAAAAAAAAAATTGATGTGGAAATTTGTTGATAGTTTTACAGGGCACTGTAGAGCCTGACTGTTGTGATCAGTGGTATGCAAAGGCAAGCTTATTGATAGATTTTGATCATATTTTAGTGATTAGGTGTGTTGCAAATCATACTACCAAAATTCAATCAAAATCAAACTTTGCAAATGATTTATTTGTTAATGAAAGAGTGTTCTTGTTTATGCTACTTATCATTTATTAATGCAGACTTCCATTAATATTACTAGTTGTAAAAGAACATGGGACAAAAAATAACAGAAAAAGAGAAATATTTGTTAGTTTTAAGTTGCCATGGAGAGGCTTCACAGGTTGGTGAGACACGTCCCAAGATAAATGGTCATTTGCATATGATGTTTGAACTGTAATTTTTTAGAAAAGGGCATAATTCCTCGAGTTCATCCTACTATTCATCAATGACGAAAAATCTATCATACACTTATTCTCCATTTCATAGCTAGCCTTATATGATGCTTGAAACGCCCTTTTCAGAATGAGGCATATTTCCCCAAGTTCATCCTACTATTCATCAATGGTGAAAAAACTATGGTACATTTGTTCTCCATCTCATAGAGCATTATATGTCATATCCTATCAAGAGTCACTAGTTGTTGAGGGTATGTGTAGGATCATGATGGGCCAAAAAGTGGCAATATGATGGGTATGTGGCTGACGACATTTGTTTTTACCCAAAATTGATGAAACAAAAAGGGTTTTTTAAAGGAGATTCTCAGCTTCCCACCAATATAAATTATTCTTTACTTTGAATTTAATAAATAATTATTATTCATTTTCTATTGAATTATGACTAAAGTCTTGATTTTTAGGCTGATTGAAAAACATCTATAGCTTTCAAACGGTATCATATTTTTTGAATCCAAAACATGTGTCACATTCTATGCTTCGCATATTATAAGATTAAAAAATAAAAAAATGAATTTCATGAAGTTTTGACCAAGTTAAGGTGGCCAGACATACGAGTCTATATATTTTTAAAATGTTGTCATTAAAAAATTAAATTTAATTATTTCCTTGGAAACAAATTACAAAAAAATGTGCATCAGATTGGTACATGATTCCTCTACTTATATCTAAAAAATTATAAAAAAATATTATCATTTTAATATGGTTAGGGTGGTCACACACACACCTACTTCTTATTTTTTCCTTGAAATTTAAGCACTGCTGTATTGAAATTTCAAATTTTCACCAAATAGATTTTATTTTTTTGTAAATAAACGTAGTAATTTAAAAACTACATTCAATTTTCTACAAATTATATTCTTACATATTTTGAAATAATATAGATAACTTATTCAAATTTTTATGTCAAGTTGCCTAACTCTGATTTTTTTGAATTTGTTGCCACTTAAGGGCCTATTTTTTCCATGATGATCTTGCACATACCCTTGATCTTCATTAAAAATTTACATCAGCACAACTATCCTTTCCAAGCTATGTTGATGCAAAAGTCACTTAATTTCATCATTACATGAACTGTTGGTTAGACAGTTACATTAAGAACTTGATACAGATCACCATTTCATTGTGAGTAGTTTATAAGATTTAACCTTATAGTCATCTAGGTGATACAATAAAATATTGTGCAATATGTAAGGATTTTCTTTAAATCTCTCAATGAACACAGTGTCCCTATAGGGCTTCAGGACAAATTTCTTAAAACCGGTTTTAACACCTTGAGTTTTGGACTTCTTATCACAAAGTGGACTACCAGAGACAAAGCTAAGAAAACCAATTTTGTTTAATTTAAATTTTTAACCATTGTTACTAAGACTACTAATAGGAGCCCAAGAGGTGGTAAAATTTGGGACATAACCCTTTTTTTGCATATCATTCAAGATTTTGGATTCTTTTTCTATCTTATTCTCCTTATAATACATATCAATCAAAGCACTATAAGTAATGTTACTTGCTATGAAGCTAGTTTCCAACATTTTATTATAAATCATAACTACTTCTACCATTCTCCCCTATTTACAAAGGCCACATATAATTGCATTGTAGGAACCAACGCTTGGTAGTAGGTTCTTGTCCAACATTTATACAAACAATTCAAGAGCTTTATCTAGTGAGTTTTCTCCACAATATACACGTATTACCAAATTGTAGCTAACATCATTAGGTGTGCCACCCTTATTCAATATCATATCAAATAAATTATCTATTTTTTAAGCTCTTATTTAAACAATCAACCTTTTGTAGGGATTCACTTGAAGGGCTCATTTTTCTAAAGGATGGAAGAGAAAGAGTAAATGAAAAGGTTGAGCATTCCTTGGAGGGGTTGCACATAAACAAGTTAAAAACTTTAAAACATGGGTTAGTTGATCCTCTGAGATCTTTTATTAGAGATATAGAATCAATGATTATTTGGAGCGTTAATTTTTCTTAGTGAATGTTCTTGGGTGTTGTTGTAAAGTTTATTGTAGTCTTCTAGCAAAGCCAATTTTTTTGGGGTAATGGGAATGTTCCTGATTTTCCCCTAAGCACTACAACACAATTATGATTTATTTTCTTTTCTTTTTTGAAACACTTTTGTCTATACTACACACTTTCATTGTTTTCTTTGTAGTGTCTAGTTTATTTTGATTTTGGTGAACTTATGAATTACCATCATCATCTTATAAAACTGAGAGACAATGACAATTTCTATAGATTCTCAAATAAAATAATTTCATACCCATCCTCATATTGACTCATGGCTGATTCCATCAGCTACCAAAATATGCAATAAAATTTTGGTTAACTTTTTGTGATTTCTTGTGTTGCACTTTTAGGGCCAACTAGCTTGCTAGTCTAGTGAAATTGGCAAGGTAGTGGACTGTTTGGAAAAATTGGGTCCAAGAAATGGGATCTTCAGAAGGCCAAAGATTAAACTTTTTCAAATGATTAAATAAATTTATGTTATTTAGGCATAGGCATTTACTTTTGTAAACTGTTCTAAGGGGAAGTGAAAAGTATTGTTTTGGCTCATTTGATTTCCTCCTTGCTTTACAGATAGAACTCCAACTAGATCAAGAGGAACAAAAAATTCTGAAAAACTTTCCTTAAGTTCCCCGTTACAAGGGAAAAGTGCAAAAAATATATCTGGAAAAGTACAAAAATATATCTTATGACATTAATTATATAGATTTAATATAAAGATAGATAAACTAATTGTAAACCAATGATACAAAAAAAAGGATGTGGGCATTTATATTGTCTTGTAGATTTATTATAGTCTGGAATATGATTGTACAAGAAATTTTGTACAAAACCTTATATATGCATTTTTCAGCTATGGGATACAAGTTTAATTGGTTATCTCGACTTTTGCAATTGTGGGTATTCATATATCGGTTGATCCTTAATTGTAAATAAAATATCAATTTGGAAATATTTGTAGGTGCATATTCTTATGGTAAAACATGTAGGTTGATGAAATGTACTTTGCTAGGTTGATCTAGTACAATTCTTTCTCTAACATACAGGGTGATAAGCTGAGAACAAGAGCTATAGATTATGTGGAATTCTCAATAAGATAAATTTTTCCTATTTAATGGAACACATCACTTTCAACCACATATTGGGTGCTCAGTGCCCTTACCAGAACATCTAACTTCCAAGAGCAAGATGTTTGCCTGATACATCATTTTGAATGTGTGTTCTTAAAAAATCACCTTCAAGCCCATACTTATATGCTCAGAAGGATCTTACCTTTGGGTTTTCATGTTGATCAATTAGGACCCAAACCTAGAAACTCTTATATACACAATAGGTGCTCTTACCACAACACCAGTAACTCTTGATATGGTTTGGAATGTGGATTGCAAGATCAACACTCAAGAAGAATCAAATCCTTGACATTTATGATTTTACTAGTGTTTTATATTTACTAATTCATTGTTCCTTATATATGGCTGGGAATCAAGATTGGAGTTTCTCCAACACACAAATAGACAAGCCAACACACACCTGATCTTTGTATTGATTATGATCGCATGGAATTTATGTTTTAACTCAAGTCCTCTATCTAAATTTCAGATTTGTACTTATAGTAACAAGTGTGTAGCCATCCTCATTCTTTTTCATCCCATCAAGGAGAATGCCAAACCGAAAATCTTGAATAAAAAAATTGAATGGAAAAATTTAGAAGTAGTGTTGGATGAGGCCAAGATTTGAAATAAATGACACATAAAATGTAATATAATATTAGTAATGCTTTAGGGAATATTAATAATTAGGGGAAATTATATTATTGTTTAAATTAGAAGTAATTTTGTGAAGAATGTAATGTTTCTTAATCTAAACCTCACTAGATAGGAATCTAGTATGATTATCTTCTATGACTTTATAGGATTAATAGCGGAACATTAATATTGGTTATTATAAACAATCACATTTTGTTATTGTAAACCCAATTAATGATGAAAATGTTCATATTTTAGGATTAAACTATGTCTAGCATATGGTTATTCAACATACATAATGATTGAATTTTCTATCTTGTGAATGCTTAATGGATTTATTTCCTAGAATCTTACTATACCTTATGGCATTGTTGTTCAAGTATGACTATTAATTTCAATACTTTGTATTTTTCTAGTGTATCCTTAATTAGGTTTTTGATCCCCAACTTCACCTAATTGGGTGACATTTGTCTATGGAATCGTCTAAGTAAATGGAGCCTAAAAAGGGTTGTGTACTAAATGATGAGCTTTTATAACTCATAGAATAGGGGAAATATGATGTCTTTGAGTAGGGAATGGATTTTAATGCATGATATTTGGTTAATATATCTCCATATTCAGTTCTTGTTGATAAAATCCCTTATGATTCGTGGATAGGTAGAAAGAATTCTATTTCACATTTAAGAGTTTTCTTTCAAGGATTTTCTTTAGGTGCCTCAAGAGAAAAATTCTAAGCTGGATCGAAAAGCACATAAATGCATCTTTGTTGGTTATGGTGGGAATGTAAAGGGTTACAATCTTTGGAATCCACTAACCCATAAAATGGTTTTCTATAGAGATGTGATTTTTAGGGAGTTTAGAGCTTACTTAGGTGAAGAAAAATTGATGGAGAGATAAGAAAAAAAATAGTGCACTTTGAGATAAACATTAAAAGAAAAGAAGATGCAAATATGGAAGATCAATCAGATGGATTAGAGGATGGAGAAGAAGATAGTTCAAAGAGTTCATATGATGTACATGTAGAGTAAGACGAGGAGTAATAACCTATTACTCCTACTATGAGAAGATCCAAAATACAACAAAATCAAGTTGGTAGGTATAGCCCATCCAATTTTCATTGTTTATTTTCTTTATTGAGTATTGATGATGAACCTAGATCCTATAGGGAGGTTGTCTATTTAGAAGAGAGTGACACTTGTATGCAGCCCATGGAAAAGGAGATGATGGCTTTGGATAGTTGTGATACCTAGTATCTTGTGAGTTTTCCCAAAGGAATGAAGCCCATTGGTTGTATGTGGATATTTAAAAAAAATTGGAGCAGATGGTTGGTTAGAGCTGTACAAGGCCAAAATAGTGGCCAAGGACTAAGTTCTCAGAGAGAGGGATTTGATTTCATTTAAATTTTCTCTCATGTTGCTAAATCAACTTCTATTATATTTATATTACCTATTGTTGTTTCTCATGATTTTATAACAGAGAAAATGGATGCTAAATATTTTTTCTTGCATGGAGATCTTGAAGAATATATTTATATGTGGCAACTAGATGGTTTTGTTGTGAAAGGAAAATAATACTTGGTTTGTAGGTTATAGATATCTTTATATGGTTTGGAACAATCACCCAGGATGTGGTGCCAAAATTTTGATTCTTTCGCATTGAACTTGGGTTTTTTTAGAAGTAAGGAGGATCATTGTGTTTATATTAAGGTTATTCATGATTAGATTATATTTCATTATCTTGTATGTTGATCACATGTTGTTTATGGGTAAGAGAAAGGTGATGATTAAGGAGCATAAGGCTCGGCTTTCTGGCACATTTGATATGAAGGATTTGAGGGATGAAAAATATATTCTTGGGATGGAGATCACTAGAGCTCTAGTTCATACTTTTTTTTGGTTAATTTACAGTAAGTATATTGATACTATTTTGCAGAGGTTTAATATGCATGACTATAAAATAGTAAATATTCCATTTCGGGTTGGTACTAAGTTGAGTTTAGACATGTGTCATAATTTTTATGATGATTTTGAAAATATGTCTAACATTCCATATGCTAGTGTTTTAAGTAGTTTAATGTATACAATAGTTTGCACTAGACCAACTATAGCCCAAGTAGTGGAAGTTTTGAGAAGGTCTATTTTCAACCCTGGTAGATAGCATTGTACTTTTTTAAGAGGGTGCTTAGAAATTTGTGTTTTACTTCAGATTACTATTTGGTTTATCATGGTATTGATGATGTGAGTAAGTGATTATACATGATAGGTTTTGTTGACGTAGATTGTACTTGGAAAGTCGTAGGTCCATAAACATCGATTTTTTTTCTTTTTTTATAGGTATATTGAGGTGGATAAGATGTGTCCTACAATTGCATTGTGCACCACCAAAGTAGAGTAAATGGAAGCTACACAAGCTTCTAGGGAGGTTCTTTGATTATAGAGACTTGGTGATGGTATTGGTTTTAATTGTAGGACTGTGAGGATTAGATGTGATAGGAAGAGTGCCAAATGTATACCCAAAAATATTATGTATCATGCTCTTCCTAAGAAATTTTATGTTTAGCATCACTTTGTGTGAGAAATGGTTGATAATGGTAAATTTTTAATTGAGAAGGTTGGCTCTCTAGACAATGTTGTAGATTCTCTCATGAAGTTGATGACCATATATAAGTTCTCTTGGTGTAGGAAGGTCATGGGCCTTGATTAGTGTAATTGATTATATGTTTTATTTATATCTCATGGATGTAACTATAATGTATCATGTTAGGATAGGTGACATTATAATTGCTATCCTAAGTTTATTTTCTCTCCACGTTCTTTTGAAAATGTTCTAGGGGACATGAGGGAAAAATATTCATTATTTATTTTCCTATGAAAAATTGTAATTGCATTCAAATAGGTGAACCTACTGTAGTGGTAGTTACAAAGTATCTTGGAGGATTATTCTTCTTGGGCGTCCACCTTTCTAGGTTGGGACCACTTGAGTGTGCATGTCTGTGTATGTTATTTGCATGTTTTTTCAAGCTCTTGCATGGTTGGGTGTCGAGGTTTTCATGTTGATGCATTCTCATGCATGTAACCATTGGATTTGTTGGAGTGTTATGGATCACTTGGGTTTGACCACTTCTAATTTTCTATGGGATAGGTTCCTATGTGAAGAAAATGTGATATTTTAATATTTTATTGCATTTTTTTGGGATGTCCACTAAGGTGGGCATGGATTTTCCATGTGGTTTTTCTTTTTCTTGGATAAAGTTGTAGTACTCTCTCCCACGAACATCTATATATTGGTACCTTGAGATGCTGGTTTAGTATGAGTTCTTTCCAAGTTGTAAGAGTGATGAAGTGCTACTAGATTACAAACATGATTATTGTATTGATGTACTTCCCTGAATATTAATACAAACATTGGATCTCTTTGGGTGTGGATATTTTTCTACACGGTTTTCTCCACATATATCTCATGTCACTTGTGTTGACGACTTGTGGTATTATAGATTTTTTATTTCATTGTTAAAATTATCAATCACATAATCTTGTTATGATTATTTAGACACATAATTTTATATTTTCAATCACTTTAATAAGTTCATATTGCTACAAGTTATATTTTGATTTCAAATAGACATAATATCAACACAAGTTGAGTCATCATAAGTATGTGAGACTAAAAATTTTAGCAAAGGAGAGGAAAACACAAATCATACATCCACATATGATGAGTGTGATCATGAGAAACCATCAAATATAAAACAAATAAAAAAACTTTATGGAAGAGGTTATGATCTTTTCAAACAACTTGACTATAATGGAAAAGGATGTGGTGTTAAAGAGTAAGGTATTTTTGTCCCTTAGATCCTACCCTACAAGAAAAAATAAGAGGCCTTGGTTATTGTCCTTCAACATAAATGAAAGCATCAAAGAAACCTTCACTAAAAATTAATGTCATCACACAAAACACTCCTAGGATAAATATTTATTTATCTTCAATCCTATGTCTTAGTAATGATTGTGGTTCACTAGATTTTACACCCTCCTTTATGGGAGAGTACAAAATGTCGCAATATAAACCTAGAGAGTCTTATATATGTATGACATCTTGTAGTAAGAAAGAAATATCTTTGTCCCAAAAGAAATCCCAATATCTGAATCAAGAGGGTACCTTGTGGAGGCTTCTCCAAGTCTGCTTGATATCTCTCCCTCCAATAGAATGAAATAAATTCTACAAAAATTGGTCATTTTGTGTATATCATCAAGTGCATGGTCATCCAACCAATGAATGTAAGACTTTAAATAATAAAATTCAACATCTTAAGGATTATGGTGCTCTTCCTTGTGTTTATGCACATATTTCCTCTAATTGATAATGATATCCATCCTATCATATTGCTCATCACTATGTGGAATTGATAGATTCATGTGTTTTTATCATTTTCATTCATGGTGGTAAAATATTAAGTGCACAACCATATTTACGTTGGCAGAAAAATGATAATCCTTGGTAGTTATCTTTGTCTCTATGCTTGGGGGAAAAGATAACTAGTTTTATAAGGTGTGCATTCTTTTCGAGGATCCCCTATTCTTATATTTCTACATAAAATACTAGCATAAAAAGCATGTTGAAAACTTAAGTTGGGGCATATAAGTCCCCCTCTCATTATTTGCATGTTACCTTCTTAGTGATGATAGCATACATCTCTAGGGAATTGTGACCTTTTTATTCAAAGTTTGGATTTCTAGATCTATGTGACATGTCCTCTTTGTGGTGATATTATGCTTGATACTACAAGATTGCGACCTTTCTTGGCATATTAAATTCCTCTTGGTGGTAATTATATGTCTTGAATTTTATAAGGTGTGAATATTTTATCCCTCAGCCAGTCCTTTCTTGGTGATTTCAAGTGTGATGTTCGCTAAGATGAGACCTCTCATGTATTAAGGAAAACCCCTTTGATTATCTTTTAAACTTTATTGCATTTAACAAATTCCACATCCTACTCCATGAGTGTCTAGCATAGTGCATCTTTCTATCCTTGTCAAAACCTATGACCATTTAGTGTGGGACCTTATCAAAGTTATCAGGGAGTATATATTTTGGTTAGTTAAAATATGAGATCCTATAGACCCAACATGACTTGCCCATCTGACACCTATTTTTTGGGTTTGCACCTTATAGACCTAGTGTGTGATAGTATTTTTTATGACCACTGAGAATAACACAACTTTCTTACCATTGGTTCCATGTCAGCATGTTTTATGGATGTGTCATAATACAACTTTCTATTCCAATTCTTTTTCTTTTTGAATATTTTTTACATATGTATGTGTCCCTTTTTGCTTATGTTGGTTTTCCTTAGGATCTTGATCTTGGGGGCTTGAACTCCTCCTTCATCTTTGTCATCCTATCCTTTTAACATTTATAAATTTGGACCCCTCTTGACATATATTTTTCTACTTTAGTGTGAGTCTGAGTGCCATTTCATACTCTCCCTAAAGTTAGGGCTAAATGTGGTGTAGAAAACTGTATATCTTTATAATTTCACACTATGTTTGGGTCCATTAATTAATTGGAATTAATTAAGCTCCTAATGACCAAATTTTGCATTCCAAAGCCTTATTATTCAAAATTTCTGAAAGGGAAACCTATATTAAACAATTTATATTAGTAATTGAAACACCTTGGAAATTGTGTGTCCTAGATTTAGGCCCATTGAGTGAATGGGCCCTCCTTAAGTGCCAAACCCAAATTTTTAATATAGTTTAGTGGAGTTTTGATGATTCAAATTCAAGTTTTAAATGCCATCTTGATAAATCTATTTTCTAGGAAATTAGATAAAAACCTATAAATACAATTATTTTATCAATTCATGTCTAAGGAAACATCTAGCATTAAGCCAAATTTCACAACAGGAAAACATCATTTTCAAGAGCATTGGAGAGAATATTCATCAGTCATCTACAGTAACAATCAAGATCATATCATCATGTCAAAGATCATGTGTGTTCATGTAATGTTTTGGACCTAACATTGTAATGTATTTTTTAGGCATTCAAGCATCAAATAAGCAATCAATCAAGACAATTCATGAAAGATACAAGCCTTAGAGACATGTGTTAGAATTTAGTCCTCTAAGAGAACCATTAAGGATTTGGTTACTTCTAACATATAATTGTTCATTCATCAATCCCTTGAATTTATCATTATTTCATCATCAAGGTTTAATTACCAAACTGAGGTTTGACAATGGAAAAACCGTATTCACCCAAGACCAAGTTAAATTTTTCTTCTCTCTTTGTTTATATAGATTTACAGGTGAAGCACTAAAAATTGATCCAAGGAGCATTTTTGCAATGTTACGTCTATTGTCAAAATTATTATCATGACACAAAAACTTAGATCTAGATTTTTTTTTCTAAATTTTTGACTGTAAAGCTTGGGGAAAATCGAAGCTTAGGTCTTGCACTCGAGTACCCCCAAAGTTGAGTAAAATTCTTGTACAAAGACCCATTAACCTTTGGGTGAATGAGTCCTACTATAGGCCATGAAACCCACTTTTCTAGGTGGGTACATACAATTCGGCACTTCCTAGAGCTTCTTGCAAGCTAATGTTTATATTTCCATTATCATAATATTATACATTTCAAGTATTAGGACACACAATTTAGTTTTTTAATGGGTTTAAATTTATCTCCAAAAAGTGTCAATCAATCATAAATGTCATAAGAAACAATAGATTCTCCTAATAGGGTTGACTCACCTCAAGGTTGAATGTCAATCCTTTCCTTAAGAGATCTCATTTTTCTAATGAAATTAGGAAAGTATAAATGTATATATCAAAAAACTTTTAATCGTTCCATATTGATTGAATACACTTACATTTTTATATATTTCAATATATATAAAAAATAGTAAAAATGTATTAAAAAATAAATTTTAGTGTTGTAAACTAATTTGTAATCATTTTTAAAAATTGAAAAAGAATGAGTTAATTGGGTTAGTTAATTTGTTTGTGTAGATGTATTATGATTAGATTAGAGAAATTTGAGTATTGCATTTAAACAAAGTTAGTTATATATATTTAAGTAAACTATAATTTAGACTAAAGTCATAAGAAAATAATTATGAATTATTTTTAGAAGTATTTTTGATAATTGTGTTCAATTACGAGGTTCAAGAATTTATTTTTGAGATTATTTGAGAATGTAAAGGTTTGGATGAAATGATATTAGACTAAATACCTCAAAAATAAAAAATTTAGATGTATTCAACAAGTAATAGATTAATTCCAAATTAATGAGTGAATTTCTTCCAATATTTTAATACTTGATAAATAAGAAAACAATTTGATCAAACCTAAGTATTAATTTCAAATGAATAAGTGAAAATTTATTGATGTGACTTGGGCCAATTTTATATTTGTTGGATAAGAAAAAAAAGGAATTGGATTAGAGAATACATATTGGAAAAATGGGATGGTGCAAAAGTAAAGAAATAGGTAAATATAAGATAGGTACATAATTATTTTAATTGCAAGAGTTTTTATATTTCTTCCTTCAAAAGAAATACATGTAACATTCTCTAGTATAAAATGATACCAATTAAATTCATATGCATTTCTTCATTTTCAAGTCAAATCATGGTGTCCAAAGAACAAGTGATAACCCATTCTTGAGAGGATTGAATGAAGAGGTGTCTTTCAAGGGCTCCTTGGCTTGATATTTTGTCTACCTCTTGTTGAATGTGGTGACAAATAGATTCTAGTGAAGGAGTTAAGTATGATCTATCATTTTTAATTCTAATTATTTTTATTTCATTTAATAAAAAGTATTGCATTAATGGTTAAAATTAGGGAGGTGGCGCAAAGTGAATATCACAAGGCCGCGAAAGGCAAGGAGTAGAAACCTAAAGGCTAGAAGGCGTTTAGAAGAAGATAGAAGAGGCATGATATGCCAGATGTGGGTAGCGGACATTAGTGGGAACAAGGACCAAAAGTGGATACTTGAAGCAAGGAAAAAAGAGTGAGCATTTGGAATGAATAGTTCCTTTTGAAGAATTCAGGGAGAGAATCAACAATGGATGGTCGATATATGAAAAATAAGAATGGACTCCAGGAAGAAAAATGTATAGGCCCGAATGGGTGCTCGAGATTGGTATCTAGGTGGATAAATGTCATCCATACTATCAATGCAAGTACAACCTAGAAGCCAAATATAAGCGAAGGAGGAATCGGCAAGGTAGGGACAAGGCCTCCATGGGTTAGCCTAACCATTTCACTAAGGAAAATGAAAGATTGGGAGTAAATCAGGAATTCAATACAGGTGGTAGGAGAAACTTCAAAATATCGAATGGGTGGTTTGGGAAAAATCTAGGGGTGGAGAGAGACATGACAAAAACTAGCACCAAGAGGATCACAAAAAGGCTCCAACAACCAAGTCTAAAATGGATACTAGATTAGAAAATCAGGGTGAAGTGAATGTCCCTACCAACTCTTATACCTTCCCTTTGTGTAAATAATGAAAATTTCAAGAGAACTCTACAATCACTAAAAGAGATTGGTATGTTTGTTAAATGGGGGGATGAAGGTCACAAAAGCTAAATAGTAATGGAAGAATGGTGTAGTAAAACCTGGGGTGAGGTATTAGCAATGAAAGCCTTGGAGAATAATTGCTTCATGATTAAATTCTCAGATCAAAAGAGGAGGAATAAGGACCTAGAAATAGGGCCTTAGTTCCTGGATGGCTCTCAATTGCATCCTATAGAATGGTGACCAAATTTTGATCAAAGAAAAACATGGATTGAGGAAAGTGTGTTGTGGCTAAGACTATACAATTTACCCTCAGAGTACTGGATGAAACAAACCCTAAAGGAGATAGGTAGGTATATAGGAAAACTACAAAGTGTAGATAACATTCAAGAAGATTTGGAAATTAGGGTCCTACTTTCTAATATGTGTATCAAATTCTCAAAGTATAGAATTGACGAAGGTGGTAGATCTCATTTTTTAGGTGGGTTCCTAGAGAAAAGAAGTGAGTAGGGAAGATAACCTACAAATATTTCCTAAATGTAAATCATTGGAGCATGGAAAGAAGAAGTGTATAGAAAGGGGGGAGGCCAACAATACCACCTGAGACAAGAGGAAGAAAGAGCTAGAAAAGGAGAAGGAATTCAAATTGGATACAAGGCCACCAATCGAATATTGGGAAAAGAAACTGAGGAGGTAGAGTTGGGGGGAAGAAACTCAATGGGTTCACAGGAAGAGGAGAGACAAAGAACCTACTAGCTAGTTCAATAAGAACAACCATTCTCCCTAGGTTTGGATCCTTAGTATGAAGAAGGTTTTGCCACCTCACAAAAATAAGGATTGAGAATTAGTCAGTGGAAATCACATAAAGGATATGGATTAATATGAAGGAAGAGGACCCACCAGTTACAAGGATCTAGAGGAAGGGATGGAAGAAGGTCAGGATCAGGGTAGTATGGAATCAGATTCAAATTGTAATGAAATCTTTAAGGAATACCAGGAGGGCATATTTGCTAAGAGAGGAATTGAACAAATCCCCTTAGCAAGGAAAACACCAAAGATCAATTCCGCCAGTCAAAGAGGACACAAACCAAATAAAGAAAAATTAAAAGTGGTAGGTTCAACCAAAGGCCAAACAAAATTGGGCCAAATGATCCTTAGAAACGAGAAGGGACTTCCCCTTCTTAGGGAACTAGGAGAATCATAAGCTAGAATGCTAGGGAATTGAATGCCCCTAGCAAGTGGCACCACTTCAGGTGTCAAGTAGATAGTAGTAAGCCAAATGTTTTGATTATCTAGGAGACAAAATGGAGTAGGGAGGAGCAGGAAAATCATTTGAAGTTTTGGAAAGGATGGGAAGGAATTATCAAAGAGTCAATAGGGGCTTCTAGGGTATTGGGGATAGTGTGGAACCTAGCCACAATGTGTTGTAACCTCATAGAAGAGAATCAGAATTGGCTGATGGTCTTAGTAAGGACTTGCCACAGAAATTCAAAACTCAAGTTAATGAATGTATATGGCCCTATAGCTCCAATGTACAAGAGGAATTGTTGGGTAGTAATCTCAGCTTCCCTCAGATAGAAAAAATATGAAAGAATCATAGTCATTTGGGATTTCAATGCCACCTTGAACAACTCAGAGAAGTAGGGTGGGATGAGAATTCTAATAACATCTCAAATCAACTTCCAAGACTTTGTGGATAGCAATATTCTAAGGGAATACCTACAAAAAATGGAGTATACACCTGGAAAAATAGAAGAATGGGCCATACTAGAATAGCAGAGAAACTAGATAGATTCTTGTTGGTAGGGGAATGGAACCAGGGAGCAATCTTGATGGAAGCCTCTATTTTGCCTAGGAGCGGCTCTGACCATTTTCCTATCCAACTTGTAATTCAACCAAATATTTTCAAGGGTGGTTTTCCCTTTTGATTTGAAAATATGTGGATGAGAGACCCAAATCTACTAGAACAAATCTCGGTATGGTGGAAAGAATTCTACATTGGTAATCACTCACACCTATTCTCCTTCCAGAAGAAAATTTCCCATATCAAAGCTAAACTATGAGTTTTGAATAAGGAACACTTCAAAAACATTTTAGAAGAAAGTGACAAGATAGAGAGTGAACTCATGACCTTAAATGAGAAAATAATAGAAAAAGGTATGGGGCAAGAAGAATATCTTAACGAAAAGGAATTGCTAGGTGCTCAAGTTGAGACTTTGGCAAGAATGGAATGCTACTAGAAGCAGAAATCCAGGGAACTATGGCTCCAAGAAGGTGATAGAAATACCAATTTTTTTCATAATTCAACCCTAGTCAAAAGAAATTCAAGTAGGTTCACATAGCTAGTCAAAGAAGATGGGTCTCTCACTAGATCTAAGTAGGAGATCAACCAAGAGGCCATTAGGTACTTTGATTATTTTTTTAAAAAGGAAGTTCATTTGGATGGGACACCCAAGGAGGAGTTCATTAGAGGTATTCCAATCTCGATCTCAGAGGCAGAGAAAAGATAACTCACTAAACCGATTCATATAAAATAAGTCAAGAAATAAATATTCCATCTTGGAGCAGATAAATAACGAAGGCCAAATGGCTTCCTGGCCTTCTTTTATCAGACATTTTGTGAAATAATCAAGGAAGACCTAGTGAAAGCAGTCGAATAATCAATAAGAAAAACAACAATGTAAGGGGCAATCAATCATACCTTCATTGTGTTCATTCCTAAAAAGAAAGAGGAAAATTGCATGGGGGACTTCAAGCCAATCTCCCTTTGTAATACAGTCTATAAAATAATAAAAAAGATTATCGCCAATAGGCTGAAGTTGGTAATTGACAAAATCATATCAGAAGAGTAAAGCGGATTCACTTTGGGCAGGTTAATTGTAGAAGGCATAATAGTGGCACATGAGACAATCCACATGGCAAGAAAGTTAATACTACCAAGTATGATCCTCAAATTAGATATTATAAAGGCATACAACTAGGTGGACATAAATTTTTCCTTAGATGTGTTAATTGGATTTGGTTTTGATAGGAAGCTAGTGGATTTGATTAGAAGTTACATAATTGCTCCAAGATTCTCAATTCTGATAAATGGATTAGCTCAAGGTTTGATTGAATCCTCTCAGGGGCTAAGGCAAGGGGATCCATTATCCCCATTTCTCTTTATCATAATGGCAGAAGCCCTTGGAAGGAAAATTGGACAATCCAGACTGGAGGGTTCATGGAAGTGTATTGAGGCTGCCTGTGGGGTGGGAGAAAGCACACATCAGGAATTCATGGATAATACCATCCTTTTTGGCATACAATCAAGAGTGGAAGCAAGGAAGATAAAGGAGGTATTGGGTGATTATAGTAGGGCATTAGCATAGGTCATAAATTGGAGAAAATCATAAGTCTTCTTCCTTAATACCCAACCTATCCTACATTCAGACCTTGCAAGGATACTGGGTGTAAGACTAGCCTGCCTCTATGGGAGAGTCCTAAGGATGCCCCTTTTCACTGGGGCCAATCGTATTGGATTCTAGGATAGACTAGTAGGGAACTCCAAAAAGAAGATGGAATTATGGAAGGGTAAATGGCTACCCTTAGTAGGCAGGCTACTGTTGGTAAAAAAATATTCTAGTAGCCATCCTAGTATATTCAATGTCATGCCTAAACATTCATGAGGGTATTGTGAAACAAATAAATCAAATAATAACAAAATTATTTTGGAATGGATTGGAGGAAACAAATAGGGCTCCCTTGTTGGCATGGGAAAAGATATGCAAACCACAGGCCTTAGGTGGGGTAGCAATCAAATAGTTGAAGGAGATTAATCAAGCAATGGGTGCTAAACTAGTATGGAAAATATACACCAGCAATAAAAAATGGGTGAGAATATTGAGAAAGAAATACCTCAACTCAGATGATCTAGTGACTATAGTCAGGGTAATCAACCCACAAAGAGGCTCAGAAATATGGAACTTCATTTGTGAATGCAGGGATATTATTTGTAAGTATGTCACATGGGAAGTCCACAATGGTAGGAATGCATCATTCTGGGAAGATTTATGGGATGGACACTCTAAGCTAGGAAAAATGATGGGCCTTGCAACAATCAAGGTAGAAAAAATCAAGGTCTGGGGCACGAAAGTGAGTGACAACAATGATAGAGTTTGGAATAATGAAATACATTAGTGGAGATTGAAAAATTTAGATGCAATCAATGCCCCTAAGGCGCAAAAGAAGGCCAAGACTATTCCCGTCAGTAGAGGGGAGGATGTACTGAGATGGAATGCCTCGGAAAATGGAAAGTATAAAGTAAAGAGTAGGTATAAGCTCAAGGAAATGTTGAAGGGAGGAAACATCTAACCAAATGCACTCTGATAGGGAGAATTTTTTTGCCGAAAGCCAAGGTTTTCACATGGCTAGCCACCCAGGGAAAGATATTAACATAGGATAGGCTAATAAAGCTAGGTTTCAAGGGTCTTAGTAGATGTATAATATGTAAACAATAGATGGAAATGACATCACACCTTTTTCTCACATGTCCATACGTCGAGTACTATTGGAAATTCATACTCAAGATTCTAAGTTATTTGACCCCGCTATTGAAAAACCTCTGGGACTAGCTCTTTGCATGGCTAAGGAAGCATCACAATGGATTCTTCAGCATAATTTGGCAAATAGTGTCATCCACGATATGCTGGGAAATCTAGAAGGAAAGGAATAGGCGTATCTTCCAAGAGAAATCAATGGGTAGAGAAACACTCATAAGGCACCTGGTCAAGGCAGTGGTAGAATTGGAAAATAGTGTAGCAAAAAAGATAACCTTCCCAAAAAATGTGTTTTCTAACAGAGATATCAAGCTTACTAACAAATTCATTGGAATATACATCTATCCCATTGTAGGATCTTTAGAAGAAATACAAAAGGATGAAATACAAAGAAGAACTATATGGCAAAAACCACTACCTAGCTGGATTAAAGTAAATTTTGACGACGTCTCAACTGGTAATCCTGGAGTGGCTGACATAGGTTGTGTGCCAAGAGAATCTGAAGGAAGGGAGCTAGCACAGAAGGCAGAGTACATCGAATAGGAAACAAAAAACATGGAAGAATTTAGGATGGCCCTGAGCGGATTGGAATTGGGAAAACACATTGGGGAATTGATTGACATTTTGGTGTCACTCGTGTGAAAGGACAACATAGTAACTTTGATTTAGAAAAGGAAACATTTGGCTATAAGTATGGGTGGAAGACCATTGGAAAATCCACAACCTAAAGTGTAGCAGAGAAGCATATGGAGAAGTATAGTTGGGAGAAGATAGAACGATGGGTACAACAGTATGTCTTGAAACAACTACAACCATAATGTCATTTCAGGGTGAAGTGACAAACTTCAGGCTACGTGGGGTCCTTTCAGTGAGGGATAAGTTGGTCATCCATGTAGTTCGAGAGGTGTTGGGTTAGGAATTCATCTATTCTTACCATAAGCACTGGCTAAACATAGACATCCCTGAAATGTTCTTAGCCCTTGCACTTTACAGGGGCATGCCGAATTCAAGGGTAAAGAACCTCTACCAGTGTCTGTTCAAACAAATGTATCTGGGGGAAATAGATGTAGTGTTGGAAAATATTGATGAGAATGGGTGAATTCCTAAGCCACAACATTAATACCTACTCAAGAGATGGGGAGGAAGGCCAACTTCAAAATTTTTGATTTTGTCAATAGTGGAGCTCGAGGAATTGGAGGAACGGTACAAGGATATAGATAGAAACATTAACTTCCTTCTCCACATAGTGTGCCTCCTTCCGCCTATGACAAAGGAGGAATTGGGAAACTATATGGCTCGGGAAGGGTTCGAAGTGGACAGCGACGATGAGGATGGCAACACCCCGGTGACCCGGGTACTACCTAATTTAGGTGAAGACTGGATAGAATATGATGAATGGGACATGGAGATGATTGCAAATGGACCACCACACAAGAGATGTAGATTGGAATGCATAGTAAAGTCTTGTGCTGCACACGCAAAGTAGATGTGAAACAAAGAAAAGGAACAGGGTTCGGGACAAGAGGACTCAAGCCCCATCTTCACTACTCTATGTGGTCCCTAGAATTTTATGGGAAGGAAGGCAAGGAAATCCTGAAGCTAGTTAGTAGAAAAGTATAAGTTACTTTTGTTTAATTTTTATTGAGTAGGGTAGATACAGATAGGTTGGTAGGCCTATTTTTTGGAAAAGTTAAGTAGTAAATTTTGCTTGATGTTGGGCCAATATGGAATTTTGAAGGTTGAACTTGTGCTAAAAGGCAATCAAAACTCTATTTATTTTTATTGATAATATATGGTGCTGGCTATACTAGCTATTAACTTACCAAAAAAAAAAGTATTGCTTGAATAAGATAGTGCCATGTTAAAGTGAAATAATTACCATAATATTTGGTCCCTTAGGAAAGGTCTAGAACATGTTTGAGAAATATATATATATATATAACTCAATCTAGAGGTTTTAAAACAATAAGAGAGATCTGAAGCATATAGAGGCATTGATTGATTGATTTTTTTTTCAAATGGATGTGATAAATTTTAATTTTTATTCTTTTTTTGCTAGTTTTTGATAGGGAGTGCATTTTTCCTACAAAATATATAGGTGTTTTAATGAAAATTTTGATAAGTTGATATTCAAAACATAGAACTTAAGTGTGGCTAGTGAGGATCTCCACTAGAAGGCTAGTTTCCCTTTTATAGTGGAATCTTTCAAATTCTATCAACAGTGTATTTGAATTCCAATCTAGTCCCTAAGATACATTCATGTTTTGATCATTGATAATAATAAACTAAAAATTCTAATAAATATTAGATGGGGTAAATTTTCACTATGATACCTCATATTTTAATATGAATTATTTTCATACAATATAATAAAAGTATTATACTTATGTCTATGTTATGAAAAATACATTTAATAGTTATATATTCATTTCAAGAACATGGTGACAATCAATGGGAAAAGGAGTAGAGGGGGATTTTTGAATTCCTCTGTAGATGAGGGGGATGACAGGGTTGAATTTGATGATGGTGATCTATTTTTCTAGCCTATAAGTGTCCTTTGTTGGTGTTTCTCTTTACTGTGTGCTTTGAGGAGGTTTTTTCCAACCTTTTCCTTATTTTTTTTTGGTTTTTTTGTGGCTTCCAGGCCTATTGTTACTGATATGGTAGCCTTAGTTCATCCTTGGTGCTACTCATTGCAAGATGTGGCCTTCTGTCTTGGTTCTATTCCTATCTTGTTAAGGGTTTATAATGTTGTTGTTGTGCGAAGGCTCTTTGTGTCTTTGGTGGGTGCTTTTTCTTCGACTAGGTATATCCCTCATCAATTTGAGGTTGTTGTAACTATCTTCCCTTTCCTTGCTCAAAAACTACAAGTGAGGTTTGTTGTTGATTCCTTCATTGTTGTTAATTGAAGTTTGCATGCAAGAGTTATTTTCACCTCATATCATTCTACTTTGCCCTCTCCGAGCTTTATCTTGGTTTGGCATTTGTTACATTTGCCCTATGGTTTTTTGGGGGGCTGTATAGGTGGTGGGTTTTTAGCTTTAGGTAGATCTCTATTGGGGTTGGGTATTTTTTCCTACCATTCCTTGCTTTGGGTTCTATTGGTAGCTTGGCTCCTAAGTGGCTCATTCCTCTCCCTATTTTTGTAGAGGATATTCCCTGCTAGTGTGGTGCTAGTTGTTTCCTACTCCTTCCATCCTTTGGATGGCTTGGTGCCTCATTTTGAGGGGTAGTGGGGGATTTTACCAGTCTCTTCTCTCTTGTGCACCTTCATTTTTTATCAGCTTGTGGGAAGTATATTTAGTGACCTTTATGTCTGTTGTAGTGTTTTTCTGGCCCTTGAGGTGTGGGGCTTTTTGTTATTTTGGGTTGTTTTATCTAAAATTGTGTTTTCTCTGGCTTACGTTGAGGCTAGTTTTGTTTCTCTCTCGGAAAGGGTGAACTTCTTTTCTAAACATTCTTACAATTCATATTTAGTTGTGTTACCTACTTAGTGCTTTCTACTAGAATTAGAGCTTTTGTTACCAACAATTTTCAATTTTTCTAAACATGTTATTCATCAAATGGCATCCACTGTCTGTGGGTTGATTATTGCAGTTTTTGAAATGGAGGGGCTCTTCTTCATTGATCCTTCCATGGGAAATGTGTCATCCTTGTGAAGAATTTTTTTCCTTTTTATATTTTTTCTTTCCGGCTTTATTTTTGTCCTCAGGGTGATCCACGTGTAAGGGGATTGCATTTTTGACAAACACGCAACTCACCACATAGTGGCTACCCATGTTTTGATGATCGATCTCACTCCCATTGCAAGTCATGCCACGTGTCGATATGGTTGGAATTTTTTTGCTTCTACTTTTGACACAGATGAGATTATCCATCAATCGGACACGTCATCTTTTTGCACCATGTAGGTGTAGAAAGAGAATGCTTGACTAAGAGTCTATCGGGAAGAATTGTACATTTTCTTAGTAAAAGGATATGAGTCAGTGTTGCCAAAGCCACTTGAGGTGACCAATAGGGTTTTTCTAGACTATCTTCTAGGATCAGAGAATTTACAAGGGTTACTCCTATTAAAATATATAAATGACATAAATGTGGTAGCTGAAAGTTGATCAACATGATTTCAATGACCTAATAAAAGATCTAAAATCGTATTTCCAAGCTATCAGATTTAGATGTCTGGTAGTCATTAACTTTGGAGGAGGTCAGCATTTTCTTTTCTGGGTAGCCATATATTGACAAGGGTGGCATGGAGCAAAGGATCTTGAAGTTTTTTCTAGTTGGAAAAGTTTTCTTTAGTTTTCATAGTTAATAGAAGTATTTCTTTCCAAAGTTGATAGAACACTGCTTCATGCTGGCATGTTATGTCTATTTTATGATCAAACTATTATCAGATTGGAATCCAATCTTTGTTTTAAAGTTCATTTGAATTTGAAATGCGATTCATTTTGAAGAAATATTTGAAATTGTGCATGATATGGTCTTTATCAATATTTTTTTCTTTATATCTTTGTCTAGAATAGAAAATTGTGTCTTGCTTGATTTGAATAGTTTTGGTTATTAGATTTCCATGTTGTTTGTGTATATGATTGAATCTTAATTTTTAGAGATTGGACTATGTCATTGGAATTCTTCACTTTCTTTGTAAGGTTATCATTTTCTCATGATATGCCATATTAAGAGGGAGTGTTTCTATATAGATTTTGAATGTTTTTTCTTAAATCTAGAACTTCTATGCTTGATTTGGATCTCAATACACATTTCCTCAAGGTTGATTGAATGACTACATATCTGCTTGTATTGAGCCTCTATTGTTTGTTATCCTCTCGACAATGAGGGGAAGTTATGTTTTGTGTCTCTTATATCACTCATAGAAGAAAGCTTATGATTTTGAAATGTTGTAAAAGCATTGGTGCATTACTATTTTTCATGTTTAACATTTACTTTTCCCTTTTCCCAAAGTCAGAAAAGAGTCGAATTTCTCTAAAAATTTTAGAGGTATTCTGTGAGAAGCATATTGTCCCCCACTCATTGAATTTCCCATAAGGTTGTTAGAGAGGCACAAGCCTTTATGATCAACAGTTCTTTTTCTGGCATGCCCATTTGGACATATTCCAAAATCGTGATTAGAGGTCAAAAATATCTCTAGAGGACACCAGAGGAAGGAACCTGGAATTTTCATGCCCAGGGTTAAAACAAGAGCATCATCAAAGGGTAAATTTTAGTATTGCCAGTTACCAACCTCATTACGAAAAAGAGGAAGAGTCATAGGTTCTATATCACCTGTGAGAATTAGAAAATTGAGAAGTAGGAGTTTGAAGTTTAGATATTTATCTACCCCGCATGGAGGCCAAAGTTTCTAAATAAGAATACCAGTTTATTCAATTCACAAGAATATTTTCTCTATGGCTCATGTACTTCCTCCCACTCCTAGAAAATTTATAACATGGGACAGTGGTAGTCCACTACAGACACTTGCTCCACCTTTTTTCAAGCCCACCATCCCCACTAATTCCCTCAATGCTATTCAAAAAAATTCTGGAGAGGATTCTAAAACCCCTTCTAAACACTAGCAAGATGTGGCAAAGGTATGGAGGGTTCACAATATCACAGAGGAAAATATTTCCATGAGACAATTAGCTGCTTCTTTCAAAGAAAAGCTTAGGACTGGTATAGATCCATGACCTCTGGTTCTGTTAGCTCATGGGATAATCTTAGAGAAAAGCTCTTTGAATGATTTTATGAGAAAGCAGATCATTCCTCATTGTTGCATCAGATAATTATTATCAAGAGAGCCTCACAAGAGGCTATGAGTGACTTCAACACTAGGTTTAACAAAACTTGACAAAGGATCCCTACTATTGTGTCACCTCTAGCTACTATGGCATTGATGATTTTTTTTAAGGCCATCAACTCAGATATTGGAGTCCTGATAACTTCCATGGGAAGAGATACCCTGGCTAATGCCTATGAATTGACAGTCCATAGAGATAATAGTTTGATAGATGTAGTTAAAATTTCACCACAAACTCCAATGCCTATTCTCCCTAAAATCTCATGCACACTACTCTAAGAAGAGCCTTCCTCAAACAATTTAGTGACATAGATAATGAGCTTGATTCTACCCCAATTTATGTATGTGTACCCTACAATATGACCAAACATGTTAGGTTCTTCCTCTATGGTGGTGGACCTTAATGATATGAAAATTCTGAAGTGATCTTCCACTAATGAGCTACTTCTCATGAAGCATCAGCAAGCAACCTCCTCTGAAACAAGAAAATTAGACATATCAAGCGGTAGAACTTTCTATCAATAGAATCAACAAATTACATATCAAGGAACTTCAGGTCAAGGAGGTCAGCAAGTAGCTTTCACTAACCAAATAGTCATGGTTACTATGCCCTTGCAAATGGTCAAAAACATCCATAGCAAAGAGTTGGTACCAAGCCAGAAAAGATTGATGGATGATGAAAATGCATGGTGTTTCCCTTGCAAAGAAAGCCACATGCCTTAGAATTATCCCAAAGGAAACTTGCAACAAAGAATAGCGGAGTAGAGGAACAAACATGTACACCCTAGCATAGAAGAATACAAGTCTCTTGAGATGGAGACCACCCAATTTAAAGCACAAATGTAAGGAGTTTTTATAGAACAAGAGTTACACATAGGACTCAATCAGTATCTTTTCTCTTCGATGGAAGATCAGTGCATAGTTTTTAAAAATGAAATCCCAACAACTAGCTCTCTATGGGTATAGTCGGATTATAAAACCAGATCCAAGAAAAGACTTATCGAGGAATATGTGTGATAGACTCTCCCTTGTTCCCAGTCTCATTAGCCACCATCGTTTGAGAGAGAGTGGCCCCAATTGACTATTCAATTACCCCCATAGTAGCAGATTTTGTTAGTGTTTGACAAATTGCCTGATAGAACATTGAATCCAGTCAGGATAGATCAATTTCCACAAAAGCCTAGGGAGATTCTGCCATTTAGAACAAAGATCCAACCGGTTAGAATGCATTATGTTGTGGAGCATATGAAGAAGGCACCTCCTAATGTGTCTTTATGGGACATAATATCTATTCTGAAACAAAATTCATTGCTTGAGGGAGTGTTGAAAAATGAAAAACCAAGATCGCACATAGATGAAGCCCCATCATGCAATTTGAATAGAGAGAACGTCCCCACATTGGATTGTCAAACTCCAAAATTTGTAGCTTATACAAATGGTGTGGAGAAAGTAAAAGAGGGAGAGGTAAGTAAGCCAAAGCCCAATCCTTTTTTTTTAACATTAATTGTGGGGGATAAAATTTTGCATAATAATATGATTGACTCAGGAGCTAGTATGACAGTCATGCCAAAGCAAGTGGTTGATGCCTTAATTCTCAAGTATGAACCTTTGGATAATGGAATCATGTAGTTGGATGGAAATAAGGTTTTGATAGTCAATCGGATAAAAGATTTATCCTTAACCCTTTTTTCGAGTCCAAGCCAAACAATCTCACAGGAGGTGTTAATAATCGACATTCCCCGGGTCTTCAGGATGTGTCTCTAGAGATTTAACCACAAAGATGGGTGGATATTTGGCATTGGATTGGTCCCATTTGATTTTGAGAACCAAGCATGGAGCAAAGATGACTATTCTTTCAAAAGCTTTACATCCCAAACACATAGAGGATAATGTTGTTTTCTATTTTAAGGCTATGCATACTTCCTTTTTAAAGCAAGAAGGGTATTGCATTGAAATGTTGGAAGATGAAGAGGACACAAGCAGATAGACCCTTGAAGAGGATTTCCTCCTTAGCCAGTTCATCGACTCTGACCCATTTGGAAATTTTCATGCCATGAGACTGGGTACTTATGTCATATTTGATGATGACATGGTCCATCCGAAGCTGGTAAAAGATTGGATAAGCTCTGATGATCTAATGGATAATCACTTGTGGAACTTCTAATTCAATGGTGCAAAATGCAAAGATAATTCTGGGGTAGGAATTTGATTGCTATCTCTGACAGGATTTGAGATCCTTAAGGTTGATCATTTCCAGTTTTTGTGCTCAAAATAATGATGTGAAATATGAAGCATTAATCCATGGTATGCCCTTTATCGAGCGGATGAGTGTGAAAATATTGCAAGTATTTAGAGATTCTAAGTTGGTTGTATGCCAAGTCCATGGCTAGGTAGTGAAAAAAAATACCAGGGTGAAGGCATATAAACATCGGATATGGGACATAATTTAGGGTTTTGAAGCTTTCAACTTACAAGTTATTTCCTGATCCCTGAATGATGTAGCAGATCATATGGCTTCCATTGGGTCACAGTTTGAGCCTATTTTTGACTCCAAACAAACTACAGTTCACACTATTGTCCAACCATCAATTCTCAATAATGACCAAAATTGGAAAGTATTTGAAGATGATGTCCAGATAACCACCTTCGCTGAAAAGTTTGAAAGACCTTCCGACTGTTCAAAATCAGAATTCCAAAAATCCAAAGGAGAGGTCATACAGCTGAAGGGCAATAAACTTCATCAAGGTTTGATTTCCCTCAAGAGTCTATTTGACTATGAAGATGTGAGGAACGACAAGTGAAGCTTCATAGCCGACAAAAAGGGTTTTGAATAGTTAGATGTTGAGAACCATAGAAGGTTGAAAGTCAAAAAAAATGTTTAGTGGGAAGATAGAGAAAGGCTGAAGATTCAACTCTCCAAGTATGAAGGAGTTACAACATGGAAATATGATGATCTTAGAGGATACAACCCAGATATTATCCAACATACCATCAACCTGGCAAAGGGGTCAAAGCCTGTCCGAAAGAAGCAAAGGCCTATCAACCCAAAGGTTGAAGCACTGATGGCATAGGAGCTCACAAAAATGATTGAGTCTCAAATCATTTACCTAATAAAACACTCAAATTAGGTGTCCAATCTGGTATCGGTTCGGAAGAAAAATGGTGATATTAGGTTGTGTCAATTTTTGGGACCTAAATAAGGCCTCGTTAAAAGATCATTATCCTTTGCCATCCATGGAGAAGATCTTACAAATAGTGGTCAGGTTAGAGATTTTCTCATTACATGATGACTTTTTAGGGTACAATTAGGTATTGGTTAATGAGAGCGACCAACACAAGATGAAGTTTACCACCAAGTGGGGGATGTTCGCATATGCAAAGATAACCTTCAGACTCAAATTCTTGTGTGACCTTTTAGTGGGCCATGGACATCAGTTTTGCAGGATTGATCAATTTAATCATTCTGATTTATCTAGATGATCTGATCATCTTTTCAAAAGTTGAGGTTGATCACTTTGATCACCAAGAGCATATTTTTCAAAGGTGCCAAAAGTTCAGGATTTCTTTAAATACAAAAAGATGTGTTTTCAGAGTACCTCAAGGTAAACTTCTTTGTTTTATGGTGTCCAAGGAAGGAATTGTAATTGAATTTGAAAGATTCAAATCTATATTGGATTTCCCTTTACCAGTTAATCAAAAGGGGTTACAATCTTTCTTAGGAAAGATCAATTTTTTCTGTCATTTCATTTCTGAATTTGCGGGCATCGCAAGGCCAATCACCTTGATGATAAAGAAGAATATAATTTTAAAATGGACCCACGAAGGAAAAGAAGCTTTCAAGCAGATAAAGAAGGCTATCTCTACTACTTTGATATTGGCCAATCCATATTTTTCTATAGATTTCTTGTTATATGTATACAACAACCAACATAGTATAGCTTTTGTCCTAACTCAAAAGAACGAGAAGGAAAATGGAGAGCATCTAATTGATTTTAATTCAAGAACACTCAAAGGTTACGAGATCAAATATAAATTTCTATAGAAGCAAGATTTTTCCATTGTCAGGAGTCTCAAAAAGTTATGACACCTAGTGTCGACCAATTAGATCACTATTTTGGTTGCTCACCCAAGTGTGAGGGAATATATCACTGAGGGGGAGATAACCAATAAGAGAGCCAACTGGATCACTAAGATTATAGAATATAATGTGGAAATCAAGCTAACTAAGGTGGTGTGGGGAAGAGGCCTATGTGAATATCTTGCGCAAGAGTCGAGTTTTGAACCCAACAAGGAGGTTGATCAAGTATTTTCTAGTTAGTTCGAATATCATGAATCCTGTGAAATGGATCAAATGCTATACATGTAGAAAGAATACTACTCGATCCAACTCTCCCCTTCCATAAACGAAGATATTGTTGACTACAAGGCACTAGTTATGTGTTGGGTGAAGGGACCTTGTTCAAAATAAACTATGATGGATTATTGCTCCAATGTTTAAAAAAATGCCAGTTAGACAGGGTTCTGTTAGAATTCCATAGTGGTCCCGAGGGATGACATTTTTCTGCTAAAACCATCACTCTAAAAATAATGCGAGAGGGATATTATTGGCCTTAAATGTTTTTGGAAGCACTCTATTTGGTGTAGAAATGTACTTAGTGCCAATTCTTTGTTGACAAGAGGAAAAAAATTATTTACCTTTGAGTCCCATAGTTACTGAGGAACCTTTTTCTCAATAAGGTTAGGATTTTTTTGGAATGATAAATCCTATATCTAGTGCTAGCCATAAGTGGATTCTCACAATGACTAATTATTTCATGAGATGGACATAAGCCATCACCCTGAAAGGTGCTACAAAGGGCGAGATTGTTAATTTTCTAGAAGGGCTGGTGACTAGGTTCGGTTCACCAAAGACTATCATATCCAATAAAGCTAGGGCCTTTGTAGGTTCAAAGGTGTCAAATTTTTCCATTGGGAATGCGATCTACCTCAAAACCTCTTCAAATTACTACCCACAAGGGAATGGTCTAGCAGAGTCAATAAAAAAAAACCTAATTAGATTAATCAAGCTCATTGGGTTCAAATGGCAAATCGAATGGCGCAAACATAGATGTGAGTTGCTATATGGGAAAACATAATCACATGAAAAAAGATCTTAAAGATGTCTCCTTATGATTTAATCTATGGAAAGGAGGTATTTTCTCTTGTCTTTATGGAACTCCCTGCATTGCAATTACTGAAAACCTTAGAAATCGAGGGAAATGGTGGAATCGAGGTACAGATAGTCGAACTCCTTGAATGAGAGGAAAATAGAGAAAAATATTTTGAAGCTATGATCAACCACCATTAAACGGTCAAGCAACGATTCAGAAAAAATACTTCCAAACTAGATTTCTAGGAAGGGAGCTTGGTCGTAAAATATGATGAACGCACTAAAAAACCAATACAACACACCAAATTTGAGGCATTTTGGAAGGACCCTTTCTGAATCAATCCATGTAAATAGAAGAATGCATACGAGTTAGAATATATGGAAGGTAATTCTCTAGGATACCTATAAAAATGGTATTCATCTGAAACCATTCCATTAAAGTACGACCTTGTTGAAAATTTTCACAGATATGTACCATATGTAAAAAAATTGTAAAAAGTTTTAGGTTCTAGATAAGTTTTAGGTATTCGAGAAAAATACAAAAAGAAAGACAAAATGGAGGCATTTTACAAAATTATTAAAAAGAAGGCGTCATGCCATTGTTACAGGGGCTTGTTTCCCATAAGATCTTTTCTTTTATTTTTCTTTATTCTTCTTCTTCTTCACTCATAGGTAGTAGGAACAATTCACGGACATTGACCTCATTCTGCATAGTCAAAGATGACAAGCCTGAATTATTTATTGAAGTCTTACTACATAGGAGCTTCATCAATGCCATACTCTCGAAGGAGATAGGTGGTTGTAGGTAGACACAAGCCATGGTGGCTATTTAGGTCCATGGTACAAAAGTCACTAAGAAAGGGAAGCAAAAAAACATCCACACCATGCTCAATGAACCTGCGAAGGTCCATCACACTAGGATGCCGACACCAGGGATAGCAGTTTGCACTATTTCACCAAGCCCTTCCAATAGAGAGACGTCAAACATATAATGATATAGCTCAACTATCTTAGTCTTTGTGACATTTAAGTCTATTAGAGAAGCCACAAAGCGGGACAAGATGTTGCAATTGGTCTGCATCTGGTTCTCATCTTCAATAAAGTCCATGCCAATGACCCACTGAAAGGAAATTACCTCCAAGCAGTTACAACCTTTCACCAGGTGCTTAATTCTCTCACTTGTAATCTCCCCAATGAAGGAATATTATGGCCTTCATGGGAGGAGATGAAGAGGAGTACCCAAACTAGCAGACATGGTTAGAGGAGTAGAGCAAAAGGCAATATTGCAGACAAAAAAAAGATAGCTAAAATTTAAAGTTTTTCTTTTTCAGATGAATATAACCTTGAGGTGGCATAGCTATTTATAGAAAAGAGGTACCAAAATGACTAAACAATGGAGGTTCTATTTTAGGTCTGACGGTAATGGGAAAGTATCATGGTAACCATTGAATAGAGAATATATTGTATGAAAGATCTGTCATAAGGTTTGAGAATTAATGATTGGGCGTTGAGAGTAAATTCCCATATAGGATGATGTTCGACATGTGTGCTTGGCCATCATCAACATCAGATAGCTTGCGTAAGTGAATGGAGATGTATTAAAATGCTAATGCCTCACAAATTAATGAGCTTATCTTTTCAAGAGTACTTCGTATCACTAAGCAAAGATTGATATAAGTAATGTCACTCTCCCCAAGACAAAAAGTTTATTTGAAGAAAAAGGCGGCAAGGGGAATGTATGAAATTCATTTCTGCAGATTTTTTGGCATTCCTGAGGGATATGGATCACCTACCAACATGTATATCCTCATTGTTAGCATTTAATAGACCAATTGTAATGACATATCCTTAACTGCGCATGTACTTCTTTGAAAATTAATTGTTCGAAAGGTATATTTTTTCAAAGGAAGCAAAGAGCAAGTGGTTGTTTTGGTAAAATTCTCTCCAGCTTTTGAAGCAACCATGGTGGAACCAATAATGACTAGGAGAAGAGACAAACCTACACCAAGAAGGCCTATTTTTGCTAATATTTTTGGGCAAAAATCATTCATGAATGCCCCAATGCCTAAGGATCGACGTTTTGAACTCTTTAAAAGGGTGTCAATAAATAAATACATTAAAAGGGAAGTGGTGCGAGATGTTTCCAAAGACTTTTTCAACCCCAGGTTGGCAAGAAACCCTAAAAATTTCAGAGAAGGAGCATTTCAGAGAATGAAAGATCTCGGTAACTCCTAGAGTTTTGCCTCTCGGTTCTGGAATTGTGGGTTACCACAGTTCATGATACATGTCGTACACCTGTACCTAGAATTGGTGCATGTATGCACCAGAAGATTTGATGGAGAAACTGGGACCATAACATGTAATAGGATAAACATCGTAATATTTTCTCCAGCTATACGAGAGATGTTGTGTATCCCTTTCAACTAACATATCGATATGTTCGTTGAAGAGGATATGGAGACTTACTGGGAGGAATCAAATGAGAGGGAGAGTTTCTATCATCATGAAATAGGGGAAAGACCAACCAGAGGTTGTTTCATTTTTCCTTTGACATTCAATAACTTCTCAGAGAGCACACAGGACCTTTTCTCAATGGTAGCTTGGGTTTTCGGTTGGGACAATGATGAGGAGATCCACCCTTTTTAGATGGACCTAGCTCTAATACTCAAGCATGAATGGTATTTATATTTTTCTGATGTAATAGCTTCCAATTTGTTGCTACAACTAAAAAATTACAAGGCTGAATCTAAATTCATGTATTCTTCTTTCTTGGTCGATTTGATCCTACATCAAAACTTCAGGTTTTTAGAAAGAAATTTGCGTATATCTAGGTTAGATGAGGAGGGTTTAGTTCAACCAATTTCTATATGGAATTATGTCCTATCAAGGACAAGTAGCTATTATTGGTTTGTACACCTTTTTCTAAGACTAATATTGCGAGAGTTGTTACCCTGAGCCAGTGACCGTTTGTTTCCTAAGGTTTTGCTATGGTTTAAAAACTCATTGACCCTGGTGGATTACTTTTTCGAGGAATATTTTACATTTATAAGATATCATGGCTTTGTCGAAGAACCTTTTTGACTCCCTAGATTTCTGACAAATCAGGTCTTCATGTTGGAGGCATGTCGACATAAAACTATTTCTGACAATGTGTACGGGAGAGGAAGGAACAAAACAAGGTTGTATCTACTCCCCCTCTGCATTGCAAATAGTGGGGTAGTACTAGAGAAGCATAAATAACAAGATGAATTAACTAATTTGTTGGCAGATTTGGGCTTAGTCCTCATATGTGACAAATGGGACTATAATCCATCAAGGAAACTTCCCCTGAAGCACGAGACATGAGAGTATGTGGAGTCCAAGAGAAATCTGACATAGGAGAGGTCAAATTTGCATGTCAACTTGGATCTCATACCGATGAAGAGGCCGAAGTGGTTGAATTTCTATATATTATAGGAAAGATATCAGAGGGAGATGCTGATAGGAAAGACCGTAAAGAATCAAATGAAATGATGAGGATGGTCGGAACACAAAATGACAAACTTCTATAGGTTCTGACAAGGAATGTGAAATAATCACAAGAAGCTTGAGGATTCTCATCCATATAAGAAATAGTTTGAAGACATTTAAGACAGTGAGGCTGATTCTGGTAATAGAAATCTAGAGTCCAACCATGAAATAATAGTGGAACAAATTCCCCAGCATGTCCCTTGATCACATCAGCCTGACAAGGGAAAGAGATCTAAGAAAAATAATTTATAGGATGTTTCTTTTTCCAATGTCTGAAGAAAAGGAAAGAGAACCCAACCGTCCCCAAGAGGATCAACCATGAAAATTCAAGGCCAAGTTTTGGCAGGATCATCCACAAAAGGATTTTAGTGTTCAAGTTTGGGATAGACGAAGTTATGCCAAGTCCAAGAACTAGACATGTCTGATGTAGCCATTGGAAACAAAGAAGTTGAATCTGTTCCTCATGATGTTTGGACAGTCATGATTAAGGTAAGTCTTGCTCCCCCTCTTCTTCCGACTTCTGCATCTTTGGTTAATCCTTTAACTCCACCTATTCAAAAGAATCTTCTACCTTCAGACCCTAAGTTATTAGTGCTAAATGAAACCCCTATTATTTTTAATCCACCAATTGATTCACTACCACAAGTCGAACAAAAATTATCCACTTCAGCCGCTATTAACTCTTTAATTTCCCTATCTAGGGCCCCCATAGAAAAGGTTGAGTTTCCCATGCTACCTAATACCCCAAGTTCATCCGCATTTGGACAAAAATTTCTTGCCTCATCTGTTACTCTTATTACTCCGACTGGTACCCCAAGTCCCCAATCCCAATTTGGCATCATGTCATTCTCAATTTGATTACTCCTCTATTCGCCTCCCTGCATTCCCATACATCTGAAGTGTCCACTTTTGTCACTCTTTTTAGTCTTCCACCTGGTGCTTCTATGGTAGCATAGAGTATTGATACCCCATAGACTCTTCAGAAGCATTTTGATGCCACTAGGTAGGCCTAGAAAAATATAAATCAAAAGAGGAGGAGAGAAGAATACTGAGCTGCCAGCCTCTAGGAAGATCCAGACATGTTTTAACAAAGAGAGGAATTATCTATGGATGACCACCATGAAGCCACTCATTGCATGACCCAAAGGACAAATGAAGATAGAGGATTATGAAATTCAAGCAGTAGGTTTGGATTTGAATGAAATATGTCTATATGACAAGGTAGATCTAGCGAAGACCACTCAAAAGGTGGTATACACAGATTATGAGCAAGTAGATCATATGTTAAGAAAGCATGAGGGTGAAGTAGAAAATGTAAAATAATGGTGAATTGTTTACAATCTGAGCTCAGAGCCCAAAATGAAGAAATGAACCGCATATTGCAAGTATAGGACAAATAAAATGAAGCAACAGGATCTCTTGCGACACTCCATAATCCATCTTTATACTGAGATTGATAGATTGAGGGGTGAACTTGAAACTAAGCATCAATCTATTTCAAAATGCCAGCATGTTCAGGAAGGTATAAAAAAGGAGTTAGACAACATCCAAGCTCAGGCTTCTGATGAGATACAAAAGGCCTGTTAGGAGATCAAAAAGTTAAAAGGTTATAAATAAGAGGTTGAGGCTGCTTTACAAGCTCGGATTTAGGAAACTTAGAATTTGGTTTCGAAGGTAGGAGAATCCCTCAACAAGAGAGATCAACTGGAGTAGAGATTGAAAGCAAAGGAGGCTCAAGAAAAAGAGGAGTTAACTACTACACAAAAATATATGAACCATCCTATAAAGAAAACATTGACATCCACCTATTGGGAGTGAATCATTATTTTGCTTGCTATGCTAAAGTCGGCCTTACAATTCTTGAGAGATGAATGAGAAATGAATGAAAGGGATAGCTTGTTGGCTAATCAAAATATTTTGGAATGTGCTCCCCAATTGGTTGAGTCCCAGAATTTTATTTCTAAGCTCTGTGTGGCAATGAATGATGCACTAAGTGCAGGTATTACCGATCGAAGGGCTACCTCTAGTAAAGTAAGTAAATTCACCTACTATCATAAGGTGGCATCCAAAACCATGAACATTCAAGAAATTTTGAATAAGAAGGTCGATGAAATCAAGAAAGATTTTGGGATCTTATATAGTTATGGCTTTCCTCCTTTCCTTTCAGTAGATGGACAGGTATTGTCAATCAAGAAAATTACGAAAGAAGTTAGAAACAAGGTTTAGAATTTTATAGATCTTCCAAGCCCAAGTTTAGCACCAGTAGGAGATGATATTAAGAATGAGGTTCTCTAGCTTTCATGTCTTTACTATCACTTAGGGGCTATTTCGGTGAGATAGGTGTTTTTGTCTTTCAAGGAGGTCTTCGAGCTAGATCAAGAATATAAGGAATTTAGTAGCCTTGACCAAATGATGCAGACTGGGAGATGATGCATTCTTCCTTTCTTAAACTTCAAGAATAACTAGAGGTTTGGGTTTGCACCTTCCTAAGTGAAGGCCCACTATGAGTGACCAAAACTGTGAAGCAATTTTGACCTTTGTATATTTTTATTTTTCAGCTTTATTTATGTGGTCAAGGTGATCTATGAACAAGAGGCTTGCATTTCCAACAAACATGCAACTCGCCATGTGGTGGATGCATTTGTATCGATGATCGATCTCTTTGCAATCAAAAGTCAAGCCACATGTCAATATGGCAGATGTTTTCTTGCTTCCACTTTTTGCACAAATGAGATTATCCTCCCTTTTGACATGCCATCTTTTCATGCCATGTAGCTATAGAAAGGGAATGCTTGACTAAGATTCCATCGAGATGCGATGTACCTTTTCTCAGTAAAAGGATATGAGTCGATGCCACCAAAGCCACTTGGGGTGACCGAAAAGGTTTTTCCAAATTGTCTTCTAGGATCAGAGTGATTACAAGGGTTAATCCTGTTAAAATATCTAAAAGACATAAATTTGGTAGCTAAAATTTGATGACCGAGATTTCAAAGACCTAATAAGAGATCTAAAATTGGATTTCCAAGCTATCAACTCTGGACGTCTGGTAGTCATTAACTTTGGAGGATTTTGCTGTTTTATTTTTTGTGTGGCTATATATTGACAAGGGAAACATGGAGCAAGGGTTCCTGAAGTTTTCCTATTGGAAAAATTTTCCTTAGTATTCTTAGTTAATAGAAATATTTCTTTTCAAAATTGATAGAACAATGCTTCACTCTGGCATGTTATGTCTATTTTATTATCAAACTATAATCAGATTGGAATATGATCTTTTTTTTAAAGTTCATCTGAATTTGAAATGAGAGTTATTCTAAAGAAATATTTGAAACTGTGCATGATATTTTCTTTATCAATATTTCTTTCTTATATCTTCATCCAGAATAGAATGTTGTGTCTTTCTTGATTTGAATATTTTTAGTTATTAGTTTTCCATGTTGTTTATGTATATGACTGAATCTTAATCTTTAGAGACTGGACTATGTTAGTGGAATTCTTCATTTTCATTGTAAGATTATCATTTTCTCATGATATGCTATATTAAGAGGGAGGGTTTCTGTCTCTTCTGAATGTTTTCTGTTAAATATGGAACTTCTATGCTTGATTTGGATCTTAATACACATTTCCTGAGGGTTGATTGAATGACTGCATTTGTGCTTGTATTGAACCTGTGTTGTTCATTCTCCTCTTGAAAATGAGGGGAAGTGGTGTTCTGTGTCTCTTATATCACTCATAAAGGAAAGCTTGTGATTTTGAAATGTTGTAAAAGCATTGGCGCATCACCATTTTTCAGGTTTTACTGTTTACATTTCCTTTTCCCTTTTCCCACACTTAGAGAAGATTCAAATTTCTATAAAAATCCCAAAGGTATTCAGTGAGAAGCATATTGTGCCCCACTCACTAAATCTCCCATAAGCCTATCGAAGAGGTGCAAACATTTGTGATCAACAATCCCTTAATAGGACTGCCCTTTTTTAGTCGATCTAGAATTGGTATTTAGCCCGCTTACAATCCCTCAAGTTTAGGTCCCAATAAACTGAGCCAAGACCCATTCGCCCTAGGTGGTGAATGTGTCCTTCGTTAATCAGACTTCCCTTTTTAAATTTCATTCTACTCGGAATTTAATAATTTTTCTTTCTAGATTTGCTGTCGACCTTAATTGTTTTAATTTCAAGGTTAATCTCCTAATTTAGTATAAATAAGGGGTTAATTCACATTTTTTCTTGTAGAACTTTCAAGTATTCAAGCATTATAGAAAATTGGAGTTCACAAGAGCATTACAAGAGCACTCATAAGGCATGTCAAGGTAGATTTCAAGAGTTTATTGCAACAATTCAAAGTCATATCATCATGTCAAGGTTTTGATGCATTCATTCATTTTGTTGAGTTGAAGAAGTGGATGTAGCATTAAATATCTACTTGCAAGAATTTTTCCAAACATATTCAAGGATAAGAGATCTACATTCTTCATGGACACTATATGATAGATTGCACATTTATTTCACAAGACAACATCCAAGGTGGCATCATTTACATTATTTCACATTCATGCTTCATTTCATTCATTTAATCATTTGCTTCAATTACCTACAAGGGGTTTGACTATGGAAAATCCCCATTCAATAATAAACAAAAAAAAATTCTACCCTTGATTGTGTGATTGCAGATTTATAGTTTGAAGATCAAGTGGAGCAAGTTTGGAGAAAAATTGTTAAAATTGTCTTGTTGCAAAAGTTATCATTCAAAGTGCAAAATCAACGAATCAAAGCTACAAAATTTCATAGCGACTTTCAGAAGTTGATAATAGGGAATTTTAGAGTATAGACATCAAGGATCACAACCTTCAAATCTATTTTTTGAAACCCAAAAAGGACCCTTTTTCCACTGAAGGCAAATGCATCCTTTATAGCTCAAAAACAATGACTTTTTGACTAGGTACATTTTTTTATCCTCTAAAAACTTCCCCCATAGTTGTTATAATAGTTAGGTAGCATTTTTTACTGTTATTTTCTTCTTTAGTCTCTCATGATTATATATTTTTGTAGTGATTTAGTGTGAATTTTTTTAGGGGTTTATCCTCTTTCTCATGCATTTGGGTCTACCCTATTTTTCACCCAATCATTAATGGTGAACCCAAAATATTGAAGATTGTAATATTCTTTTTTTTGGTGTCTTTCATTGCATCTTAAGTTAGAGCTTGCATTGAATTAAGGTCTAATTTAGGGTCACTTTCTTTGCATTGAAATATTGCATATCATATATGGTTTAGATTTGCATTATTTTGCATCTCTCTAAATGTGAAAAATATTGAAACAAATCAGTCATTTTACATCTCATTTAGATCTCAAACAATTGCACTTGAAAATAAATAAAAAATTCCATTTCAAATTAGGCCTTGTATTTCATCTTTTCATTACATTTTTATATTTAATTTCTAGAAAATATGAAGCTGAAATTTATTGTCTTAAAGCTAGAACTGAAAGGTATAACTAAAAACTTGAAAATCATCAAAAAATAGTTTAAAAATACCTAACTCGGACCCATTTAACCTTACTGGTGAATGAGTCCTTGATCAGGTTTGATCTGAACCTTTTGGCAATTGAAATTGCATCAAAATTCACTTTGAAGTCCACAAAAAAAATTTAGAACCATCTAAGCTAGACCCATTCACCCTTACTAGAGAATGAGTCCATGTTAGCTACTGCTCTACATTTTTAGGACATTAAAATATTAGTTTTTTGCTCTTTTTTGGTGTTGTTACCTTTCTATTTCCATTTCTTGATTTACTGTTTCATCAATTTCATTACGTTTATCTTAAATTGCTTCATTTGAGTGCATTGTTCAAAGTTCAAAAGTGCATCAAAACATTTCATTTCCAACTTATTGCATTGTGTAATCAGTAAATTGCATTCTTAGACTCTAAAAATTTAATTTCATTCTAGGTTATTGCATTGTCCCTTTACCATTCTATGGTTTGCACACAAGGGTTGTAAACCTTCTATAAGATTTACAACTTGGTGTCCTATTTGCAATATTATTATAAGATATAGTTTTAAGATCATGTCATCCCATGGTATCTCAGTCACCATGGATGTTTGTTTTTTCTAGCTCTCTTTGTGTTACTATTGAGAATTAACCCTCCATAGCTCATAGTTTGCATACTATTTTACCCAAGACTTCACCTCCTATAATAAATGTGCATGATTTTATTAACAAGCTCGATAAATAACTAGAAAAATTAGAATCCCATATCCTTAGTCAATGAATATACGTTATCTTGGTTTTGATTATTCAAAATCCAAGGAAAGCGCTAAAAACTCAAAATGAAACATAAATCCTTTATAGCCTTAGCTTCTTCATTCGTGAATACTTGAAAAAATAAGACAATAGAAACATACATGCCACAATTAATCCTCCTACTAAAACTAAGAGCAATATTAACATGGATCATGATCATATGCAACCATATCTCGTAGAGAATTTGATAGCATTTATCGAAGCTAGACCTCATAAGTGCTCAACTAGACAACCTCTTGATATTGATTTCTTACAAAATGACATACCTAAACATGCACCTGATGGTCCTCTTAATATAGCTGGTTGAATCAATAATAAGCCCACTAATGGGATATTGATTGATTTTGTCTATGGAGAGAATATGATCACAAAATAATTCTTATATGTGCATGAGCTATATCAAGAAACATATGATAACCTGAAAACATGGATCAATACACATAATGGATTTTCTTGCCCTACAATAGGCTTGATAGATGTCCCTTTAAAAGTGGGACTGTAAACATTAACAGTCTCATTCTCCATCATCCCATAATCAAACCAATTTAATGTGAATCTAGGCTATTCATGGCTCTGCACCATGAATGGCATCCCTTTAGTTGTGTGTTTAAAGTTTCCATTTGAAAATTATCTCTTCACTTTGCATGATAGTGGATTTCATTTGGCCTCGAAAAAGGGAATTTTTCACTAGATTACTTTTGGCCTAAGCCTATGAAACCTATCAAGCCTCGTGAAGATTTATTTTCCAAATCATATTAAAAATTCAAGGAAAAAAGAATAATGGAACTATCGCTTTGAAACATGCCTCAACCTATGGCTGAACAAACCATCTTTGATGAGATAATGACTAAACTAAAAACACTTTGCAATGTAGAAGAACAACCTCCTACAATTCCATACAAGATACCACGAGATAATACAAACAATCTTGTTGTCCCTCCTAGATTCAAACAAGTTTATAAAGTCAAAGAGAAAGTAGTTGAACAACCTCATGTTGTTTCTTGTAGGCCCCCCAAGGAAGATCTAAGGAACCTATGATTGAAAAGCCCTCTCTTACACAAAAAAAAATTGATAATAAATTAAAAATAAATGTAAGTGCTAGAGAGCATAGACATAGACATCGTGCTATTGTCCATAGATTGTAAACTTAAGAAAACAACATTAAAATAGAAAAATTTAAATCTAAACCTACTTGAAGCAATGCATGATGACTCTCAACCCTCACCACAACATAAGAAAGAACATTGCATGGACATTTCTATTCGGCCTCCTACTATGACTAATTTATATGGTGACATTGACATTGCAAAGATTGATGAACAAGTACATTATCAGTTGAATGCACTATTTTCTTCTTCTATGAGCTTATACGAAAAATCTTCTAATAAGACTTTTGAAATTGGTGTGTGTCCTAGTTCGACACTTGATGCTGTCCCTTTGGCTAGATTCCTGCCTTTTGTTTATTCCGATTGAGATTGGGAGGCAGACGACCTACTTTAGGTTAAATCTCTTGTGCCATACTAGTCTTTTTATATTTCATAAATATTTATGTGATTGTGTGTGTGTAATGTCATCTCCTGTGACATTTCATTTGATGTTTCTCTCTATTTTGTGCATTTCTCTATCTTTTTTCTTCTCTATGTCATAACCATTTTTCATTTTTGTTGTTTTTTCCTTTTGGGTATGATGCAAGGCATCGAGACATTTATATCTCTTCTAGGTTGACCCAAAAAGAATTTTCTTTATCTTTTTCATTTGTCTTATGTTTTCCTTTTGGGTTGAGGCAAGGCATTGAGACATTTAGGTCTCTTCCATGTTGACACAAAGAGGCTTTTTTCCTTTTTTTTGCTTTCTTTGTGTCATTCTTCCAATTTTATGAGTATTTGGGGAATGATAACAGTTCCATACTCTATGACAATATTGTAGCATAAACATACTGACCCCAAATCCATAGACTCCTTATGTGTTTGTGGGGGAAACCCTTCCTTCCTATCTCATGACACAACTTACTTCAGAAACATATCACTTGTTATACGGTTTTTCGAGGAAGGATAACATGTCTTAAAAACAAAACATTAACTACTTTAAAGAAATTGCTGACACTAATGGTGTAGTAGCTACTTTAAAGTGGGGGCATACATAGATGACATATTTTGGAAAAAAATTCATGGCATGATTTTTATTTTCTTTTATGATGTTTCCTCTTCTTGGTAGTGTCATAGGGTTTGATTTCGTCCAAGAGTGTATGATCTACTATCATGGCATGATGTGAATGAGGCATCCCATGGGTGGAAATCTTACACTTTTGACTTGTTCTCTCTTGGAGACATTAAGCACAATGCTCCCTAAGAGGAAGACCTTTACATGAATAAAGAAAAATCCCCTTTAACAATTTTTTTACATGACAAAATCATTTACATAAAGAATTTACAATGTGGTTCCTTATTAGAGTTATCGAGAGTATAACTCTGGTATGGCTAGTATAATGGGAAGCCGATATAGTGTCATGACTTTCTCATTATATGATGAGAAATCGACACACTGGCATGAATTTCTCACTAAATAACTTCTTTGGGAAAACTCACCTTGTGGACAAACTAATGTTCCACTACCCCAAAATGAGCAACATATATTATGAACAAACAACCTTGTTTCACATCGTGTTAAAATGGTTGTGCTTGATCCTTTGGTTTTTATTTTTATTGGCCTTTGATAGGGTATGATCATGTATCTTTGTTATTGTGTCATACTTAAGTTTGATTTTTACATGGGGTCATCCTCTCACTAAAGTGGGGTCAAAATATAATAATGGAAAAAGTAAGCCATTTTCCTTACTTGGTTTAATAATTGACATTAAAACTAAACTAATGATGTATTGGAGTGGTGTTGTAATGGTTTTTACACATTCACACTATTCTATGACTTTTATTTGACTAAAACATGCCTTAATTGATCGTTTGCAAAGTTGTTGTAAAACACTCACACTTTTCTAGGATGTATTTACCTAATTAAGCCTAATGGGCCCCTTTCTCATAGAATGTACATAATGTGTACCTTGTTTAATTGTTGTAAAGTATTATAAAACACTTTCACATCTATCTAGGTGGTCATTAGTTAATTATGGTTAATTGGGGTAATTAACCCCCTTTTAATTCAAATTTAAGCCTTAATTTTGGCACCACCTGAAGATATATCTTGACACTTATAACCTAATTAACAAAATATTTCATTGGGCAAGGTTAGGTCCTAGAAAATGGTGCTAAGACCCATTCACCCTAGGTGGATAATGGGTCCTCCCTTAACAAGACCCCCCTTTTTTAGTTGATCTAGAATATGTTTTTAGACCCCTTTCAATATCGCAAGGTTACGTCCTGGTAAACTAAGCTATGACCCATTCACCCTAGGTGGTGAATGGGTCCTCCCTTAATGATACCCCCCAATTTGAATTTCACTCTAGCCTAAATTTAATAAAGTTTATTTCCAAATCTGCTGTCGACCTTAATTATTTGGATTTCATGGTTAATCTCCTAATTTAGTATAAATAAGGGGTTAATTCACATTGTTTCTCCTAGCACTTTCAATTATTTAAGCATTATAGAAAATTTGAGTTCTCAAGACTGGTACAAGAGAACTCAAAAAGCATTTCAAGGTAGATTTCAGGAGTTTATTGTAGTAATTGAAAATCATATCGTCATGTCAAGGGTTTGATGCATTGATTCATGTTGTTGAGATAAAGAAGTGGATGTAGTATTGAAGATCTACTTGCAATAATTGTTCCAATCAAATTCAAGGATCCAAGATCTACATTCTTCATGGATACTACATGTTAGATTGTAGATTTATTTCAAAAGGCAACATCCAAGGTGACATTATTTATATTATTTCACATTCATGCTTCATTTCATCACTTGGTTTGATTACCTACAAGGGATTTGATTGAGGAAAACCCCCATTCACTAGAAAAACCAAGTTTTTTTGCCCTTGAGTGTGTGATTGAATATTTACAGGTTGAATATCAAGTGGAGCAAGTTTGGAGAAAAATTGTGAAAGTTGTCAAGTTGCAAAAAATGTCATGCAAAGTGCAGAATCAAGGAATGAAAGCTACAAAATTGCATACAGATTTTGAGAAGTTGATAATAAGGAATTTGAGAGTGTAGACATCAAAGAATAGGACCTTGAAATCATTTTCTAAAACCCTAAAAGGACCCATTCACCACCAAAGGCGAATGAGTCCTCTGTAGCTCAAAAACATCAACCTTTTGACTAGGTACATAGCCTTTTATGCTCTAAAAATCTCCCCCATAGTTGCTATACTAGTTAGGTAGAATTTTTATTATTATTTGCATCTTTTGGCTCTCAAAATTATACCTTTTTGTAGTGCGAAATTTTTTAGTGGTGTATGCTCTTGCTCATGCATTTGGGTCTACCCTATTTTTCACCCAATAAGGTTCTCCTATTGAGGTCGAGGCTTACTCTAGGGTCTTGTTGGGAGACTCTTTTTTATCTTTTTGGATCTCTTTGTTTCAGCTCCTTTTCAGGTGGAGTGTGCCCCTTTGGTAATGCTAGCTAGGTTTTTTTGTGAGGAGGGATTTTAGTGGAAAGGATTTGCTTTCTTTCACTTTGATTTATTCTCTAAGAGTTTTTAGATTGTTTCTTAGAAGTTGTGGAATTATTTCTTGGAGGTTGAAGGTGTAGGGTGGTGGTCTTTGGTCTAGCCTCAAGGGTTTAAATTGGGTTTTTCCTTCCTAGCTATATTTTGGGTTGGTCTTTTGTTGTCATAGTTCTTTTTCTCTATAATTGTTCTAAAATCAATTCCTCCCTCTAGTCAAAAGCTTTGGTTGTTAACAATCCTATCCCATCTCACTCCTTGTGAGACTTTATTTTAGAGGTCTCTCTTTTTGTGAGTGTCCTCTCTTCTACCTCAATGGCTACTTTGTAATGGATATTAGCCGTTCTAGTTTTAACATAATCAAAACAATACATTTAATAAAGTGCCATTTTTATTAATAGTTAAAATTTTGATCTAAAAAATAATATATCCCTTGGAATCTATACAAGTCATGGTTTGCTTGTAATTTGAGCATATCTTTACAAAACTTCCCTCCTTCCATTTAGGTAATAAGTTTATTTTGGCTCATTAAGGAGGTCAAGTGCCTCATGGCATTTTCTAGATGCTCAAATGACATAGTTCCATGTGTAAGGTGAAATGGTTTTCCCCAATTGCCTTCTTCTCTTGTACTATAAGACATCCTTACTAAACACACACCAAAACCTAACTAGAACCATTTTAAGAAATTATTTTCAAACAAAAATATTTGAGGAAGAAAACCTATAGATCTACTAATTACCATAGAATGAAAATCTTTTTCTTAATGAGTAAGGATGAAAACCCTCTTTGCCAAAGAAATTAATCATTATTGATTATTTCCAAAATGTTGACAATGTCGACTACCCATAAGATTGAGCTAGACCTAAGTGTAGAAGATTGTGAACATTGACAAGAGTCTCCAGCCCATAAAAGTTTCCAATATATGGTTTGTAATGTATTTTATGATTTTCATAAATATAAGAATGGCTATGTAACTCTTGGGGTTTGTAAATTGAGTTTAAATAGGTATCAATGAATGCAAGTCTATATTTGAGATTTGGGTTCTTCAGATTGATCATTATATGATTTATCATTTGGATTATCGATTATTTTTTGTCGATACCATTTAGGGTCATGGTTATTGTGGGACAGAAATAATAAAGTTTGGATTTATATGATCATTAATATATTCAAACTCTACTTTATTTGTCTCAATTTGTAAATATACAAATAGAAACATTTACTTGATAATATATCTAGCATGAATTGTTATTTGTGTTTATTTATAATTTAAAGATGGAGCTCTTATTTAATTATTGATATTAATATTATTCAAATAAGCTTCGTATATTATTGATAATTAATATTTAGAAAAAAATAAAATAATACATCTATCCTCTTGTAATTTGGATCTCTTGGCCATATAGCTTTCCAATACTTCCCTCCCTCCATTTAGGTAATAAGTTTAATCTGGTCAGATAAAGAAGTTTAATCTGGTAAAGTGAAACGGCTACCATAATATCTGGGCCCTTTGGAAACGTCTGGAACAGATGAGAGAAAAATATATATACCTGAATCTGGCGTTTATTTTTTAATCCACCTTTTCTCCGCACCAGCTATGGCCCATATTCGCTGGATGTTTGTGACCCTTTGGAGGTTTTTGCTTCACCAGTTTTGTTCGACCCGTCGGATGTAATGAAAGTAGCCCGTCTACCAAGCGATTGGAAGGAAACTCCTGATGCTCATGTATTCAAGGCCGTCCTTCCTGATATTTATTTATTCACTGTTTTATTGTCGATTTTTCTTCAAGAAATTTTCCCTTTTTATGGAGAGAAATGACAATGAAAATGGAATGTGATAACGCTGTTGTTCTTGCAGGAGTAAAGAAAGTGGCCGACTTCTTGAAATGAGCGGAGTTCGTGAGGCATTTGAAGCAACCTGAGAATGCAAATTATGGGAATGAGGTGAAAGCTGGCATGGAGAATAGAGTGCTGACTGTGACGGTGCCTAAGCACTCTCAACCACACCTTCAACTCCAACCCATTGAAATTTCTGGCTAAATTCTCAAACTGCCATCGGTATCTGGAGCGCTGTCGATCAATAATGTTCTGGTTTACCCTAAACAATCTTATTGTTAAGAGATTAAGTGCATGCGATTCTCGGAAAACATTTTAATATAAAAAGCAGTTGAAAATGTGTTTCTTCTTTTCTGTTTATTACCCTAGTCCGTCACAAGAATATCGTTTTGAAATAAGTATAAATGTTGAAGTCTTCAAATGAGATCATAAGAAAGGAATGTTTGACTAAGGTTATGAAGTTCTTTAATGCTATATTTAAATTAAGGCTAAATTTATGTAGTGTAAAAAAAGGGAATGGGATTTAGGAATGAATGTTTAAGGTCCATGTATCATTAATTAAAATGCATCAGAGTATTTAGAGTATCTAATTTTTATGATTGTATTTTTTTATATTTTGAAATGTGAATGTGATTTATTAGGCAGATGCATATGAAAGTAAATTAGAAGATTGGGATCGTTCTCTTCCTCTTCTTGATCTAGCTTATAGTCCATTTGAACTTCAGGGTGTAACTGTTTTCACCCTCTTTTTATATTTCAAAACAAACATAATTGTAATTTACATTGTAAGGCTTTGATTGTGTGGAAGTGTAAAATGATTGTGTCTAAATATAAACCACATCTAACTTTACAAATAGTGCAATTAAAATGGTCCCGAACTTTGTGAAAATATATTTATATACAACAATGAAGGTCTATTTGGTAGTAAATGATCCTTACATTAATAAGTAGGAATCTATCTATATACAATAATGAAGCTCTATCTAGATAAGTAGATACATAGTGTTTGGTTGATATTATATATTATTGAGATAAGTAGGAATATTTAAATTTTTACATGTATGTAGTTAATAATGATATATATTTAATTCTCTTTGTAATTTATTTTGTTATATTTCATATAAATAATTATTTTTACCTAGATTCACATTTAGTTCTTAGATGGTATATTTTGGGTAGAAATTGTATTTATTGTGGATTATATTATGGTATCGTAGCCATACATGTACTTCGAGCTAGTGTGTATTCTTTATGAATTAGAAGATTCTACTTGAGAGCTTCAACAATGAGAATATATTTAGGTGTTTCCTAACAATTTTTTTTAATTATATTATAGAGTGTCAAATTTATATGGCCTAGGTGTAGAGTTAGCATATTTAGTGACTCCTTTAGAATTGGCACTCCTCTAAATTTATTTAGTAGGGTGTTATATTTGGTGGTGATTTTAGTAGCACCTTCATATTTAATAGCTTGTCCACACTCTTCAAAAGTATTAGTAGTACTTCTTATTTGGTTTAGAGTACCCATTCCTCTTCAAGTACCTTGAATACAAATGGGTGTAACTTTTATCTTAGATTTATATTTTATGGTTTTATAGCTACTAGAAGGTTCTTTTGAGCGCTACATTTTGATCCTCTTTATTCTAAATCTTACCATGGATTTATATTTTCGATTTTTACAGGCACTAGAAATTTCTTTTGATCCCTACATTTTGATCCTTTATATTCTCAATCATATTTGTTTGTATTGTTATCTTATTTAAATCTAATTGGGAAATTAACCTCACATATGGAGTTGGAAAGTCTAATATAGACCTGAATTGAATGTATACACAAAAATATCTTAATACCTTAGATGAATTACAAGTGTTACTTATTTCCAATTATATTGTTATAAATTATTATAAATTGGGTTTATTCTTTTTCAGATATTATATATAGTTTTAAAAAAATTGGACACATTTAAATCTAGAAAGATATTTGTTTGAGTTGTTTAAGATATTGTAAATAAACATGATTGAATTATTAATTTTAAATACATAGTATAAGCATTTGAATTTACAATTATATGTATATATAGATGTTATTTTAGGAGGCACAAATTCTATTTTCTAGATTCCCCATGTTAGGTCTCAAAAGTCTAGGTTTTGAAGGCTATAAGCTCTAATCTAAGCAATCTACTCACAATGGCACATGGAGGTGAAGTATATGCAAGGTCAATAGTGAACTGCTCCTACTCCTAGTACTGAGATTTGAAATATGAAATAAGATTTTTTGAAATTTAAAAATGGAATTGGTATGAACAATGCCTACTTTTGTTAGGCTAATGGAGTCTAGAGATGGATTATGATAGGCATTTGTGAGATGGGTAGATCTACTTTTCAGTTTAAATAAAATAGTTGGGTGCTTTGAGAGTCTGCAACTTGTGCAAATGTGCAAGTAGGTTAGTTATATAGACTCTTCAGAGTCATCCTAGTGATATCCCTTTATGCTATTGTGAAGTTGTGAAAGGATTTAATTCAAATGTGAAAGGAAACCAATCAAGATGATATTTTAAAAGAAATTTAATCCAAACAAGAACCTATTTAATCAAAAAAATTAAAAGTAATTTTAATTCTTTTGCATAGATAAACTAATCAGCAACACAACACAACTACAACAAGTGTGTATTGAGAAATTAAATGAATATCCACACATTCATTTTGACTAATATAAACAACCAAATAACATGAAAGCATATGAAGCCACACAACTATTGAATACTTGAAAAAAAATCAGTTCTTAGGCACAACCTTCTCCATTATATTAATCTTCAAATGATATGCATTGTAACAATATTTTTTGATATAATATATGAGAAACATTTTGCAATCTATCTTCTTACTATGTCTACTCTAAAAATAAAAATGATGCAATTATAATTTCAATCACCACATGTCTAACATATGTAGAAATATTTTGAAGATTGTACACTTCTTCATAAGTGTCTTTTGGAATTAACAATAAACCATTAATTATTCTCTAATAAGCCACAAATGAACTTGTGTTATATGATATAAATATTGTTCACTCAAGTGTGTCTTAGCATCCTCTGAAGCATTCCTTGGAATGATCTCCATGATGATCATCTTCTCCAAATGTTTGCAGGCCTCTTCAAGTGCTAAATCCTCATTCTTGTCTGCTTCAAAGGCTCCTTTTAGTATTAACTGGCACTCTTTCATCCATTCACTCTAACTCATCAGTTCCTCATTATCATTTCATAGTGAACGAAGCCCTTCATTTGAAGCATCTATGAATTATTTAGCATTTTCCTCGAGCTCCTTATAATATTCTTTGTGTTTCCTCATCATATCCTTAGTGGTTGTAATGGATTCAGTGTCAGAAGTACTTCTCTTTTGCATTTCTTGGATCTTTTCTTGAATTTTATCATTTATTCTCTAATGTTCCTAAATTATAGTGTGACTCTTGGAGTGAACCACCTAGAACTTATCCTTCCAAACCATCAGGTTAGTGTTCCTCTTTTGGAATACTACAAAAATTGTGTCAAATATGGCCTCGCTTACTTGAATGCATACTTGTGATTCCTCACTTATGTCCTTTGACTGGGACCCTTCTCCTTGAGTTAACATTTTAGTGAATCATTTGAATGCATTCTTGAATATGTCCTTCAAGAAATAATTTTATTTTAGTACTCTCTCAAAGTTGAACTTGTATATATTGTGCTCCTTTATCAACATTTGAATCTGTGCTTTATTCAATTTGGCTACATTTATGCTAATGGCAGTTGTGACCATGGGATTAGTTTCTCCTACTTTCAGTGTCATCACATTACTAAATTCCTTCTCAGTATCAAAGATAACATATTTCTTATGTTGAAGATACAAAGTGCATATCATAAGAGAGTTCTCATCAAGGTTATATCTTGACCTGGTGTATACTTTTCTCTCACCTTCTGGACTTAGCTTATGCTTAGCATCATTATTATGCAAAAAATATCAAAAATAAGAGAAAACTTTATATCTAAACGAGGGAAAATCATCACACCAGATTTAATAATTTTCTTCCCTTTTCTAGAGTCATGTTATTCATCTCATTTCTACATCCACCTTTAATGTGCTAATAAATTGATTTTAATTATTGGGTGTGATGTGTGTGACTAATTATGTTTTTTATTTTCCCTTTTTCTTGTATAAAAAATATCTAAATTTAGGAAAACTTAAATAAACTGATCATAAAAAAGAAGAAGGATTTATAGGCCATTTTCCTAGTATTTGCATCATATAATTCTTCAAATTCTTGTTCTATGCTTGGAGGCTAATACTCTTCAATTCTCATCTTGGGAATCTTTCCAAGTTGGCCTTGTGGTTCCCTTTCATCAGAGGATAAAAAAAATTCTCCTTATATTTCCCTCATCTTCTGTTCCATCTCTCTATTCTAGTTATCAATGGTCTATTCAACTTCCCTCTCTTGCATGTTTCTAATTATATCATCATGAGGATATGGTATATGATCATATCCACCTTGATTCAATTTTTTTTTCTTGTAGAGCCAATATATCCCTCAAGATCAAATCCCTTCCTTGGTGCACCCTTCTTCATATTGAAATAGGATAACTTATGCAAACTAAGATCCTACCTATCCTTTGATACCAAAGTGAAGTATCCAAAGCACAATGTATTGGGCTTAAATTATTTTATCTCATAGGAAATCAAATTCATAACATTGGAATAGTCCATTTTCTTGACAATCTCTAAATATGCAATCTCATTTGGTGCAGTCTTTGGTAAAAGGAAAGGTGTATCTTACAAACCATACACGTTGATCATGGTTGAATCAATATAACAATACCAGTCGCCCCAAGTATGACCTACAGTTGGTGTTCTATTGAAATCCTTGGGCCTTAAAATTCTTTTAATCTCATCAAATAATGAATAATCACAAGCATAATTATGAAACCTATCCAATGTTTTGACAAAGTGTTCTACAAAATAAACATAATTTGAATTGGAAAATCGGTTATCCCAAATAGAGGTCCATAATTGTACTAGTAGTGGTTGACCTTCATTATCTAATTTTGTGATTCCCAATTCTTCTTGCCACATTCCCAACTCTTTTCCCTAATATAGTATCATGTGTATAAGAGGGGAATAATGTTTAAAGTGCATTATGGAAGATCCATTCTTGATGATCATTAATCCCGAGTCAATCTCTTTGAAAATGTGTGAAGCATAATCAAAAGGTCTTGTGTTGTGGCATTTTATATCAACATCAATTACTATTGGCCCTATAGACATGAATTCAGAAGCCTTTGTTCCTATTATTTGGCATATTGAGAAGTAAGTATATTTCAAGTAGGCCTCAAACAAATCAACATGAAAATGAGGTGCTTAATTATCTTCAAATGGCACTAGGCTCCCATATTTCCTAGGCCTATGCAATAGTAACCTCCATCCCTTGTAAGTAGTATCCATTCTCCAAAAATCCTTCTCCAAACCCTCATGCACTATGGTCTCATCACATGAATCATCTAGGTTGAAAACCTCACCAAGTGCATGTTTTGATATATGTATGAAAGGATCTCCTTATGGGTTGTAGATGGCTTTGAGTTCTAGGTTATAATGTTTAGCCAAAATTTTAATAAGCTCTTCATTCACAAAGATGTTGGGAAAAACTAGTTTTCCTAGATTTGAATTCTAGGGGTTGCACATTGGTTCAAATATGTTTCTCTTATAGTAATGAAACATAAAAAAATTCTTATCCCCTAATAGGAGTCCATACATCACCCATATGTTTACATTTATATTCTAATTTCTCTACATCAGCCCTCAATTATGTAGACCTGATTGCTTTTGGCCCTAAACCAGGCAATTGATCAATGAGGTCTTGGTTTAATTTTCATTTCAATTTTGGACCCATTTCAATTTTTTATTTCTTATTCTTGGATTGGATGCTTTTTCCCTATTGCTTCCTACCTCTTATTTTTTATAGAACTTGAACCTACCATTTTGATTCTTCACAAGGTGGAAGAATTGAATTGTAACTTATCATTTGTAGAAAAGACTCAATATTCTTACTTGTGTATCTCTGGCCAAACTGAATTCCTTGAGTCCCGCTCGATCTCCCGTCATTTTCATTGTAACTTTTGAATATTCTTTCGGTTCAATATTTTTCAACCAGAAAATATTTACATAATGTTTGTTCATGCAATTGAATTGTAACTTATCAATTGGAGAAAGACTCAATATTATTACTTGTGTATCTTTGGCCGCACTAAATTCCTTGACTCCTGCTCAATCTCATGTCCTTTTCATTGCAACTTCTAAAAATTCTTTTGGTTCAATAATTTCCAGTCAAAAAATATTTACATAAGTTTTGTTCGTGCAACCATTAATTTCTTTCATTGGAAATGAATACAAAGGTCTTTTCGAATTTTGAAATGTTAGAGTGATAGAGGAAGGTTACATCGGTCGAACCTTTCCAACCCCCGGTCAATCTATGTGCTTTATTTGGCACCACCATTGTTTATACATTCATAATCGATCGTCAAGACATAACTGATTTTCCCCTCAATATGAAGTGTCCCTTTAGTTCTCATACTTAGTCAGGAAGACCACCCAATACTCTTATTGATATTATACAACTACAATTTTTATTGTTTTTCAACTTTTATTATTTCGACAAGAAACTTATGAAGTTTTCCCGATGTCAAGGTGGTTTTGGAGCATTAGAAATTCTTTCCTTCATCATCCAGTGTGTTTCCAACAAATTGTGATCACTCCATGTTTCCATCGGGCTAATATGTGCTATTGTTGAGAGAACAAAATGCTTTTTGGATGATCTTTGTCTCCCCAATGTGAGAACAAAATTCGTTTTAGATGATCCTTTTCTCCCCGATGTGTTCCCTCCATCGCTTCATTCATTTGGATGATTCGGTAATACTTTCCTTAAAAATTTCCTTCATCGACATAACCCACATTATTAGAGAGATCTGAGGGACTCATTCTAATTGCACTTGTCTCCCCAATATATTTTCTCTTATGCCTCATGGGTGAAAGTATAAATGATTTTTACCAATGAGGTTTCCATTGGCATGACCTACTAGCTTGGTATGATTTGACATTTTTGCTCTGATTTCCTTGCTCTTGCTGATGGGTTTTTATCGGTAAAAATGATAGGCCTTCTTTTCCCAATTAAGCACACATGTTATCTTTGAGATCTTTGATCGCTATAGCTTGATTCATGTCTTCTCGATATTGCATAAAATGTTCAAATGAAGGGATATGAATTGTTGATTGGGAAGACATACACATGATCTTCTCGATAAGAACCAATTACTCTTCAAAGTTTTTGCTCAACTTTGATTAGAGAGATGCTAATATATCAAAAGGCTATATTTATGGGATTATTAGTTAACATGGGTTAAAATATGGATCTGGTCACACAATTTTCAATAATTTGTATTGATCATTAAATTAAGGTGTGGTGGATATCTATGGTATAGGAAAGATAGGTGGGTGTATGCTAGTGAAAAATGTGATATTTTTCTAGTTCTAACACCTCATGTTATTAAATTTTCTATAGGACTATATTTTAAGAAGTTTGTAATGTAAAATGAAAACAATGGCTAGTCTAGTATCATCCTACAATGGACATGTAAATATATAGATTCAAGAATCATTTTAAAGTGAATTAAAATTACTAATTATGTGACAATTTTCAAATACACAATAAGGTTGGATTTGGCATAGAAATTGATGATGGAGGAGCAATCAACACACCTTTTGATTAGCCTAAAATAGATGAATGTAATGAAAACAATGATTAATTTTGTTTTAATATATGAAATGTTGTCAATTTTTTTGAGCAATTTAAATAGTTTCTATATGGGGTAGTGCCCTATATTAGTAAAAAAAGGTTTGTACATATGCTTAGAGTTTGATCATTCTTCGGACATACATGTATCCCTACTACCTATTAGCTTATTTTCTTTTGATGTCTTCTACTAAGGCCATTAAAAACCAAAAAATAACATTACGAAAATGGAATGTCTAGCCACACACTAGCTACAAAAACCTACAATAGACGCAACTACTAGAAAATTTCATCTTTGAACATTCTTGATTAAACATCGAAAACACAAAATAAAAAGGACCACACTACCACCCAAGAACTAGTCTTAACTGTTAATTTTTGCTTGCATCTTCCTAGCTTCAATTTCATTAAGTACAACAAGGCATTCTACACCGCAATCTCGATGTGTAGGGTGATTGTCCAATTCCTCTGTGTCCCTAAAGTCATTTTCAATCCACTTTTCACCCACACCTAGCTCCTAGTCCTCATCATCCGTAGCACACACTTTCCCTTCCAACCCTTCCACTTTCACTTAGTCCTATATCCACTTGATCATCAGATTCTTGACAATTTTTGCAACACACATCAACGAAGTTATGCTCCTACCAATCTCCCTCCAACATTTCTCAAGCTCTGTTGGTTTCAGTTTTTGCACCATAAGAAATTTTGGCACCTCAAAATTGTTACCCAAAGACATGTACTAGTTTTGCAGTAATGGGATGATAAAATTTCTATCCACATGGTTTAATGCCTTATTGATTTTCCCCAACAATGAGTGAGAATTTTTTTTTTGAAAGATCTTCTTCCCCTTCACTTTAAAAACCACCATATAGAGAAGCATCTCTAGAAACATGGCTGCAATCTTAGTGTTAACCCTAAACTTATGGTGTACAAGCAAGAATTCTTGACATAGAATATTTATTATTTCCATAGCAATAATGGATGTGAGGACACCATAATTCCCTTCAATTGCTTATCGGTGATTTTTCCATGGAAAGCTTGTTGTTTCTTGGTGGTATTTGGGAAGAGTGGTGTTTACATTGCACTTAGCCTCGTGGTAAGTTATGAAACAACCAAATTTGTGAAACAATGCAACCACCTTCCCCTATTTCAAAAAAAATTCCATACCTCATCATGATAGTCATATCAAGTAACATAACACAAAAATCCCATCAAACAATTCACAATTTTCTCTTAAATATCTCGCTACCATCTCCTCCATTTATCCATAAGAAACCACACCAAAAATTTATTTCCAAATTCAACGTTAGTTATTTCCAATGTCATAATCTTTTATAGTCGTACTCAAAGGGCTATTTAATGTGTGTCTTATATTTATAAGACTTTTCCCATCATCTATGTATGGTACCAACCATGCCGCCATCGTCACCTCGTGATCCTAGCATCATTGCCTTGGAAAGTCTATTGGCCACCACATTTGCTTGCCTATACACATGGCTTACATGGAAGGCCTCAAAGATTGATAATGTCTCTCTTGTGGGTTAGAGCCAATGGTTGAGTTTCTAGGTTGGAGTCGACCTGAGTCATATGGAATTAATTGTAATGAGAGAATCAAATTCCAAGTTTATTCTATTAGCATGAACTTCTAACCCCGAACGCATGCCTAATATTGTTGCTTTAAACTTTGTTTCATTGTTCATGCATTCACCCTAGTAGACAGACTTGTCAGCTAGAATAGTACCATGAAGATCACGTGCAACATAGCATGTGCCTCTTGGGCCCGGGTTACCTATGGAGTCCCCATCAAAGTTAAAATTTACCCATCCATCCTTTGAAGGTTTCCTTTTGACTTTCAATCTCTTTTTTGAAAACTAGCCATTGTCATTCTTCCCACCTAATTTTGGAATTTTCAACCCCATGAAGGCTTTTAAAAAAATTTCACCCCAATTTTTGAAGACTCCCTAATTGCTTGCTTTGCACCACGTAGCTTCATTGATTAAGTTAGTGATTATTCCTTCAATTTTTCCACACAACCACTCCTACTCCATTTATTTCCTTGGAAAACTCTCCAATTATTCTCTTTCCAAACCTCCCAAATGATAGCTAAATTTTAGTTTGGAAATGAACAATTTGCAAGACCTATACATGACAAGGCAGGTCAATAGAATGTGGTCTACATATTCATTTTTTTTTTTGCACAATGCACAACTAGCTAGACCTTGGATCCCAAAAGAAACTAGCCTATCCTCTACTAGAAGTCCTTTTTGCATTGCTAGCTAGTAGAAACCCCTAACTTTTGGGAGGTAACTTATACCCTAGATGAGTTTCCTTCACCAATTCTACCATGCTAGTGCCAATTCCTTAACCTTATACACAAATTTCACCCTATATTCTCCATAATTGGACACACACCATTTGATTACATCTTCCTGCTCATTTGGGGAAAAATTTATGTTCTTCAAAATCTCTACAAGATGCATTTTCTGATCTTGAAGGGAATGTAATTCTTGCAAAGAGTGTCATTCCACTATCTCATCCAATTACACCAAAAACTATTCCCATACTTGCACACCTTCATTCCCTAAATTATGGATGTCTCAACCTTGATGTCTTCCAAGTTGGGGTTCTACCCACCCAAAGAGTCTCCCCAAAAGGATGCACTCTAGCCATTTCTTACCTCCCATGTTACATGCTTAGATATAATATATTTTCATTTCAAGATGTAATTCCAAATTCTTGACCCCTACAAAGGATCCATAGCAGTTAAAATGTGTGTTGGACACTTTGAATCTAGGTATTTCTTCCCCAACACCTTGACCCACCTCTGCTCACCTTTTGTATACATGCCCTAAACCAATTTGGCCCCATATGGCCAAATTCATTAAATTGAGTTCATTCAATCTTACCCCCTAGCCTCTTTGGGAGTGCACACTTTCTCCCAGGAAAGTAGTGAGAACTTTTTCTACTCCTTAGCGCCACTCCAAAATAAATCCAAAAAATATAATTGAGGATTTGATCAATTGGCTTGAGGATTTTCAGACATGCCATTGAGTAAACTTGAATGGCAAAGACAACTTCCTTAATAATTCAAAGTCTTCCAATCAAATACAACCATTCCCCCTTCCATAACTCTAACTTGTTCTGGCAGATATTCACTAGACTTTCCCAATTGTTCCTTTTGTCGACCCCAAGAAAGAGTGGCATCCCCAAAAAAACATCTCGAGAATTTGGCCACCCATAGTTTCAATATTCTTGTGAGTTCTCTCTGAAGGTTTGGTTGAGTGTTGAGAAAAAATACCTTTGATTTCCTCCAATTTATTCTTTTCCTAGCTACCAAGTAGTAACCATTCAAATTATTCTTGATTATTTTGGCTTACTTTCTATTGGCCACTCCAAAGAGGATTGTCTCATTGACAAATTGTTGGTGTGTTGTATCCAATCCATTTATCACTAAGACCCCCTCTCACTTTCCTTCTCGTCTTAGGGCAATGATGCCTCTCCTAAGGCCTCTACCATGATTATGAAGAGAAAGGGAGAGATTGGATCCCCTTGCCTTATACCCCTAGTTGATGCAAAAAAACCATGCACTCACAAATTTATCATGACTAAGAAATTGGCCATTGAAATTGAGCTCTTGATCCATTTAATATCTTCCTCATTGAAATCAAATTTCTTCAACACATCTAACATAAACTACCTATCAACTAGATCATATGTTTTTAAAAATGACGAATTTAAGGTTCATGTAGGCCTCTCTTGATTTCTTGTCAAAATACAAAGTTTCCTATGCTATTATATTACCCTCCACAATTGATCTCCCTAGGGAGAACCCACTCTTCTCTTCTAATATTACTGCATTTAGCACCTTCTTTATTCTATTGGAAATGATTTTTGTTACTACTTCATATACCATGTTGCAAAGTGTAGACATGTAAAATTGACTTGAAACCTATCACACACCTCAAACAACATCAAATACCATTGAAAAACCTCAAAAAACATCAAACGATATGGAACATCATCTCCGATCACCCCATAACACCTCAAAATGATTTAGAATCATCTCGTAACACTTCAAAATCACTCAGAATAATCTCATAAATCATCTCGTAGCATCTTGGAATGACTCAGAATCATCTTGTAACATCTCATAATGACACACAATCATCTCATAACATCTCAGAGTCATCCTGTAACATATTATAATGACTCAAAATCACCTTGTAAAACCTTAGAATAATTTGGCATCATCCAGTAAGACTTTAAAATTACTCAAAATCATCTCATAACATCTCACAATGACTCAGAGCTATCTGTTAGCATCTTGGAATAACTTAGAATCATGTTGTAACATCTCTAAATTACTTAGAATCATCTCATAACATCTCAAAATGACTCAGAATCATCCTGTAACATCTGGAAATGACTCATAATAATCTTGTAACACTTGAGAATGACTCAAAATCATCCTTTAACATCTTGGAATGGCTTTGAATCATCTTATAACATCTTAGAATAACTCAGAATCATCTTGTCATGTCTCGAAACATCTCATAATCATCTTGAAACAACTCAGAGTCATCCCATAATGTCTCAAAATATCTCTGAATTACCCCGAAATAGTTCAAAACCATGTCGTAATGTTTTAGATCATCTCAAATCATCTTGTAATCACCCCAAAACATCTCAAAATTATCTTGTAATGTCTCAGATCATCTTAAAATCATCCCACAATATTCCCACATTGCATCACATCAAATTGTTATCAAAAATTGCAATTCCTCTATTAATTGAATTATACAACATTATTTAATTAATTCAATTTTCCATCATTTCAGACAGCTCAAATAAATTTCATTTATTTAATAAATTCCCAAAAACCCTAATTTCTCTATTAATTAAATAAAACGTTTTTTTTTATTAATTCACATTTCATCATTTTGTCCTTGTTGATTACATAACACTAATTATTTAATTACGTCGCTAGATCACCATATTCCCCTAAGTGGATTAAATTATTAAATAAAAAATTAATTATGAGACTTTCCCTCCAAAATTTGAATAATTAAATTAAACTATTCAAATCAATTATCAAAAATCAAATCAAACTAATGCAATTTTTTTTACAAAATTCAAACTTGATTTTGACATTCAACTCCAAAAAGGAATTAATTAATTAAATCAATTAAATCACATTCCTCACCCACTTTTTGATTGAAAAAATTACAATTGTTGACTAAGCAATCTTATTTGTTAACTAATCAATCTGTTATATTAGCTAAACAATTTTTTTTTTTAACTAAGACATCGCATTCCTAACTAATCCATCACAATCTTGACTAATCAATCTATTATGTTAATTGATCAATCACATCCCTGACTAGCCAATTTATTTCCCAATCACCCAAATTGTGAAATCAACTTTGCACAATTCTCTCATGTCTAAATCCTATCAACACACTCCAACCTTTGATCAAGGTATTCTTCAAAACGATCTTGATCGTCCATTTAAAATCACATCTTCTACATAAAAAACCCCTTTCCTCTCAAATAAGGATCAAAGAATGAGCATACATTGAGCAATGAAGTGTTGTCAAGATCATCCTTGAGAGAGATTCATTTTTATCTTCGACCAACCAAGCATTCATCCATACTTTGCACACAAACTTTGGAGGCTTCACTGTGATAAGAGAAATCCAACATCAAGCAAATACACTCCACTATTGGATGGTAAAATATATCATTCATTTTCATTTCATTTGGAAATTATTAGGTTCTTCATCATGTTTGCAATAGTATAGTTTAAATTGCATATGTGTAGGATTTTTTAGATTTTATATTTGTGCATTTTGGTTGTGGAGTATATTCTTTTGTCAATTTACATTCATATTCTTCTTGGATATGAATCTAGCATCCTTTCTCACCCTCACACATTATAGAATGCTCAGTGGGACCATTTTCACCTCCTTTAACATTCATTTGAGTAAATTTTGAAGCTCTAGGTCCCAACAAAGCTTCTGACAAAGTTTTCACATGCCTGTCCATAAAACCTAGGCAGTTGTCTAAAATGTTTCAACATTTTTCTGTCAAGAAAATTGCACATTTGCTAGAAGAAATACACTTTTTTCAAAAGAACTGCGCAATTGTCATGGGAATGATGCCTTTGACTAAAAAATTTTGCAGTTTTTTTTGACAAAGTTACCATTTGTTTGTCTGGGTTTCAGCAATTGTTTTTGGAACTGAGCAATTGTTTTTTTTCTGCACATTTATATTTCATGTTTTGAGTAGTTGCTCCGATGGAAAAGTTTATAGATCTTGCACTCTTGTAATGGGTTTTTTCACTAAATTTTTTTTTTTTTTTGGATGTGTAGGCAAGAATTGGTAGATCTGATGTAATATTACATTAACTTTAACATCTTTATAATAGGGAAGATGAACGGTCCAAGATTTTTTGATCCAAAAGCATTCTTTTTATTAACTTAGGAAAACTTTCATTTTGGTGCTCTAAAAAGAACAACAACAAACTCACATTTGATTTTGGTGCTATTAATATAAACCAATTTCAAAGCTTTTCTAAGTTAGGAACTTCCATTTAATTCTCTAAAATGAACAACAACAAACTCATATTTGATTTTGGTGCTATTAAAATAAACCGATTTTAAGCATTCCAAGTTAGAAGAACAAAAACACTTCAATTTTTGGGATTTAAAATGAAAACATTTCATGTCTTCATAACTAGGAACCTTAAAATTTTGGTGCATAAAAAGAGTGGGAAATGTTTTCCATTTTGTTGATGCATGCATGTTTAACATTTGTTGACCAAGATAGGACAAGGACTAACTTTCTTAGAAACACCTCTATTGGAGCTCACAAAAATGAACAAATCTTTCTTTATGATTTTTCACCATGGATATCTTAATTGCTTCATGTCTTGAACATTTTGTATTGGTGCAAATTAAAAATAATTTTTTTTTTCTTTACTCATAATTTTTTGGGGATAACATCACTCGAGCTGTTTAAAATGAATCAATTTGTTATGGATTATTCAATATGCATTCATTGATTGGAAAAGATAATTTTTTTTATCTTCTCCCCTCACACCCTTTGGCAATCTTGGGTGAGTGAAAGAACATTGTTTAGTACTTCACTTTATTTTTAAGTTTACCTTAAAGAGAGGGCTTGCCTTGAGATACATCCTTAGCTCGACAACTCATTGCAACATCTCAAAGCATGTTTATTGGTTGGATATATTAAAGGTTTCAAACTCATAAGAAAGTAGAATCAAGCTATACTAACAACAAACTACACTTTATCCCATACCTTAAGTGGAACAGGAATAGTTAAAGAGCCTTAAGTGGCTAATGGGTGAGTGTCTGATTTTTTCATTCACAGTTACCACTAAGAACCAAATTGTTTTAGAGGACACCCTATTATCCAAAAACATTCCCTGAAAGTGGTGCATTGGAGTTTAATTCTGAGAAGTTACTTGAGATATCAGAATACAGGCCTGCACCACAAGTTGCATGTAAAATCATCTCCTTGGAGCATGAGGCAAGCCTACCTAAGAGAATGGTGTATATCCCCTAGGGTTGTAATTATTGGTTTATGTTAAACTTGGCCCATTACATTCAAAATAATTTGACATCTATTTTTTTTTTTTGATTTAAAGAAAAATAAAACATTCAAAACAAACATTTAATGAGATGGTTGAACCACAAAACCCTTTGATTTAGTGCATACTTGTGAGAGAATCCTTACGTTTTCACCCATTTGAAAGGATTTTCCTTAAGAAAAATTGAACATTTTGGATTTGATCTCAAGGTACATTAGTCAAAGTAAAAATTTGGGAACTATGCCTTGGGTGTTGTGATTTCACAACCTAAGTTATAGACATGAGCATCACATAATTCCATGCTTGTTGAGTCAGAAAAAGTATTGTCTTATCACTTGCTATACTTCAAAACATAGAGAAAAAGTTGAGAGAGAGTTGTTCATAAAATCATTGTTCGAACCAAAAAATTGGAAAGACAAAAGGTCAGATAGTCCCACATCCATTATTTACATCCCACCTATTTGAAATCAAAATGAAATAGACCAATGGGGTCATTCCTCCACTCAGACATCCATGATATCAATAGTTACTTGGGACTCATAGATAGTACAATTAGACTTTCTTGCAACATATCCTCTGGACAAGGAAGTGGGATATAGACATTAGTTCTTCAACATTTTTATTTCCAAGGATTATTATCATTACAAAACAACACTCAAACCCTAGGGTCTTGAGCTTCATAACAAACATCCCATAACACCATCAAATTTTATGACCATTTGGTGGCCAACTGCCCCAATTCAAGAACCAGATCTTTTAGCATCGATCCTTCAGCCTAGTTTCACATATATCCAAGCTGAACAAACTAACATCATAAATAAGTTAAGAACCTTCATTCTTCAAAAGAATGAAACACCCCATTATTTTCTCACCACATCAATTGTCCTGGATGAAGAGGAAGAGAAAGTTGACATCGCAGCAGAGAGACCCATATTACAACCACCCACGTGAAAATAATTATTCCCTTCATGATCTGACACAAGGTCAAGGTCCCTAAGGTAAAGTCCATAGGTCATCATTTTAGACTTAGGCATCTCAGTCCAAAGGCTCTCAAGAAACACCTCTTAGTTCTACATAAAAATAGAAACAAATTGGTAACAAAATTTTATAGACATGCTTCCAAGGATAGTCTAGAGTTATATATGTTCTTCTTTGTTCAAAATATTGGTATTTTTCATGACACAAAACTTATCTAGAGGAGAGAACCAAATTTAAATAGTCTAGAGTTATATATGTTCTTCTTTGTTCAAAATATTGGTATTTTTCATGACACAAAACTTATCTAGAGGAGAGAACCAAATTTAAATACCCACATTTAGGACAACATCAAGTCTTTAGAGTTTAATTCAACTAGAGATTACACTACTTTCCCACATGAGACCCAAGTTGTTTATGAAAACCACAAGATCATAGCACAGGAGAAACATGGAAGCCAACAAAAAATTCCACCAGTATCCGACCAATAAATGCCATGAGAGATCATAGTAGCCCTTGGGGCTATAGTCCAAGTGACCTTAAAACTCGCCATAAGAGACTGACATACAAAGATACTTTTACTGAGGAATAAATAAGCCAAAAATAGGAGCTTATAGAACAAGGTAACTAGGACCAAAACTGAGTGATTATAGAAGGGGTAAACAATGAAGAATAGATAAACAACCAAGAAATTTTAAAACATTCTAACAACCCCAAGGTTCTCAGACTAATGGATGGGTTATTAAGAAAGGACCCAAACTCCTATTTCTTCAAGTTAGCACAAAGTCGTGCTAAATTTTCCGTGGAATTTAACATAGAAGCTCTCAAAGAGCCCAATCTTACAAATTATAAATCCTAAAATTTTACTAGTTTCTATACCAAAGATACTTAAAAGGATTTAGTCTTATTTTATAATTTCAAATTTATCCAAGTATAAGATGAATATTATTGATATGATTTTAATGAGTTATGGACTTATAAAATATGTCATCAATATAATCTTCTATAATTTGATGAATAAAATCATGAAAAATAATGGTTATCACAATTTGGTTAGTTAGACCATCTTTCTTGAACCAAATAGTGTGACTACATAACAAAAAGTACCTTGGGGCAGAGAAAATTTTCTTAAATTCATCTTCCAAATTAATAAGAATATAATTATATCTTGAGAATCCATACATGAAATACAGTATACAATGACCTAATATAGAGTCTACAGTCAAATAAATATTAGGAATTGGAAAGTCTTATTAAGGAGAAGCTTTGTTAAACAAATATCGAAATTGATGCATACATAAATACAACCATCAAGTTTGGTGATATCAAAATATTTGATATCCAAAATTAATAGGCAATGGGACAAATACATTCAACCTTTAAAAATTTCACTACCTTAATCATGACCATTAGAGAAACCATGGTATGCATCTTTTGAAATGTAGGTTTAATGGGATTAACATCAAAATATAACACAATATAATGGACTACAATGGATGGTTTAATATAGGCATATCCTCATATGACCTAGAAAAAAATATTTTAATAAGAATGTAAAATAAATAAAATGTGACTTATTTTCTTTAGAGGAAAAATATTTTCTTATTTGAACATTTTTTTAGAAGGATCCATAGGGACATCAATAGTATCTTCAACGGGGAGCGTACTACATTTTGAAGGATTAAGAATTTTAATGATTTTAATAGTGTTAAATAGAGTGGTTTTATTATTTAAGTTTGTAATGGATTCATGAAAATGGGCTTGATAATTCAATAATTATAGAAATATACAAGATCAATGTGATAATGAAAAGGTTGATTCAAATATAACCCTAGAAAGCTAGCTAGAGGTTCATCCAAAGAAAAAATATCTATAGGAGGTACAAAATTATATACATTAAAATACTTTATAGATGAATAAGAGTAAGTAATGAAGGATTTTGAGAGACCATTTTTACATTTAACCAAGGTTATAACTTATAAGTATAAGGGTGATATCCAAGCTCTATAAATTAGAGTTATGTGAATTTACCTCTAACAAAATATTGATACCCTACTACTTATGACCATAACCATTGCCTTTATAACCTATTTTAGAGAGAATGTCTAATTGTAAGCCATAAGGTGATTGAAAATACTCAAAAGAGGGACGATCAACACTCATGGTATAATCAACATGAGACATATAATTATATCACTTTCATCATCCTGTGAAACAAATGGTATTTGATATTCCATAAGAGATTTCAATTATATTTTTGGAATGTCGAAGTGAGTTTGGTTAACTTTATGCTATCCAAAAAAGGTTGGTGTAAAGTATAATGAGCCCCAATTATCACTAAGACATACATTATAATTATAATAACAAGCACTATTAGGATAATCATTAAAATAATGATTTAATGATCCAACGTTATAGTATTAGGAGATAATGAAAAATAAATTCTTATAAACTTATGAAGATTTTAAGAAAGCTTATATTTAGGCAATTGAAAATAGTAAACAGTGTTAGGAAAAATTTTAATTGTTTTAACTTTATTTGTATGAATAGATTTAATGGACTAATGCAAGGTAAAAAAGCTATTACCCTTAATGTGAGTCCATAGTCTACCTAAGAAAATATTATAAGGTAAAGAACATGGAATAATGTATACCAAGGTACATAAGGTAATGGTTCCTAGGTTTAGAGGTGATATTACTATACCTAGAGCTTGTGGACGAATATTATTTAACCCACAAATAGATAAAAATGTAGTGACAATAGAATTATTCTCAATATTAAGGAAACACAATTTAGATCCACACTACAAACATTGAGTGTCAAACTAGAATCAATGAGAGTGTGTCTAATATGTATTAGATTTATATAAAAAATTATTTAATGTTAACAAATCATATTGAATTTCAATTTCAGGAGAAGGAAGTTCATGCTTACAGAATGTGATGTTTGGTGTGTTTGAATGAATACATTTGGTCAAAAACTTATATCCTTCAATTTAGTAGAATAAGGCACTAGAATCTTATTTCCAATATTTTTTAAGCATTGCATGATAAATATGAAAATTTTGAAGAAAATTCTAGAGGACAATCTTAACAAGAGTAAGATTAATTTTCTTGATAAGATCATATTCATGTAGGTATTTTAAAATAGAGTAAGGTCTAGAAAAATAGGTGTAGGCGATGTAAGAGATGTTGGAATATTAATGTTTTCTTTATTTCTCTAATTATTGTAAGTGTGGGTTACCAAGGTATAATAAATAGTCAAAAGAACTTTAGAAGTGATAGATTTAGCAATATATAAATTATAACTTGATGGTGATGATGAATAAGGGTCAACATAAATGGTTACTACTCTTTTTTTCTTTTGGGTTTTCTTAATTAATATAGTTTATTGGTCTCTTAGGTTTCTTAAGACTACCAAAGAAAAAATTCATGTTAATATACTCATTATGAATTTTAGTAGAATTGTTGAAATAAGATTAGAGAAATCAAAGGAGTTTGAGAAATTGTAGCAGTGAACTAAGGTTTCAAAAATTTAATCACACATAAATTGAAAAATTACTCACTTAAGAATTATAAATTGCACTAAAATTATAAAGTAGCAAATTAATAGCTTCATATGATTAATTCTAAACTATTTTTTAAGTCAATAACACCTAGATTATCCTTAATTCTATGAAACCCTAGATCCATCTTAGAAATCATAATTTAAATGGGTCAAACTTCTTCTTAACAAGTGAAAATGAAATGATAGCTAGAAGAGGATATTATAGCCCAACTACCAATTTTATCAAAGAAATAAAAGCATGCCCAAGGGCCTAGGATATTCTCTAATACATTTATTGACAAGGCTAATTATTTAATGGATGAAAAAATTCCCATATATAGTTAGGATTCATTTGAATATTATTATAGAAGGGGAACTATTGCTTGACCCATTAAAACATATGGAACTTAGATCTTGAGAGGTTGGTGGTTCTTAACATATGCAAATCAATAAGTATTTAATCAATGTTCTACCCAAGATGTATGGTAGAATTTCAAGAATAATCTTGAATAATAATGGAAACATTCTAAGGGTTTTAGACATGACGTATATATGTGAGGTGTACAACTTTAATATGTTTTCCAACATCCATATTGATTTCATTTTACTGTACAAAGAAAATAGAAGAGATAAAAATAGTTATAAAATATTTTTTTTTCCACATAATAGGATTAGATGTCCAAATAGAATCCTATCCAGGTTCATAGCGATGAGGTAGAGTCACTTGATGTGCATTTAAATTTAATTATTATTTCATAAAAATGGTATAATCTTTTCCAAATGTTATGAGTAGATGTTAAGAAACAAATAACAATATACTTAATGATGATGGTAGAAGATGTTCAAAACATGGATTTGAATAGATTTTTTGGCTATTTTTCATTTATTTTTGATGGAATTCACAAAGACTTTATGGATAAAAAATGATAATAAAAATATATTCACTCCAAGCGGTATTCTCTATTATTATACATATTTTATATAGTGGAATCATAATATGGAATCTAGCAATGTAGTTGAAGATCTATGATTCTCATGTAGTTGTAATACCACTTCAAGTGTGAACCCTGATATGGGATATGCATTGTCAAACGACTAACTATGTGGAGGTTGACAACTATTTTGTACAAGTAGTCATGGGGAATTTAGATTTCCATGTGAATAGGTTATTAGATGAAGTAATAATTTTTTTGAGACCAAAGGAACTAGATCCAATAAAGGAACTAATAAAATGGGTGATCATTTATTTCATATAAACACCATAGTTACTAATATATGTGGCTCCCTAAAGAGACAACATATACTACTTCGATATTTCCTTCATGAATTAATTTTCTATAAATCATGTGGTAGCTTGATGAATCTGATAAATATCATTTGAGGGAACATTAAAATTGATAGTTGTTGCCATCTTCCTTTATCATCTCTAATTTTTTAATTTAATCAAAGGATAGTTCGGATCTATGATGTCCCTTATTATTGTAGTAACGAAAAATTTATCCCTTTTCCTTACTCAATTTGGGAATAATTAATATAAAATTTAATTACTAATGCCTCAATTTAATGTAATTTTTCTTACACATTCACATTGATTCTAGGTCCCTTTTTAATAAAATGTACTTAATTTGTGCCTTATTTAGTGTGTTTTAAAGTTTTTTCCTAAACTTTCACACTTATATAAAGTTTCATTAATTAATGGTGGTAATTGTTGTTAATTAGCTGCTTTAATTCAAATCTAAGCCTTATTAATTATATTTTCCAAGGATCTATCCTCACACCCATTAATGATATTACATGAAATTTAACATGCAAAAATTGTTGTCCTTGTAATCTCTGCTAAGACTCATTCAATTTTACTAGTGAATGAGTCCTATTATAGGACACACCTTTCTTAGTGTATTTGAGATGGTTTTTTGATGTTATTTCTTCCCCTCAAAGCATGGTCCTAGGAAATGGTGCTAGGAACCATTCGCCTTTAGTGGCTAATGGATCCCCATCACTTAGGAAACCCCTTTTTGAATTTATTTGTGGTAGTATTTTAATGATTTTTAATTATTGATCTGATGTCAGCTTGGTTTATTTGAATTTTAGGGTTAATTCTTAAATTTAGGATAAATATAAGGTTCATTCACATAGTTTCATCTTAAATTTTTAAGAGAGAATCCTAATACTTCACAAGAGTATTAGAGATCACTTCAAAGGAATTTTAAGGACATTCAAATGAATATTGTCAAGATTTTATTGTAGCAATTGAAGGTTATGTCATCATGTCAAAAACATAGTGCATCGAGAATGTGGTTGAGCTAATTCATTGATGTAGCATTGAAAATATATTTGCAAGCATTGTTTTAAATCTAATTTGATATCAAAATGTACATTCTACATGGCCACTTCATGTTAGTTCATAGATTTACATTCCATGACACATTCCAAGGTATTATCATTTCATGTTACATGTTTCATGCTTCAATTTCATAATTTTATCATAAGGTTTGATTACCTACAAGGGGTTTGAAGAAGTTAAACCCTATCCTCTAAAAAAAACAAGGTTTTCTCCTCTTGAATGTGTGTTTCTAGGTTTGGAGGTTGAAAATCAAGTGGATATCAAGATTGGAGAAAAAATGTTGAAGTTGTCATTCATATTGCAAGAACACAAAAACAAAGCTACAAAATGTGTTTCAGGTTTTTGAGAGTTAAGCACCAAGGAGTTGAAAGTGCAAAGATCAAGTAATAGAACCTAGATATTAGTTTTCAAAAACCCTAATTGGTACCCATTCGCCACTTGGGATGAATGAGTCCTTAGTGACTTGAAAATAGCCTTCTTGCAGCAAGGTGCACACCATTTTAGCCTCTCAAAACATCTCTCATTGTTGCTATAATAGTTAGGATTGATTTTTGAATATTATTTGCATCATATCATACACATAACTACATGTTTTGGAGGAAAACCTAGTGGTTTATCATTTTGATCAATTCATTGTGATAAATGCTAATTTTTCGCCTAAACAATTACAAGCTCACAAAATGAAGGTAGATGTTCAAAAGAACCATGTTTCAAAATACTTCATTCATAAATTTGGTTTTAGAGCCAAAAGGAAAAAATTATATCATACGTTTGATAGTGGAAGATCCAATAATAAACTGTAGCTTTTTTTAATAATTAAATGTGAGAAGGTAAAATTGGTGTTTAATTGTGAAAGGGAAAGAATACGAAAAGAAAGTCAACTCAACTATCTCATGGAATTAAGAGAAATGCATGAGATAGGCCATATTGGGAAATTTTGTGACCTTATCTCTTGGAAGATGTATCCATAATTATAGGAAAACTAGAGAACTATATCACAGGAAGAATATCAGAAGCAACCTATGCCCCAAATGGATTTACCATAAAATAAAAATTATCGTCTAATGGCTCTTTAATAAAAACCAAGTTATTTCTAACCCTTGGTTGATTATTTAATTAACAATACAAAAAAAAAGGAAGTGGGGGTAAATGAACTAGGCATTAATAAATTCAATCATGTTACACCTTCTCTAGGTAGGGTTCACATAGAAGAGGCCCGACAATATAGAAAGATGATTAATCTTAAAATCTGTGGATATGTAGTGAATGACATCAGAACTCTAGCATGCACATATTTTTCATCTGATGATTAATTTATCTTTTATTAAGGTATGAAAGGATTTTATAGGGCCTTGAACCTGATACAACAATTTAAAAATTTTGGTTACAAGAAAAAAAGAACAAGTAACCTAACAGAAGCACAAACAAACAAATAAACTTGAGATATTGCATAAACACATAGTCTACCAACTCAAATTCAGGGTGGTTTGAAGCCAAATTGTTCCAACATTTTTTTCTTAATATTATTAAAGGGATCCAACTTCCCTAAGCTTATTTTTTTAGAACAAGAGAGATTTTCAAAATCACTTGTAGAACCTTTATCCAAATGTAGAACCATTGAAGAGAAATCCATCTTTGTATATTCTATAAGAGTTTTCCCCCGCATTTCATAATTTTGCAAATCTACAAAGAAAATGGAAAACTCCTCACTTGTTGAAGACATATGTTTCTTCTTCATCCAAAAAATCTAGTGTCTCTTGATGATCAAGGAAGTAGTGGTGGCATGGACCACTTTACAAAAATATTTAAATATAAATGAAGAGTCTTCAAAATCAATCTACCACAACCAAACTCAAAATTGGGAAGAGGAGATATGATTAGGGAGTGTAAGGAAACTCAGGTGCGGAAACAGCTTCCTACACTAATCTCTTAAGGAAAGTATGGTGCAAAATCGTTTTAAACCCTTACAATTTCAGATTCGTTAATCTACTTAACAAAGATATTGCAGCAATATACCATACATACAGAAAATGAAGAATGACACAATGATTTACCCTGGGGAAAACCTTTCGGTAAAAAACCCCAGCACTCCAAAACCTGCACAATGTATTATCTTCAACACAACGGTTACAACACACTTGCAATGCAAGTTCTTTCAGGAGATTTCCAACTCTTGAAGACAAAATGCGGCAGCATGAAAAAACGTTCCAACAATACACTCACATCACAATCTTCGCAACCCTAAAAAACGCTTATATCATGCGCTTCCCTTTTAGGGCAACTTCCGAAGATAACTGTATTAGGGTTTTACCATTCTCCGAGAAAATAGGAACTCGAACCCAATAACCGTGGAAGAGTGTACAGTACTCAACTTTATCAATTGCCACATGTCTTCACCTGTCATTGAATCTTCCAGACATAGCTCTTACGTGTCATAGGAATCCGTCATAACCGTTTCAGCCATGATCTCCTTACACACAATTCAAGATGTCCGACACATTAAGTGGAGTGACACATCAACATGCAAACTAGACATGTACACTCACACTTAATTACATTATTTGCAAGAAATACATTTTACAAAACAAATAATAAGAATAGGAATTATCCAAGGTTGAGACACCTTATTCCTAACAGGGAGAACCCTATTTTTTGCAAGAACACAAAATATAGAAAATAAAAAATTCTTGAATTTAGTTACCTTATTAGCAATGAAATTTCCCAAAATTATTGACAATAAGCATGAAAGCATCTTCATCCCAAAATGCCAATGGTAGCCCTTGCAGTCTAACCCAAATAGGGAACAAGATGGATTCATAATTGAAATGATTAAACCCCAAGGAGGTTTTTTAAGACAAAGGCCATTTGACCCCATAAACCATGACCTTCCTAAAGAACCCTAATGCAATCTTCAAGAGAGGAAAAGGAAACTAATAAAAAAAGATGTATAATAAAGACAACCTCTACATGGCCTCTTAGTTTCCAAATTCAAACAACCCATTTTCTAACAACTTCAATGTTAGGATTATTATTATAGAATCTCCCAAAAAATGAGTTAAAAAACTAAGAAATATTATTAACGATAAAATAATTAGGGATGAAAATTATGTCCTTTTTATCCATGGCTTGGGCAAGGAAAGAAGCAAAAAACCCATTTCATGGAACACTCTCCTCAACATTGTGCTTTTATTATTCTCATGCATTAACATTGCTAGTAGGTGCAAGACCAAAAAAATCCTACACAACTCTTGAAGCACAAATAGGAGCAACAATAGCAGATCAAGTCTCCACACTAGGCATAATATGAACACTCTGAGTAGCCATTGAACCTTCTCCAAAATTATGACTCATAAGAAAAAAAAATACTCTAAAACCCACAAATCCTAGACAAAATTAGTAGAAAGTGACAAAGCCTCACCCATGCTAACACTTCACAATAGAATCAAGATCAACAACATTATTAAAACCCTCAAAGACTAAACAAGAGTAGCAGGGGATCTAGGGGTAGGAACAACATCATTCATAATATTACTTGCAATAAAACTCATGACATCAATAACCCTAATTTTAATTCATCCACGCTAGGAACAATAGCCTAAACAAACTCTTGAAATAAATATATAAGCAATGACCTAGAAAAATATTTGATTCACAAACCCTCATATAATCTTCAACCATAGAAACCACATGAGGCTGACTAAGAGTAGTAGTCTAGGCCTCGACATTGAGCATATTAGGATGAGAGGAAGAAATAAAAATCTCGCTAAAAAATGCAAACTCTATCAATCATTAGTCGATAGGCTATTTTGTTTGAAGTTTGCACTAAGATTTTTGGCAGCCTAGCCATGAATTGGATATGCAACCACTGGAGATGTCTTAGCCCGTGGTGATTTCATCGAGGTTTTTTGTTGATGTTAGGCTTTCTATTTGGGTGATCCCACAATAGTGGTTTACAATTTTTGGGCAAACTAGACACTGCAATTGTTATTTTTAACTAAATCTTCACTTTCGGGCTCTTGTAGTGGCTAAATTGTGAGGAATTTGAAAATGATGCAAACTAGAGTCTCATCACATTTTATTGTTAGATTCTAAAATCAGATTGCACTTTTTTTTCCATCTCCTATGAAAACTTGTTTTTTTTAGAAAACAACATTTTTAAAAAGTGACGCTCACCGTATACAACATAACTTTTTTTGTATGAAGGATAAAATTCTAATTTTTTTCAATTTAGATTTGTAACTACGATATCTAGCAATTTCATTTGCTCTCATAGTTTTTTATTGAATATTTTTTCCTTAATCAAGTTTCAAAGTTAAACCAATTGTAATTCAGACATAGGCGGATTGTATACAACATAACTTTTTCTGTATGAATCGAAATTAATTTTCTTTTTTAATGGATCAAGGACATCAATACCCAGCCTCAACATATTTTTAATTTTTTTTTTTTGATAATCTTCTATTTTTCCACATGTGCAAACCAAATATTTTTAGTTTTAGTGAAAAACCTATGTTTAATAAAACTAAAAAATAAAATACATAATAAAAGAAAATCATATTAAAATTATACTCGACAGATATCTCACTCTGAGGACTATCATTATCTAGTTGGGTTTCTGAATTTTTCTACATATTCAATTTCAAATTGAGCTTCGAACAACAATTTTTTACAAAAAAAATGAAATTTTTGAGGAGATAGGGGAAAAAGGGTGTTCAGCCGAACATATGTTCGACTGAACCTCTTAAATTGGTTCGGTTGAACCTCTTAAAGGGGTTTGGTTGAACCTAGGTTCACTTGAACCACTTTAAAATAATGAGCGAAATTTAGGGGGTCCGAGAAAATGACAGGGTTTTTTTTTTTAAATCCTTATTAAGGGGGTTTGACCGAACCCTAGTTCGCTCGAACCCCTTTATTTTAATATTTCCACTCACATGTCAATGGGGTTCGAGCGAACGTAGGATTCGGTCGAACCCTGTGGTTTGACCAAACCATGTTAAAGGTTCGTTCGAGCAATTTGGTTCAGCCGAACCCCTTCACTTTGTGTAGAGGGAAAAAATGATTTTTCCTTTCCTCCACAAAAGTGTTCACCACTTATGTGGGTTCACCCAGTTACATGGGTTGGTAGTGGTGGAGTTGTTGTCCTTGATACATGGAAGGTGAATGGAAAGTGTTTTCTCGTGGGAGTGTTAATGCATTCTATTACTATTGTTTGATGGCGGCAAACGAAATAAATGTGGGGAGATGAAGTAAATGCAATATTGAGTGTTGCGGTGTGGGAAATTTTACTTTGATTAAGCTATATTTTTGAATTAACCATTGGCATGTTGGTTTCCTAACACAATTGATGGTTTTAAAACTATTGTTCTTTATAATCTATAAGTCTTTTTACACGGGTGTTTTTCCATAATGAATTATTTATTGTTTATGTTAAAACTTTTGTTCTTTTAAATTTGTAATTCAATTTACATGGGTGTTGTAATGTGGGAAAGAATAGTCCAAAATGTGCCAAAAAATATATTGATTAAGTTTCATTGTCCAAAGAGCAATTGTGGTGTTGGTTTGATAGCAGACTATTCTGAAAAATTGTGGGCTTCGATTATGTGGTTCGTTTGATAGAAGGCTATTGTAAAAATTGATGGCTTCGACTCCATTTTATAGCAGATTAGGGGGTTTGAAAACTGTTCTTCTCCACAATCTATAAGTCATTTTACATGGATTTTTTAAATAAATGGTTTATTTATTGTTTATATGAAAATTATTTTTGTTTGGAATCTATAAGTCATTTTACATGTGTTTGGCATTATGGTTTTGTATGGATGGAGAAATTGCACTTAAATATTCTTAGAGAAATTGCAGTTAAATATTCTTTCTTTTGTCACAAAAAAATGGTTAGGGTTAGTATTTTTATGTCCCTCGTTTATTGTTTTTACTTATCTATGTGCATATTTGGACTAATACTCGTTACAATAGGAGCAATTGTAGCTAAATCTTGTTTTTTTTGTGAAAAAATATGGTTAGGGTTAGTAATTTTACCATCCTCCATTTATTGTTTTAGTTATCTATGTGCATCTTTCTGTTACACCCATTAACATAGGACCACTTTTAGATTACCATAAAAGTGATTGCATATATGTGTGTGTGTGTGTGTGTGTGTGTGTGTGTACATATATATATGGAGAGGGTTAGAATGAAAGCATAAACATGTTGGAGGTAAAATTAGTTTGGTGGGTGTTAACTATTATTCTTTCTAATTTTTTTTTTTTATCTGTTCAATTTATTTGTTAGAATTTTTCGATAGGATTTTTTTTAGGCAAGCCGTGAATAGCATTTTTCATGCAATATCTCTTTTACAGTTTTTCTATTTGTCTAGAATATTTAGTGTCAGGGAATGTAGCTTTAATTTTATCAATTAATTATGTGGTGTTATAAGAATTTTGTCATCCTCCATTTATTGCTTTAGTTATTTTTGTGCATATTGTCATTACACTCATTAACATAGGACAAATTATGGATTAAAATAGGATTGATTGCATATATGTGTGTGTGTGTGTGTGAAGAGAGTTAGAATGAAATTAGAAACATGTTAGAGATAAAATCAGTTTGGTGGGTGTTAACTATTATTCTTTCTAATATTTGTTTTATCTATTCAATTTATTTGTTTGAACTTTTTGACATGATTTTCATCTAAAGGCAAGTCGTGAATAGCATTTGTTGTGCAATAGATCTTTCACAATTTCTCTATTTGTCTACAATATTTAGTGCCACAAAATCTAGCTTGAATTTTGTTGATTAAGTTTGTGGTGTTATATAAATTTTATATAGGTTATTGGTACTTATTGGATTTATGAGTTCTATTTAATGTGGGTTTGGTGCCAAAGAATGTAGCTCAAATATTGAGTTTCCAATTCAACTCTTGCACAAAATTCTTGTCTTGTATTAGTATGTTTAATGCGGGTTTTCAATCATGTGTGATGAATATGTTTAGTATGGTTTTTCAATCATTTGTTATTTATGTATGATACTTAAGTATTTATCTAATAGTTGTTTTAAAAAATTCCCCTAGTTTGTCTTGTCTATAATATTTAGTGGAAAATTATCTAGCTTAAATTTTTAATTGAGATGCCAACTATTACATAGAATTTGTTGTTACACCTTGTCTCGATAGTGGTATAATTATAGGTAAACAAGAATATGTTGTAAAATCAAGTCTATACATGCATTTGACTTGAATTTGGTTCTTCAATTTGAATATTATTTGTAAGTAATTTCACATACATAGATGTCCATATCTAAACTTTTATGGTCAAGGGAAATTCGAAAAGACCTTTATGAAAACTACTTAACAATCATAGAAAAATGATTGATGCTGGAAAACCTGCATTAAATAAAACTTTAAAATATGAAGAATAGAATAGGTAAACTATGATAGTGAATAGTTTGGTATGGGGAACTGGAAAATAGAACATCGTGAAGGATAGTTTGTTATGGGAAAGTTCAAACAATTGAGAAAAAAAGAATATCATGAAACATATTGGTACAAGAAAAAAACTTAAATTGGAATAGAGCTATTAGAAAAACACTTAAGAATTATAGGAAAATGATAAATTTTCTAAGACCCACATTAAACATAATTTTAAAATATGGAGAATAGAAGAGGCAAACTATGATAATGAACAGTTTGTAATGGGGAACTAAAAAAAGGAATATCATGAAGAATAGTTGAGGGTGGGGAAGTTGAAAGAGATAAGGAAGAAATAATATAATAAAACATATTTCTATAATATAGAGCCATCCCATGTAATTAGAAAGTTCCACCCCTTACATAAACAAATTTAGGCAGTTTGTCTCACGGAGCTTCAAGCTTATCAGGGAAAAAAGAATATCATGCAATATATTGATGAAAGATTTGAGCTATATCTTTGTAAATAAATATTGAAAACAAATAGAGAAATTGTATAAGAGGTGATTGAATAGCAATTATTTGGTTCAAGTCATCTTACATAGGTATTTTTCATAAATGATTTGTGTGAAATATTTAATGCCAATCAATGTAGCTTGGAATTACAATTAAGCATGTGGTGTTATACATATTTTATACACATTTCTAGATATTGTTGCATCATATAATTGTTTACATAGCCTAAAGAAAATAGTTATTATCATAAAGAATTGGGTTTACATAATTGATTTTGCACGTTGAAAAGATATCAAGTATAAGTGTGGAGAAAAAAATAGTTTACTGCTTTTTAAGTTTTGTTCTAATAGATCTTTTATCCATTAAAATTATATTTATATTTTGAGAAATAAAAAATCATGAAAGATATTCGTACAAGACAAGAAGGAAAATTGGAAAAGATCTATTAGGAAAATGGTTAACAATCATGAGAAAATGACAGATGTTCTAAAACCTAGATTAATAGAAGTTTAAAATATACATAACACAAGAGGAAAACTATTATAATGAATGTTTTGTTATGAGTAATTGAAAAAAATAATATGGTGAATAGTAGTTTGTTGTGGGGAAGTTGATACCGATTAGGAATGAGGAATATAATTAAACATATTGATATAAGACATCACCATTCCACATAATTAGCAAGCTCCATCCCTTACATAAATAGACCTGAGTAGTTTGTTTTAGTGAAACAAATAATATTGTGAAACATATTGATACAAGATTCGAGCTATATTTTTTGTTAATGAATATTGAAGACAAATAAATAAATTGTATAAGAGCTATTAGAATAACAATTATTTTCTACAAGTTATTTTACATATGTATGTTGCATAAATTATTTGTCTATAATATTTAATGTCAAGCAATGTAGTTTGAATTTATAATTAAACCTATGGTGTTATAAACAGTTTTGGAGGGATATTTGTATCATATAATTATTGTCATGTCATAGAGAAAATAGGTATTGTCATAAAGAACTAGGTTTAAATAATTGATTTGGAAAGTTGGTAAGATATTTGTATAAGTGTGGAGAAATAAATAGTTTGGTGGTTGTTGAGTGTTATTCTAGTAGCTCTTTTGTCTGTTCATATTTATATTTCTAGCTGATAGGATATTTGTTTGAAGTTTCCACTAGTATTTTCATCAACCTAGTTGTGAATCGTATTTGTTGTCTAATAGCTCTTTTAAAATTTCTCTATTTGGTTATAATATTTAGTGCCAATAAATGTAGCTCAATAGGCAAATAGCTAAACTGTAAAATAATTATAAGGGATATACGTAACAAGAATTGGAAAATAAAAGATGATAAAAAAATTTACTTTAAAATATGGAGTATAGAAAGGAAAACTAGCATAATGAAAAGCTTTCTATTGGGAACTGGGAAAAAAAATACCATGAAGAACACTTTGTTATCACAAAATTGAAAGAGTCTAGTAAAAAATATAATTATGATACATATTGATACAAGACATATAGCATGTTCCATATTTTAAAAAATACATATAGGCAGAAATATATATTCATATATATGGACCATGCTCACCATGGCTCGTTTGGGAATGCAAAAATGATTTATATATGCACATCTATATCTAGGAATCTATGTATGCTATCTTTTTTTGTATTTAGGTGGACTTTCATTTTAAAAGAGTGAAAAAATAAAATATGTAAGTAGTATTTAGCTTCAGAGAAAATTTCTACAATATATCCATAGGATTAAATGATATAGAATTGAGATGTTAATAACAAAGAATTTAATGGTGTAGTATGTTTGACATGTTCATTAGAAATTTGCAAAGTTTATTTCACTTTCACAGTGAATGTTGTTATTGAAACTCAATACATTGCAAAATAACAAAAATATTGTTGATTGCATTTGCTTGGAGCCGGATTCTTGATTTCCATTGTCTCAAATCATGAGAAACCATTTCCCATTCCCCTTTTGTGATCAAAGGTGGGCAGGAGTCCCACTTTTTAAAAAAGCTCTGAAGTTAAAAACATATTGTTGGTTTGGATAACTTTTTCCCTTTTGTTGTTGTTCATTTTGCATGATATGAAACTCTCACATAATTCCCATTTTGTGCACCTTTTTTGTAATAGTTATCAACATAGGAGGAATTGTAGATTAATAGGTCCTCCCCTCCAAATTTCTGATGACATCAAACACATAGACCATACTTTTGCTCAATTGACTGGTTAATAAGGCTACAAATTAAAACCTTTTATTCCCTATAGTAATGCCTTGCTTAAGAGTAGAAAATGTCCTATAGGGAACATAAGGTTTGAATTTGTACCCTTCCTCACCAATCAATTTATGGAAAATTGAATTTGGATTTTTTCTCTCTTCATAAATTTCAAGGGGAGGAGTTATATAGTGAGGAAAAAGTGTGGCATACACATCTATTTAGCTATAGGAGTGCATATATAAATAGATATATACATTTCTGGATATGGATATATCTGGTTATATGTGTGTGTTTTAAATATGTATACAAAGGGGAAATTCAATCCATATATGTACTTAGTCATTTATATTCTTATGGTTGTATAGCATACTACTTTGATAAGAAAGGGTTAAAGGACTAGCTAGCAACATATACAAATATCTACATATAGCTATATGTAGAAATATAGTAAAATAATAAAAAGTTCTATGAATACATATACAAGCAATCTCAAAGATAACCATATATATATAGTTGTATATACATATATGTATGGGTGATCACACAACAATGGGTTACACTTTTTGGTCAAACTTGACATTGAAATCAACATTTTTCACCAGATCTTCACTTTCGTTCGCGTATAGAAGCTAAACCATTAAGAATTTGAAGATGAAGCAAACTAGTGATTTGTGATATTTTGTGTTGAGAATCTAATTATATTTATTAAAAAGTTAAAAAATAAATTGTGAATTATTTTATGTAGTTTTTATTAACTTATATTTTTTACTAAACATCATTTTCAAAAACTGATGTTTACTTTCGACTGCATAACTTTTTTTATAGAAAGCGTACAATTCTAATTTTTTAAATATCGTGTTTTCACACCATTATCTATGGGATGGATATTTTTTCATATTTTTTTGTTGCATATATATTTTTTAATTAATTTTCTAATTCAGAGTAATTATAATTTGGATATATTATACTTTCAACTGCATAACTTTTTTTGTATTCATTTGAATTAACATATTTTTTTTGATAGAATAAGGACATCAATAGCGAGTGTACATGAATTTTTAAGAATTTTTTTTCTCTATTTTCCTATTTTTCCGTATGTGTGAAATAATGACCTCGATGTTCATTGAAAAACCTAAATTAACAAGAAATAAAAAATAAATATAATAATAAAATTAAATATATTTAAAATTATACTTTTTGAGAAGCTTATAATAAGGACTACATGTTTACAAAAAAAAAAATTAACTAAATTAATTTGATCCCCTAAAAGGTAAATCAAAAGTGGTTTTTTATCAGCATTTTGATAGGTGTAGAGGAGACTCCATTATAGGTATGGTTTAAAACTAGCGGCTTTCTATCCAAGGGGGTTTGATATAAGTGGGTTTGATCAAACCCTCTTCAATTAAACATCTTAAAATGGAACCTTTTTAAGGCTTAAATCATTATATTTTCTAAAAATATGTGATTTCAGTAAAAATCAAGATGTCCCAAAAAGTGTAACCCATTATTGTGGCAGCACTCGTATGCATTTATCATTTTTATTCTTGTTGATGTATCCATTGTTGTTTCAATAGTATTAAAATTTTATTTATATTCTTCTTTTTTTGCTTTGAGTTGTTTGATTAGTATTAGAAGTGGAATGGTTATAGATCAATACTTTTAAGTTATCTTCCAATTTCTATTGGGATGTTGCAATATGTTAATTTTTTATTTTTATTGTAAAATAGAGTTGTTAGTTAGCCAACTCAAATTGTAACATTTTGTCCTTGCAAGAAAGTCCACAGAACTATATCTACAAAAGAGAGCTTTGTGGATGGGTCTCCAGAGCCCCCTAGTATTGATTTGTTGACATCTTCCATTGTTTCCATTGTGGAGTCCGTCCCTAAGGGTGGTGGCCACTAGCCTTGAGACCCTAATTATGTAAGTATAAATTCCCTTTTTGTTATACTTGTTGCAGATTTGGTTTCACTGTTTCCAATATATGTATATGTATATGTATGTGTATCTATATGCATACGTACATGCATATGTGTATGTATATGTATATATAGATTCCCCCATCGGCAGCAACTCGATCTAGTTTTAATGTTGCAGTGGAGCTTCACAACTATGTGGGTTGGTGGTGGTGGATTTGGCAGCCTCGATATGCAGAATCTGAATGGCAAGTTTTTGTTCACACAAGGGTTGGTGCACCCTATTTTTATTGTATGTGTATATATATGTATATATTGTATATGTATATGTATATTTATGTATATGTATATGTATGTGTATGTATATGTATATGTATATGTATATGTATATGTATATGTATGTATATGTATATGTATATGTATATGTATGTGTATGTATATGCATATGTATATTGTAGGATCTAAATGGTGAGTATTTTCACTTGCAAGGGTTGTTGTACGATGTCAGGGGTCAAAGTGAATGCAAAATGCAATGTTACAGTGTGGGAAAGTATACTTTGATTAAGGGTATGTCTAGGATCATGATGGGCCAAAAAGTGGTGATATGTAAGTGATATGATGGTCCATGTGGCCGATGACTTTTTTTTTACCCAAAATTGATGAAACGAAAAGGGTTTTTAAAGGAGATTCTCATCTTTCCACCAATATAAATTAAGCTTTAATTTGACTTTAATAAATTATTATTATTCATTTTCTATTTGTATTATGACTAAAGTATTGATTGATAGGCTGATTGAAAAATATCTATAGCTTTCAAATGGTATCACATTTTTTGAATCTAAGATATGCGTCACATTCTATGCTTCACATACTATAGGATTAAAAAAAGAAAAATTGAATTTCATGAAGTTTTGACCAAGTTAGGTGGTCAGACATAGGAGTTTTTATATATTTTAAGAGTTGTAATAAAAAAATCATAATTAATGATTTACTTGGAAAAGAATTAGATAAAAATATGCATCACATCAGGACATGAGTTATCTACTTATATATAAAATATTATCATTTTATTGTGGTTAGGGTGGTCAGACAGACACCTACTTCATATTTTTTCCCTGAAATTTGAATACTACTACATTGAAATTTCTAATTTTCACCAAATCAGTTTATTTCTCTTAAAAATAAAACTAGTAGTTCAGAAACTACATTCAATTTTCTATAAATTCTATTCTTACATATTTTTGAAATAATATATATAACTTATTCAAATCTTTATGTCAAGTTTCCTAACTCTGATTTTTTTGAATTTTATTGCCACTTAAGGGCTTATTTTTTCCATGATGATCCTGCACATACCCTTAAGTTGTATTGTCAATAAAGTATAATATGATAGATCAAATATGAAGATAGCAGATTCCTATTTGCGTTGTTATTGTGTGATGTATTATGCAACTCCATATAATTCTTCATCGACGTTCCATAATATTTTTGGTTAGAGGATTTTATTTTCCCCGTAAGTCTTCGTGGCACACGAAACAAAAAATGGTGTGGAGGATGCTGAGCATGGCTTGTGTGGTTTTGGTTTTAGTGTCATTTATTTTTTCTTGTGTAAATAGAAGCCTACACAGATTCTTATATACACTTGGTTTCCACAAAAATAACTTTCAATTAGTTGTGTGCATCCATTATTGTATTACTCTAAATGGGGGATGTAACAAATATCGAATAGTGGGAATGGTTAACACAAAGAACTATAAAATCCTTTTGTATATATTTTTATATATTGCAATGTTTGAACTATTCTATACATTTTGTGATCATCTATAGATATAGATTTATATACACATGGATACACATATGTATTTTGTTACATGTTTATGCTTAATTACTACATTAAATATATCTATGGTTATACATGAATACTCATATATGCCAATATGGTTGAGCTTGTATGTATACTCCTAGGCTATTCAAGTAGATTCAAGTTCCACAGCCCAAATAATTTTTGAATTTAAGAAGGTTGAAAAACACCAACAAAACCATTTGTACTATAGAAAACATACAAAGGAAATTTTTGTGAAGTGTCATAAAAAGTACATCCAACAAAGGGTAACTAAATCAAGCACAAGTGCAGGTCTACCTCCTGATAATCTTCCCTCGTAGCACCCATTGGTAATGGTAGATGCCATCCCTTATATAAAATCTCAGAACACTCCAGCTTTTGCACCAGGACAACAACAACACTTGAAAGAAATATTCAATGACTATTACCTTTCTATAGTGACGTAGTTTTGGCATCACATAGATGCACTTTCAAACCTTTCTATTTTCTAGATATGTAGGGAAAGCTACATACGCATGCACACTCATATTTCAGGATCAACGATGAAATGTGTAAGATGTTATTTTGAAAAAGGCACCCACTACTTTAGCTATACAAATAGAATGGACCTAGGCCCACAACCATTGTTGTTTAGAAAGATAACACATATTGAAGAAATTCTTATTGCTCGAGTGGCTCTAGTTTTACAAGTGAGTCATGCTAGAGGAGGCCAATTTAAATATAGTGGTCAAATGATAAACTTTCCTCAAGATATCTCGAGCATAGAAAAAAAATTCCCATGCTGATTGCAAGACCTCGAGGTTGTTATCCTTTGGCAAACCACCACTAAAAGTGGTAATTATGATTTCTACATTAATAAACACCATGTCATGGATGCATTGAAATACAAAATTCAATATGAAAAATAATATAATGATGTTGAGATTGATGTTGAGTCTTTGAATATGTTACCTGATGTAGTTGTTGATGTCTCCAATTTTTTGCATACAGTAGATAAAGTTTCTGATGAGAAACTAATGCCATCAACCAGCTCAATAGATGCTTCTCAAGATGAAAATGACTCTTCAATTTTTTCATTATTTATCCCTTCCTTGCCAAATACTAGATGAGAATTCCAAGCAATCAAACAAGTATTACAAATTGAAAAAAAAGAGTAGAATATTTTGTGTTGGCCTGAAATTAGCTCTTCTCCTATTAATGAATACAACACTAAAGGTTTATTTTCAATGGAATTTTCAACATTGTTTCCCACTGGAGAAGCACTTCACCTCGAATCGAGGAATGGTCAAATTCACTTGCATGAGTATTCCTTCCACTTAATGAGATATTTTGACTATAAATTTTGCAAACATGTCAAGTTGAGGTATTTAATCTACGACTTGATAACGAGACATCGTAGATAGCAAACTATTTCTTTTTTTTTTAGAGCTGATCTAGAAGACAAAATCCCCAAGTTCTTTTTTGCATTGTGTGAAAATCTTCAAGCTACTCCTAATGGCCAAATAGCTAAGAATTTTATGCATTTTGGGGCATCATTGCATGGGACCCATTCTTTTTGGATTTTTTGTAGGGCCCAACTATTCGTAGTAATCAAAAAACTTGGCATACCTACCCTTTTTTCACTTTGAGATGTGGAGAAACAACATGGACTGATTTGCAAAAAAATTCTCTTCTATGGCCCCTTTGGTAATGGAGCCTTCGAGAAAGACACTAATAAATAGTGTTGTTCAGAATCCACATATAACATCTTTATATCTACATCAAAGATTCTCAATTTTCCATGAAGAGGTGATTGAAAATCTTTTGCATGCACAAGATTATTGGTATAGATATGAATGAAAGCATTGTGGCTCTGCACGTGTGCATAAAAAACTCTGCATGTGTGCGTGATTTTTTATGGCTTCTAGAAGCCCCCAACATGGAAACTCTTGATTGGTCGAATTAACATGATGTTACCATAGCAAGGAACTTTGTTGATAAATATGTTTTATCTTGGAATCCACGTTGCCCTGCACAAAGATTGCTCAAGATGTATCATTGTTCTAAATAAAATTTGTGCTTTCTTTCAACAAGCTAGATTATTTCAAGTGATCCAATCATACATTATGAAGAGTTGTTAAATAAAATTCAAAGACACTTAAAATTTTATGAATATACTTTTTTAAGGAAAAAAGGAGAGCAATTACAATGTCGATATAAAGTACCTTGGCAACAACAGCTTAACTCTATATTGACATCTGATGTTGAGTCTAACAAACCATATAAGCCAGGAATAAATGATGATCACCAGAATATTCATAGCCCACCATTGCTTGCAATCTGTTGTGCCAATGTTGACTGTTAGCCAGTTTTTTCTAGGAAAATTGTTTTAAATTATATTTCTAAATATGTAGCTAAATTTGAGAAGAAATCAAAAGATTACCTTGATATGTTGAAATGACTTGCAAATACAAATATAGCTGAGGATAGAGCACTACATTCATATCAAAAAATCATGATGAATATTCTTATGGATTGTGACATCTCCAGATAGGAGATGTCCCATATGTTGGAAAAATTTCCTCTGCTTTCTTCAAGCTAACAATATGTTCGTTTAAATGTTTGAAAAAAAGTATGGTTTCCTGTTAATAAAGATGATGCTCATGAAGACTTTCCAAAAAATTATATTCACTACTATATGCAAATTACTCCAAAGCTAGGTGGTGTATCCCTAATTGACTTGGTCCACTTATATACACATTCAAGGCAACACAAAAAAGGCCAAGTGGAAATTGAGACAACAACCTACAATTTTCTTTGTTTACTCATTGTTCAAGATTGTTCCCTTTGAAGATACAAAAATATTTGAGACATTTTGTTGGACTGAACTTATGTTATAGAAACCTTTCTGAAACATATAGATAGATTTATGGCTTACATAACAAGAGATCATAAAAACATGGAAAGTTTTAAAAAAAATTGGTTATCATCCTTGGCATGTTACTAGACTTCCAGTTTCATCCATGATTGATGAAGAATGTGGGAGTGATATTGATGATTTGAACCATCGAGCTTCTATGGATGAATATTAATTCAAAATTTTCTCTCAACATGGTGCAACTACTAACTTTAGTATAAATCAGTTCTAATTGTTGGGTAGGAGATACTTTGATATGAACCATTCATGGAATACAAACCATGTGCCTGAAAAACTTGATAATATTGCTTTGTGTTGATGGTGATTTTTGTACAACTTAGACATAATATAATATACTATCTCTCTTGAAAGGTAAATCTCTATCAGAAAGCCTCAAGAGATAACCCCAGGGTCCCTAATGTCAAGTCTTGACAATTAATGAACAACTCAGTGGTAAATGTGAAAATGCTAGCTATCACAAGGGGGCCTTACAAATGAGCAATGTTGGAAGCTTCAAACTCATCAAATCTTGCAATATGTTAATTATTTTAATCCTAAACTAACCCAAACTCAAAGAAAGATCAAAATATATATAAGGGTCCAATAGATCTTATTCTAATCTTAACACCTAAGATCAATCGCAATAATTATGGATAATACAAATGGACAAATCCCCAATAACACCAATCTCTTCTTTGTCAAGGGAAAGTGTACAACTAATGTATATAAATGATGCAATCTTCTAAGGAGATCAGAATATTTTTACACTATGAACATTCATCCACATACCGAATAACTGGCCTGATGTAAAAAATCATTCATAGTTGAAATTAACATAAAATAGGGCCTAGAAAAACTTTACACAACAACTTACAATCAAAAAATTCCTAAAAGTATGGACCAGAGATCGATCAACATCATTAACATTTCACCATCATTGCAAAAGAGCTAAAATCTAACATCTAATATCTAATACTGAGAATCAAGAACAAGAAACCATACGGTTGTCAAATATCAACACAAAGTTTTCCAAAATCAACAACCCATTCACATTATCTTCTCTAGCATTTAAATAATAGTCTTCTAGCTCTCTCCTCTCCTACAACTACTTACTTTTAGAATTCAACTTCTAATCTAGCTAATTTTGGCTTTCTAATTGATTCTAACTTTTTACAAGTGAGAAGGCACTGACTTTTTATAGATTTTACTATTCAGATTTAATGGCTAGGATTTAATCAATCCAATAGAATAGATTTATCAACTAGACATATCTATTAGTTACATTAAGGTTTTGGCATTTAGATATATCATCGTCTAATAGCATAATTTTTTTTCTAGCCACGAGAAATAAGAAATCAACATCCTGCCACCTTCATATTGATAAAATTCCTGATTGGAGAAATAAAGAAGCATCACATGTCACTCCATGTTTTAAATATATATTGCAACTGTAGACAGGATGTGGCATAGATTCATAGGCAGGTGTATATTAAATATTTAATATTAAGTTATAATCTCTTTTAGATTTTCCTCCTGGCATGAATCCATATGGAAGTCCCCTTTTGATTTATTTAATCCTGAAAATAGATATCATCATTAGTAGCTCGCATGTGAAAATCCTATCCATAAAACATTAAAATTAAGCATAAATAAACCCTTGAAAAATTCAGCTCTATCATAAAATTTCAGATATTTAACCCTATTAAGAAATTTTGAAGTTCAGGAAATTTGCAACATGAACTTCGAGGAATCTACCAAGAGGTGGAATTTTTGAGTGATAAGAGCTTTGGGGAATTTGTCAGGAGGTGGATTTTCTAAGTGACAAGAGCTTCAGGGAATTCGATAGGAGGTGGATTTTTTGAGTAACAAGAGCTTCAAGGAATCCAACAAGAGGTGGATTTTCCGAGTGACAAGAGTTTCGGGAAATCCAACATGAGGTGGATTTTCCAAGTGATGGGAGCTTTGGGGAATCCAATACAAGGAGGATTTTCTGAGTGATAGGAGCTTTAGAAAATCCATCAGGAGGTTAATTTTCTTGAGTGAGAGGAGCTTTGAGGAATCCGAGAGGAGGTGGATTTTCATAGTTCATTACCTAGTCAAAATCTTTGAAACCCCATAACTTTTAACAAGAAGGAATTTTCAAAAATTTCAAAAAGAAACCCAACCTTATTTTTCATCATCTATCCATGGGTGCAAAAAATATTTACATATGACATTGAAAATTCACTTCAAAATACAAATTTCTAAAATCCATGATAGGTGATTTCTCCTAGAGAGTTCAAATGCTTTAAAATACTAGTTTCATCATATCAAATATGGACTTAGTCCCTAAATGACCTCCCAAGAAGAGAAAAACTAAAAATTGATAAAGCCAAGATGCAAAGATGCAAAAAAAAGAGGGTCAATACCTTTAGTGGAGCGTGTGTGTGAAAAGTGCACAAAAAATGGCAACTCCTATTGGGAAAATTCTATAGAGAATTTTGATGAAAAACTAGAATCAAGAACCTAGAATCTCTAGTTTTGATCCTCACATCAGGTTAACCAATAAAACAAAGTCTCAAAACTAATGAACAAGATAGCCCTTCATGTGCTATAAATCCTAGTGTGTGCAAATGTATTAATTTCCCTCCCTCAGTCACTACAAGGAAACCAAGGTCATTCAAGTCAAGATACATGAAGATTCTAACTCCAAAATTAACCTAGATAGAGCCTCACTGCGAGTCTAGCATCTATAGCCTCAATGAGGTTATCATTGTGATTCTACCAAACATAGCTCTACTACCAGCTAGGATTCCATAGCCCCAGTAGAGATATTTGGATCCTCTTGATAAGTTGAATTAACTTTCTTTTGATATTCAATATTTTCTTTTCTTTTCCTTTTTATTTTCTTTTCTTTTCACTTTTTCATTTCAACCCGTGAACAATGAAGTTCACACTCAGGGCTGAGAACCATAGTGGCGTTGAAGAAAAATGGGATTTTTCATTTGGCTAGACCTCACAAGGAACCTTTAGCAACCTTAGGATTCTTAAGATATGTGTAAAATATAATATTTGAGCACATTCAGGAGCTAACTAAATCCAGTGACTTATCCACTTCATATGTTTAGCACATGTGACACTAGATAGAGGAATTCAAACATCCCATCCATAAAAATGATTAGAGTTTGGAAAATAATGACTTCAAGCAAGAGAAGCAAAGCAGCAACCAAACCAAAACCTAAAGAAAACCTAAATTAACCAAAACAGAAGCAAACCCAAAGAAAAATAAATCAATCTAAACTAAAGCTATCTACCGTAAGGAAAACAAAAAGTAGACTAAAGAAAAATAATAGCAAGGCAAGCTACATTTATTCCAATCAAATTATATACAATAATACTTAAAACAAATCACGATTAGATAGGGTAAACTGACTCCCACCCCCATATGGTTGATCAATGCATGGACAAGGAATAAGGTGATGGTAATAGTCTTCAAGAATGAAAATTTATCATTTTAATGAATAAAATGAACCTCAATGTTGCAACATTCAAACTCCATGTCATAATTAGGCATAACTAGTAACTAATGCAACTCATTGAAACCATGATCAATCCATATGAAATTTTTCTTTCCTAAATATTCGTAATCAAATAGATAAACTTTAGAATTTACAATATGGAAAGAAACAACCTAGTGAGATGCTTGTTCAGACTAAATATTGAATTTATTTTCCTCCAATCATACAAAGTTGACATCCATGAGGTTGATAGGTCTCAACTAATGGTGTGGTATTCCTCTTGCACTCAAAACAAAATTAGAGTCATTAATGAGAAATTCATGGTAAAAACTAAATTAAACAAATAAAGAATTAACATCATGGAACTTTTCACCTGTTTGATTATCTTCATGAGGAATTAGAGTTTAAATTATAGAAGCTTCGTTATGCACAATAGGTTTTTCATCAAGAGGCATCATAGATTGATCATTAAGCATTTTTTTTCTTGTAACTATGTGGTCATGCTCATCCATGCTTAATGTTGCATTATTGTTTTCAATATCATTCAGATTTACCTGCACATCAACATGAACAACATTAGCTACCTCATCATAAATACATAAAGTCTATTAAATTTCAATAATTAATTCATCAATAGATAGAGAAAAAATAGAATTTTATAAATGAGAGAACGCCCTAAATTCATCGCTTGTTGGAATTGGTTCAGATTCTTGATCATACCCATTAGGAATATTGACTCCATTGAGTGATCCCTTATGTTCTTCAAGACATTCATCAACAAGTTGTTAAAATTCTTCTATTGGAGACTTATTTGATGTATCCTTCAGTACATCTCCTAAATATTGTGGAAACTATACTTGTTCTTCCACCTCCCTTATGGTTGTCTTGCACTGGAAACAATTGAATTCATAATGCTCTTCCTCATGTATTGTGCACCAAGTAGGTAGCAACAACTCCTCTAGGAAAACACTACATCCCAAGTTTAACCAATCTTTTAAAAAATTTACAATGAACTTATAGTATCTTGTCTATATGGAGTCTTCATTATGAACATAGGAGATCAGACCAGTTACTTATTTTTCTTATGGCTCATCTTCAACCATATTTCCCATTTTAGACTCTTGATTAATCACCATGAGAGGAATGCCTTTTATCTCTATTGGTTTCTCTTTGCTTGGACACTCACTATGTTCCTTTGTTGTTCCTGGTCTCTCATGTTCATTTTCCCTACACTCAACCTCTTCCAGGGCCACCTCAACATTAGCTACACATCCCTCAAATGCTAAATTTGCTTGATTGTCTATAGTATAGTCTTTGAATGACTATTCTCTCCACTTTAGATATCTCCCAACTTTAATGATAATATCAACACAAGAATGACAAGTGAACTCTGAATGGGATGCATTATAAACTCTACACCATCTAGATGAGATGAAATCTTGCAAACACTTACCACCACTAAGTTGATCTTTAACTATCTCTGTAAATTCCTCAACTACAACATCTATAAACTCTAAATCCATAGAGTCTAGTGGTTCAGGCGGGTTTCACATGAAAATATTCCTTTGCAAAACCAGCTCAATTTTACTCAAAAAATTTAAGAATTCCAACTCACTCTTCCTACAAGTATTATGAATTATGAATTTGTTTGATAATGCATAGTGATGCAAGCCCTTATTATTCCAAAGATCCAATCTCTTATTTAGAGACTCACAAAGTTGAAGAAAATCAATCGAAAGATTATTTCCATCATGAAAAACACAAGATGACCTTTCCATTTTGACTCAGAATTTGTACATTTAGATTTAGAGATCCATTATATCTCAAATTTTCAATGTCAAGTCTCATTCAACTTCTAGCTCTGTCACCTTATGATCGACCCTCACTCTAGTGCCAATCTATTGATGGTGTTTTCTACACAACAACAACTCAGAAAAAATATAATATCCTATCTCTCTTGAAAGGTAAATCTCTATTAACAAGCCTCAAGAGATAACCCCAAGGTCTCTAATGCCAGGTCTTGACAATGCATGAACAACTCAGTGGTAAATATATAAATGATGGTTTTCACAAGGGACCTTACAAATGAACAATGTTGGAAGCTTCAAACTCATAAAATCTTGTAATAGGTTGATTCTTTTAATCCTAAACTAACCCAAACTCAAAGAAAGATTAAAAGAGATAAGGGTCCAAGAGATCTTATTCTAATCGTAACACCTAAGATCAGTCACAATAATGATGAATTTTGTGAATAAATAAATCCCCAATAAAATTGGTCCCTGTTTAATAAAGGGAAAGCCTACAACTACACATAAACAATGCAATATTCTAAGGAGATCAAAATATTTTTAGACTATGAACATTCATCCACATACCTAATAACTGACGTGATGTAAAAATGCATTCATAGTTGAACTTAACACAAAATAAGGCCTAGACTAACTCTACACAACAACTTACAATCAAAAAATTGCTAAAATTATGGACCAGAGATCGATCAACATAATTAAAATTTCACCATCATTGAAAAAGAACTGAAATCTAGCATCTAACAACTAATACTAAGGATCAAGAACAAGAAACCATAAGGCTATCAAAGATCAACACTTTTTTTTCTAAAATCAGCAACCCATTCACATTATCTTCTCTAGCATGTACATAATAGTCTTCCAACTCTCTCCTCTCCTATAGCTACTAACTTGTAGAATCTAAGTTCTAACCCATCCAATTCTGGATTTTTAACTAATTCTAACATTTTACAAGTGAGAAGGCACTGGCCTTTAATAGATTTTACAATTCAAATTCAATGACCAGGATTAAATCAATCCAATGGCACAAATTTCTCATCTAGAAACATCTAGTAGTTACATTAGGGTTTTGGCATCTATATATATCATCATCCAATATAATAAAAAAAATTAAAGCCAAGAGCAATAAGAAATCAATATCCTACCACCTTGATATTGACAAAATTGCTAAGTGGAGAAATAAAGCAGCATCACATGTCACTCCATGTTTGAAATATATCTTCTAGTTGTAGATAGATTATGGTATAGATTCATAGGTAGGTGCATATTAAATATTTAATATGTTAGTGTTTCTCAGATCAGATTGAATAATGAAAACACTTAAAAGAATTGCAACACATAAGACAATGAACACACAAAGATACCCTAGGAAAACCCTCCTCTTGAGGGAGAAAAACCCAGCAATGAATCTCTTCTATAATATAGAACAATGGCAGAAATCTGCTTATAACATAGGCCCATCAATGGCCAATAATGAATGCAATGAGGTCGCACCTCTTCTAGATGCACTAGATACAAATGAATGAGTTCTTCCTTGAAATCGGACCTGCTGCTACAGAGTGCGAAATCTGCTCTTGAAGATAGATGCGAACTTGCTTGAGTGATTAGTTTTTGCAAAGACAAATGAGACCTTGTATTTATACAAGTGTGGCACCTCTTCAACATAGGTCAGCCCACATACAAGATAAATAATAAATGCATAAAGTCGGCTCAAGCCAAGACTAAAATATGTGAACCAAGAAGGGTCGGCCCTTTAGCATTTACATTTATTGTTTGGTATAAATTAAATAGCCTAGAGGCTATACATTTAATTTATTCTTTTCTTCTTGGGAAGTGCAGACCGAAGCTGCTCAATAACATCAACACTCCCTCTCAGCTAGGGATGAACTTCCATCTGCACAAGACACATCATATTAGAATGAAAACAAAATAGAATATCACCTCAACGTGATATTAACCATTATGGCTACTTCCATAGATGGTATAAATAAAATCATCACGGATTCCCTCACGTGATGTTGTCATGGAGTCACACACATGACATCCACCATAGCTTCTCCCAGAGGGTGGAAACAAGGGCTTTCACCTCAAATCTCTCTCAATAGAGAATTGCATTATCAAGGGCTTACACCTCAACTCTCTCTCAATAGAGAATTGCATTATCAAGGGCTTGCACGTCAACTCTCTCTCAGTAGAGAATTGCATTATCAAGGGCTTGCACCTCAACTCTCTCTCAGCAGAGAGTTGCATTATCAAGGGCTTGCACCTCAACTCTCTCTCAACAAAGAGTTGCATTATCAAGGGATTTCACCTCGAACTTCTCTCAAAGAAGAACTCATTAAACAAAGGAACACTGATACTGAGACTCCCTCTCGATCCTGGCTTCAGAGATTGCAAAGGAGACTTCTGGAGATGCACTCCTTCTAGCCAACAACTCAGTCCCTCTAGTGTTTACTCCCTCTTGATCATTTCTTTGGTTGACATGACTTCTTCACAAGATGCCTCAAGCTTTTCATCACTTAAGTAATCTCTTATCATCTTCTTCCCCCTAAACCTTTCCAGGAAGCATTTTAGATAGAGATTACTAATAGTCCATAATTATCCAAAGAATTATCAAGATTAGAATTGTACAAGTTATATCATGAATGACATTTTTCCAAAGATCTTATGCTAGTGAACACAACACAATTGAAGAGAATCTACTATCTCTCTTAATTACAAGATCCAAAGAATAAATAAATGATATAACTTAGCAACCAAAGAATACTTATCTTTTTAACTATTCTGATAGGTCCAAATGCTGGACATAGTGTGATACGTTGTACTTGAGCTCAGATCAGTCTGTACCCTTCATAGTTAAAACACAATGACGACCTGAAAGGTACTTTGTCTTCGAGAGATATCTCCAGTCATCAATGTAGTCCAATGATTGCATGCTATGACTCCAAGCTTGATCATTTCTCCATTCAGTATGACTTTGATATCCAATCTTTCCAGATGCAAGTTGCTTGATGCTTAGGTTATCTCAATGTTAGAGCATGAATTAATAACTACAAAACAATTCATGAAAATTATTCAACCATGCAATACTTATCTAATGGATTTCAAAAATCTCCTGAGTAATAGATACTTAATTCATCAATCATGACATGACTTTCTTTCAATTTCACAGAAGAGCTAATCTCAGCAAAACAAAAGACAATCTTCACAAATTAATCATGATCCTACTTGCAATGAATAAATCTAAAGAATCTTATCACAGTGATCACTATTTACTGGTCATACATAATCCTAAGTAAATAATGTCAGATTTGCATAAATCAACAAATTAAATTTTAGCCTAGAATAGTGAATACAATCAAACACAAAGAATACTTATCTCTTAAATATTATGAAGGGTGAACATAGTATGATACGCTGCTCTTGCACTCTTCTTAGATTCATACGATGAAGTAAAAATATAGAGACTGCTCCAATAAATCCCGATATGACTATTTATGTTCTTCCACATATGAGCTTAATATTATTTTCCTAGATATCATCGGTTGGTAAACTCCATGATTTAGAGATTGCAGTGCCTTGAAAATTTCTGGCTCTTTGAACAATATCGAATGCCTAAGATTATTTAACATTTGATGACTTGTCTTTTATAGGGTGGCTAAGCATATTCACAACCTGCGATTTGACTTTTCTGAATCCCTAATAAATTCATAATCTTATGTGTTCATCAGCTTATTTGCTTGCTTCTACAGCGATGCCTTTCGTAGTCCTCAACTTCCTTATGAGGTCCTGCAATGATCTTATCTCTGACTGAAAACACACTTTATTTGATATGCTTATTTGTCTGCTTCTACAGTGATGCCTTTCTGGATTAACACGATTGAGAGATTTCCGCACTTCCTGGGTATGAGGCCCGACACATATGATGTGTGGAACCCGTGAATTAACTACGATCCAGAAGCATCGCTCAGATCAAAAAACCCTGATTAGTGTAGCCCGAAAACTAGTCAGTAGTATCTTGAATGCCTGTGATGGTTCGTGAACTCCGCAAATGATATTTCTTCAGTAATCGATTGCTCCCACCTCTCCCACAGAATTAAAAAAATGATGCAATAGAAGAGCCATCTAATATCTCACAAACCAGTGCCTCAAGAGGAAGTTAATATATAAAGAAATAATTTCATCGAATCACATGTTGAATACTCCTCGACAAAATAAGTCCTTGCCAATAAGATAATTTCACACGTCCTCCATATAGAAACTGATAAACATAAAAAAAATGAATCACCGATAGTCCCTTCTCAAGCCATTCAGCATCCTGACACCCTATTGCAAGATCTGGAAAAAAAACTTGCCAAGACATCTGCATGAAACTATTCTTGTCACAAGGAGTTAGCCGCTCCAACTCAAACTATCGCTAAATGAATATTTTCCTTATTCATTATGAGGAGCAGTTTCATGTAACTGATGCAATTATTAAATCACACCATCGATTTATGCACTTTGTCCTTTCTACAATTCACAACCTCTGCTGATCAGTTTTCTACTCTTCATGTCTGATCACGCACCTAGCAATTTCATGTGAGATTAACTTCATTTCACCTTCTTTGTGTGCCCACTTATTTTGCTTAGCCAAATCCGATCAGATCTTTCTCAAACCCACTCTTATACCATGTTAGTGTTTCTTAGATCAGATTGAATAATGAAAGCACTTAAAAGAATTGCAACACATAAGACAATGAACACACAAAGATACCCTAGGAAAACCCTCCTCTTGAGGGAGAAAAACCCAGCAATGAATCTCTTCTATAATATAGAACAATGGTAGAAATCTTCTTACAACACAGGCCCATCAATGGCCAATAATGAATGCAATGAGGTCGCACCTCTTCTAGATGCACTAGATACAAATGAATGAGTTCTTCCTTGAAATCGGACCTGCTGCTATAGAGTGCGAAATCTGCTCTTGAAGATAGATGCGAACTTGCTTGAGTGATTGGTTTTTGCAAAGACAAATGAGACCTTGTATTTATACAAGTGTGGCACCTCTTCAACATAGGTCGGCCCACATACAAGATAAATAATAAATGCATAAAGTCGGCTCAAGCCAAGACTAAAATATGTGAACCAAGAAGGGTCGTCCCTTTAGCATTTACATTTATTGTTTGGTATAAATTAAATAGCCTAGAGGCTATACATTTAATTTATTCTTTTCTTCTTGGGAAGTGCAGACCGAAGCTGCTCAATAACATCAACATAATATTCATTTATAATCTTTTTAAGATTTTCCTCCTAGCACAAATCCATATGTAAGTCCCCTTTTTATTTATTTAATCCTAAAAAAAACATATCATTAGTATCTCACGTGTGAAAATATAATCCATAAAACATTAAAATTAAGCATAAATAAAAGCTTGGAAAATTCCACTCCATCATAAAATTTGAGAAATTTAACCCTATTAAGAAATTTTGAAGTTCAGAAAATTCATTTCAGGGACTTCGTGGAATCTGCCAAGAGATGGATTTACCGAGTGATAGGAGCTTCGGGGAATCCGACAGGAGGTGGATTTTTTTAGTGAGAGGATCTTTGAGGAATCCAACAAGAGGTTTATTTTTTGAGCTTGACAAGAGCTTTGAGGAATCCAATAGGAGGCGGATTTTCAGAGTGACATGAGCTTCTGGAAATCCGTCATGAGATTGATTTTTCGAGTGATAGGAGCTTCGAGGAATCTGATAGGAGGTGGATTTTCTAAGTGACAAGAGCTTTGGGAAATCTGAGAGGAGGTGGAATTTTTGTGTAACAGGAGATTCAGGGAATCTGATGGAAGGTGGATTTTCTGAGATCCTTACCTGGTTGAAATCTCCAAAACCCCATAACTTTTTACCAAAAAGGAATTTTCAAAATGTTCAAAAATAAACCCAAGCTAATTTTTTATCCTCTATCAATGGGTGCAAAAAAGATTTATATATGATGATGAGCCCATAATATGGCTATAATTTGGATGTCATGATTTCAAATTTAGAAACTCTTGTTCTCTTTTTATGAATTTTTAAACTCTATGGTTACAAACTTTTAATGTTTATGGGTAGTATTTGATGATAAGAAATCCTATACTTTTGATGCATAAATACCTTAGCCTATCTATAATCATAGCCCTATTTTGACTTCCCAATTGACTAGTGTGATGAATGTAGCGTTTGAATAAGTAAGATGAATTGAATGCGTGTGATTAATGAAGAATGTCGTGCTATTATGAGTGCATGCATTCTTGTGCCTCTGTTTCCATGTGTTCTATAGGTTGTTGGAGCTGATATGAACAAGTCAATACACAGCAGAACTTGTGGGAAAAGGCCGTCTTTAGCACACCAGCGAAGGAGTCGTTCAAAGCACAGATTCTTTTGTCCAAGTCTTTGGGAAAGAACCAAATGAATCATTGATCTAGGAAGGAGTGGAGCTCTAGATTTCCTCTGAGATAGTTGAGTGGATAGACTCACATTTATGAAGTCTTTTCCTCCATCTCAGGTGCCATTTATACCCACAGCTTCCTCTATTAGTTGATTAGTTAGTTAGTCATTTTTCTTTAAATAAAGGTTCCTCCTGTGTGAGTGAACAAGGTTGATCAAAAGAGAGTCTAGACTAGAGCATAGAGATACAATAGATTGTAATTGTTTACTGTTATAATGAAGAACAAAGCTTTGCATTAAGTTTCTTACAAGCAACAACCATGTATGACATTCAAAAGTATGAATAAAAACTGATGAAGTTTTGAGTTCTATTCCTCCGTAATTGGTTGATGCTTGCTAAGGGGGCCCACTTAGTGAGTATCTATAGTTAACTATTTGCTTTATGTTATTTATCTGTTAGAATTCCATTTCTATAAGCTTTGATGCAAACTCAATTTTAAACTGTTCCTGCAGCATAAGGAATCCATCCTTGTGTTTGTTCCTGCAGCATAAGGCCAGTTCATGGTTTTTGTTTCCAGTAATTGTTATTATGATTCCTACTTTAGTTAAGTGATGTTTAAGTTAGTAAGACTTTACTTCATGTCCCTGCATTAGAATTAAAATTCCTTTCGAGCATTTACTTCTAGAAAGTTATGGCTAAAACCGGTTCTTAGTACACATACAATGCCGCTCCATTTCAAGTATACATTCCCTGGTTTGACAAATAAATGAATGACCATAAGAAGATGTTAATCACCTGCTGGAATGCCCAACTCCCAGGTTAGGATTTACCGCAACTTCTATATCTTTTTATGGGCGCGACCATTTTTGGCGCCGTTGTCGGGGATGGTGTCAAGCTGAGAAACTGTCCTAACCATCTTTAGCAATAGTTTTAGTGTTCAAAGTTTTAGAAATTCTTCATTCAGTTAAGTCGGTTACATGCATAGAAGAAGAGACCAATTTTGGAAGATTCCTTCCTAGAAATTTATATATCCAAGAAAATCACCCAGAGACTGACCCAGAAATTGTCCCAAAAGAACCATATTTGGATGTTGGATAGGACCTTGTCACTTCATCTTCTTCTTCCTCAGAGGCTAGTTTGAACTTGTTTGATATACCTGATAATATTGACTTACTCGCATCATGGCTGAATAACCTGCATACCCATAACAATCCACTAGCCATTGTTGTCTACCAGCCAGGAGCTAACCCAAGACCACCACCACCAAGGATGGCAGTGCCTACTCTTCCCTTTCCACTCCCTGAGTTCCATGACAATAATAATCTCAAAAATATCCCTACTTCATTGCTCCCAAAGTTCTATGGCCTGATTACAGAAGACCCTCATACCTTCTTGTTCGAATTTGACATCCTATGTAGGAGTTATGATTATATTAGTGATGCCCATAGATGAAATTGTTTCCTTCTACCTTAAAGGAGTCAGCCTTAAGATGGTTCATGGGATTAGGAGGCAATGCAGTAGCCACTTGGAATGAATTGAAGGAATTGTTCTTAGGAAAGTATAAGGAATATTGTAGGGGAAATAATATGAGAGGAGATGACCTCTTCAAGATGGCACAAAAGGAGGATGAAACCTTGGAGGACTATGTCTCCAGGTTTTTGTTTAGTGTGTAGAAAAATACTCAGCATGAGCTAAATGAAGAGTCTAAAAAACTTCTCTTTCTAAGGGGAGTCAATGATACCTGCATAGAAGCACTAGACCTCATGGCCGGAGGAGATATTACCCAAAGTAATTGGGATGACATCAAGACAATATGTCTCAATTACTCTAGGGAAAGTGTCAAGAAAGGTAGGGGATTCAGACCCTCTGTTGCCAAAGGAAGTGGATCAGGCGTATCAAAAAGAGAACTCTCTAATCTATTGTCTGACCTCAAGCAAGACATCATCAATGATGTAGCTACTCAGCTAGACACAATGCAAGCTAGAAGGAAGAAGGAAGAAGCTAATGCGATGCTAGCTGAATATTGCCCTCACTGTAGATAGAGGAAGAAGGACTGTAGATGCAAATCGGTGGCCAATTCGGAGGTGCACCATCTTCCTACTGAGTTCAAAACTATTGAATAAGAGGAAGAGGTGTTCTTTGTTGCTCAGTGTAGGCCATGGGCCCCAAGACAAGGTATGCCTCAGGACCCCTTGCAAAATTTTGGTTCATATAATAATCAATGGCAGAACAAACACCCCCCAAGTTATGGTCCATATTCTCAACAACAATGGAATAATCCTTGGCCAAATTCCCAACAAAACTATTGGCAATCCCCAAAAAGGAATTGGCAACCACCATAGCAAAATCAGTGGCAGCCTCCGCAAAGAAATTGTCAGCAGTCTAACCAGTGGAGAGGAGGCCAACAATGGTCAAATCCATCCACTGGTTTCTTGCAGCAACCCCAGCAACAATCCATCATGCCACCTCCTACACCTAATCAAGGTCCCAATCCAAAACCAACCCAATTATCGGCTCAGGTCGCACCCAATCCAAATAACCAGCAACCACAACAACAACAAGAAGAAGTCTATTTTGCTGATCTTAATCATCAGCCTGCCTATGCTCTCAACCTGAATAATATCAATTTACGTTTAGGAAGTGTTTTACCTGCACCATCTCCTCCCATAATGTCAGAATTGCCATCTGAGGAAGCTGACCAAGAAGAGGATACAAATGACCTTTTCCAACGAAATGAGCCAGTTCAAATTCCATCATTACCTAAGGCATCTAATGAAGTGTTCCCTCCTTTTCCACAAAGGTTGGAAGGTGAAAATGTTAAAAAACAAGAAGAACCTATCTTTGACATCCTTGACCAACTAAAGCATATATGTGTGAAAATTCCCTTGTTCCAAGCAATCAAAGAGGTACCTATCTATAGCAAAGCCATTAAGGAGGTATGTCTGAAGAAATCGAGGAGGAAAAAGAAAGACCCTCAAACTGTCCATGTCATAGGCCAACTTTCTGACTTAATGCTATGAAAGCTTACCATCCCAAAATATTCTGATCTAGGAAGCCCTATTGTGGAGATCAATATTAATGGGGTGCAAATTAAGAATGCTTTAGTATATCTTGGGGCAGCTATCAATGTCATGACAAAGGACTTGGTTGTACAAATTAGTATTTCAGACCTAAGGGCTACACCTACAATTTGCAGCTTGTTGATAGCTCAACTGTCAAACCTGATGGGGTAGTTGAAGACCTTGTAGTCACCTTGGATGCCTGGGAGTACCCTGCTGACTTTATGGTCTTATTTCCTAAGGCATCATTAGGGGGATATCCTGTCATACTAGGAAGGTCTTGGTTGGCTACTGCTGACACTTACATTGGTTGTAGATTGGGTAACATGACAATATCTGATGGGTATAACAAAAAGAAGCTTACCCTCTATTCTCCAGCCCAACCCTAGCCTGAGTCCGAAGAAGTTGTTTGGCTAGATTTGGGAGAAGAAGAGGAGGTGAACTCTGTGGCCAAATTAATGATGATTACTAGAGAGCCTTTGATTGCACAACAAGAAGAAGAGGATATACTATCCAATATCCTGCTGAATAACGATGGTACCGAATACTTTGATTGTGAAAAGAACCCATGTTCCTTACAGACCATTCTTCCTTTGCCTACATTAGCTCATTATCCTACAACAACTGACTGCTTACACACCTTGCTACCCCACTAGGTAGAAATGTCATTTCTGCCTGCAGTATCTATGGTTGATTTAACCTCCCAAATTGAGGTAGTAGCAAGAAAAACTATGAGCATCAATAAAAACCTCACCAGTGAGCAACAAGAATCCATGGTTAAAATGCTTACCAGTCATAAGTCATCTTTTGCTTGGGAATATGGTGACATGAAGGGTTTAGACCCCAAACTTTGTACACATCGCATATACATTAACAGTGAGTTCAGACCTATCAAGCAGCCTCAAAGAAGAATAAATCCAGCCTTGAGAGAGATTGTTAAAGAGGAGTTGCAGAAAATGTTGAATGCTGGTTTTATCTACCCAATCTCAAATAGCCTGTGGGTTTCCCCATTGATTATTGTTCTGAAGAAAGGAGGAAGGTGGAGGGTATGTGTATGCTACAAAGAACTCAACTTGGCAACAAAGAAAGATTATTTTCCTCTTCCATTCATTGATCAAGTTCTAGATAATTTAGCTAGGAAAAAGTATTTCTCATTATTAGATGGCTTCAGTGGCTACAATCAAATCAAAATTGCTCTTGAGGATCAAGAAAAGACTACTTTTATATGCCCTTGGGGACTTTTGCCTACTTAGTCTTACCTTTTGGTCTCTGCAATGCTCTTGCAACTTTCTAAAGGGCAGTCATAAGCATCTTCTCAGACATATCACATGATTGCATGGAAATATATATGGATGAATTTACTACTTATGGTACAATGTTTGAGGAAGCTCAAGAAAACTTGAAGAAAGTACTCCAGAGATGTGAAGATCACAACCTATCACTGAACAGTCAAAAGTGCTTCATGATGATGCGAGAGGGAATAGTGCTTGGTCACTATATTTTTGCTGTAGGAATACAGGTTGATCCTACTAAGATTGAGGTCATCTCTAATCTACCCTATCCTACCAAACAAAAAGAGGTAAGGAGCTTTCTAGGCCATGCTGGATATTATAGGAGATTTATAAAAGATTTCAGCAAAATAGCCAGTCCATTGTATGCCTTATTAACTAGGGACTCTAAATTTCACTGGACTGAGGCCTGTGACAAGTCTTTCTTGCACCTAAAGGACCTACTTACTAAAGCACCTATTCTTCAAGGACCAAAGTGGAGTCTACCCTTTCACATACATACAGATGCATCTGATCATGCCATAGGGGTTGTGTTAGGACAGAAGGAGAATTCCATTGAGCATGCTATCTATTTGATCAGCAAGAATCTACAAGGGCCAGAATTGAATTACATTGTCACAGAGAAGGAGTTGCTAGCAGTAGTGTATGCCATGAATAAGTTTAGGTATTATGTAACTGGCTACCAAGTATTTGTTCACACTGATCATGCAGCAATACGGTACCTTATGAATAAACCTGTCATTTCTGGAAGGTTAGCAAGGTGGCTACTGTTGTTGCAGGAGTTTGATATCACAGTCATTGACAAGCCAGGCAAAGCAAATGTGGTCGTTGATTTCTTGTCAAGACTTCAAACAGCTACACCTACCACATTCGAGGTAATTGATGATACTTTTTCTGATGAAAATCTATTCTATATTACTGTTCGTACCCCATGGTATGCAGATATTGCAAACTACTTGGCAGCCAACAGAATTCCAGCTCACTTCTCCCGAAAAGAGAGAAAGTTGTTGATTGAGAAGAGTTTCAACTTTTCCTGGATAGCTGATTGTTTGTTCTATACTGGACCAAATCAAGTCATGTGTAGGTGTGTGAGGGAAGACAAGACATATGACATACTACATGCTTGTCATGATGAGCCATGTGGTGGCCATTTTAACTCTAAAAGAATAGCAATGAAGGTACTGAATACAGGGTATTGTTGGCCCACTTTACACAAAGATGTTGTAGCATATACAAGGAAATGTGACAAATGCTAGAGAATGGGGCAACCAACAAAGACTAATGAAATGCCTCTACAGCCTCAAGTGGTAGTAACCCCCTTTGACATGTGGGGTATGGATTTTGTTGGTCCTATAGACCCCCCATCCAATGGAAAGTCTTATATTTTGGTGTGCACTCACTATGTAACCAAATGGGTGGAGGTAAAGGCAATGGCACATGCCAGGGACAACAAAGTTGTTGAATTTCTGTATGAACAAATCTTCACACTGTTTGGAGTTCCCAGGGAACTAGTCACTGATCAGGGAGCTCAATTCACATCAACACTGATCACAGCATTGATGAATAATTATAAAATCAGACACAAGAAATCAAGCCCATATCATCCTCAAGCAAATGGCCAGGTGGAGGTTACTAATAGGGAATTGGAAGCAATCCTCACCAAAATAGTGAAGCTACATAAGAAGGATTCGAGCAGTTGTCTACTAGAAGCAGTCTAGGCCTACAGGACAACCTGGAAAACTACTACAGGATTCACACCTTTTGAGCTCCTTTATGGTAAGATTGCTATGTTGCCAATTGAATTTGAACATAAAACATTAAGGACTACTCTTCAGCTACAGATTGATCTCTTTGAAGTGCAAAAAAAATGCCTCCTCCAGTTGAATGCATTGGATGAGATGCAGAAAGCTGCCCTGCAGCACACTGAAGCAGTGCAACAACAAAGGGTGAAGTCACACGATCACCATATCAAGACAAAGCGATTTTCTTGTGGTGATTGAACCTTACTCGATGACTCCAAATATAAGGAAAATCAGGGTAAGCTTACAACAAGGTGGCTCGGTCCATATGAAATTGAGAATGTATTTGATAACGGTTCGGTGTAGCTGGTGACAATCAATCCTGTCTGCTTCAAACTATTGGTTAATGGGCACCATCTTCGGTTGTACCGTAAACTGGCTTCAAAAGAGGAATTCATGCAGCAGTTTGTTTCTCCTATGGCCAATGATCTTCATGCAGCAAAGGGCTTTGGTCCTCTTCCTGGAGCGTCTCTTTGACTTATGATAAAATGCCCATAATAAAGGTTTTATGTATGAAAGCCAACTTCTTCATCATTATCCATCACCATCAATCACTCATTCCATCTTTCTTTTATATGTCACCCATCCACGTCATCCATCTCTTGTACCATGATCATTTAAGGTTTCTTTCCAAAACATCATTTTCGATTATGCTGTGAAATCTACCAACATCCGCAGGCATTTATTAAAAGGTATGCGATATTCTTTCTATTTTTCATATTATTCATTAATTTTATTTGTTACTTTATTGCATTACGTCTATCAGTCAATTCTATCATTACTCCCCATGCCTTACCTATACTTCCCACATGTCTAGACACATGTCACATTTTAAGTAGGGGGCGGGGATAATTTGAAACAATTCTTTCCTTTTTTCTATGGCCACGTTCAATGAAAACAATTTTTATCGTACATGCCGCCAAATGAATGCATGCCTTATCTAGATCAATAAGTTAACTGCTAGTTAAGTAGTTCCTCGAAATCATTGCATGCAATTGTTTTTACATTATTTTTGGTAAAGCAAGAAGAGAAAGAAGCAGAATAGGGAGAAGCAGAGCAAAGAAAAGAGTTTTTGAATATTCATAAGACTTGAGATTTAGGGTTTATAGCTGAAGTAGTTGAGAAAATCAATGGTCAGATTGTATGTCGTGAACCTGCTCTCATGAATCCTTGACACAAGACCTTGAGATTGTTCATGCATCTAGGATATGTGGATGGTTAAATTACTTATTGAGCATCAATTCCTTCGATGATGAGGTTGCTTGTGAGTTCTTAAGAACTCTTTCCGAGGGAGAAGCCACAATTTGGGGCTTGGCAGTAGCAGTTACTAAGGAAAGGATTGCAGAAATAATAGGTCTTCCTGCAGCTAGTGAAGACTTTCCTACAGGAAGGGATGTCGTCTCTGCCAGGGTAGAATTCACAATGCCAAGTGATAGACCTTTGGAAATTTCAAAGCAAGGGTGCAGAAGAGTGTCTCTACCTTACCCCTATTCTGAGTATGCCTCCTATATAATCAGGTACTTAACTTGTGAAGGACACTTTTCCTTTTTGCACTCCTATCATTTTAAGTTGTTAAGCCACATAAGGCATGGATTAGCTATAAATGTCTCGAATTATTTGTTAAAACTGTTAGAATGCAGTGCTAGTGAAACCCAAAAAGGGAAAGACAATTCAGTCTCTCACCATGCCCTCATTAAAAAATTGACTGAGCATTCCCTGAAGGACGTTTCCCCCCTTTCCTGGCAAGAATTTGTTGCCCAGAAAGGGTTGCAGCCTCTTGAGCCTCCAAGAACATTGCCTGCAAGACCCAAGAAAAAGAGAAAATGAGTAGAGTCTTCAAGTAGAGAAGCTGAACAAGATTCCCCTGTTTCTCTTGTAGCACCTAGTCCTACAGCCATTAGAACTGAGCTCTCTACCCATGTTAAGACCAAGTCTGCAACAAGAAGTGAAAAAAGGAAAACCAAGGTAGCCGAACCATCCAGCCTTGGGCATACCCCAGGAGAAAACCCTCAAACCAAGAAGCAAAAACAAGCTACTCAGCTTTCTCTTACAGCAATGCTCGATGCCACCACGGTTTCATCATCCTCCCCTTCCAATTCTCAAACCCCCAAGCAAGCTAGAAAATGAAAAATGGCCCACGAATCTCCTGCATCAACTACATTACAAAGAAGAACTTGTGCAAGAAAAAAAAGTCAGGCTAGCCCACCCTCTTCTACCCAGCCAGAAATAATTGTCATTTATGAGGAGTCTGAGGAATTCATTCCTGAAAATTCTCAAAGTACATCCGAGAATTTTCCACTCGACACCTCAGAAATTCCTGTTGAAATGCAACAAGATATAGGGGAAGTTGAGAAAGAACAACAAGGCCGTATTGATGGGGAGAAAATTCCAAGCCTTGATAATTTGGTTGAGGCAGCTGACAAAATTTCTAGGGAATCAAAATCCCCTGTTGACCAGCAACAAGAGTCTATCTTGTAGCAAGAGCAGGAGCAACCAAAGCAACCTGGGACATCCAATGCAACCCTATTATCTTCTGAAACATGCTAGACATTAGTTAGATATAAGAAACCACTGCTAACCCAATGCTTAGAGCACCTTCAGGAAACCTAAAATCTTGTGACACTTTAGACTTTGAGTTTTCACCTTCTGGTTGAAACTCAAATGCAGCAGAGTCTGTGGAAGGAAGAGAAGAAGAAGTTGAAGAAAGAAATTGAAAGACAAAAATAGGAAATCTAGGAGGTAAAGGAAAAGATGAATAAAATGATGAAGGTAGCAGGTCAAATTATGGAATGTAGGCCACTGCCTAAAGTTTATGCAATGTGCCTCAAAGAGCAGTTTCTGTGGTTTTAGTGGATGAGGATTTCTAAAGACCTTGACCCTATTCCTACCACTGCCAGAGAATTTTATGATGCATATCGAATGGCACCTGATTGGTTGAGGAATTCCATGTGTGATTTCTATTTGCATGGTTTATTAACTCCTGATGAAACTTAGTGGAATCCAATCTTGTTTATTGGTGACATCCATTTAAGATCACTAATTTCCTAGGCAGCGAATGAAGCTAATTATGGAAGGCAATCTGAAGACTATGAGGAGACTGAATGAAGAGAACCTCTTCCCTTGAGATCAAAAAGCACAGATCCCAAAGAATTTTTGAGGGCCTGGTTTTCTGTGGTGTATGGTTTTTATAATCCTACAGCCAGGATGAGGATATTTGATTTGAGGAAACAAGTCTATGACGAGTTCAAGCACCAACCATATTTGTTCTGGAAGCTTGCAACTTCCAGAAGCAAAACTAGATGGGAAAAGTTAACAGTTGGTTTGAAGAAGTCTGAGGCTCATAGTCCCCTGCATTTGATAGTAGCTCTTAGAGGGTCCAAAAGATACATGTAGATTGGCCTCTAAAAAAGATTTGAATTATGGATGCCACTAACATTTAGACCTCCTACTTTACTTTGGCCATTATATCCTTATCATGCCACAGAGCTCAATGAAGACACAAAGGCTAGAAGATATGAAAGATGGCAGAACTATAGGGGTTTTTATTTCAGATTTGGGACTACATTACAAGGCCATGTAACTCCTATAGATTTTTGAGATACAACTAGGAAGACTAATGCTGGAGGACTAGCATTGGATAAAGTAGGGGGCAGATGATGAGCCCATTATATGGCTATAATTTGGATGTCATGATTTCAAATTTAGAAACTCTTGTTCTCTTTTTATGAATGTTTAAACTCTATGTTTACAAATTTTTAATGTTTATGGGTAGTATTTGATGATAAGAAATCCTATACTTTTGATGCATAAATACCTTAGCCTATCTATAATCATAGCCCTGTTTTGACTTTCCAATTCACTGGTGTGATGAATGTAGTGTTTGAATAAGTAAGATGAATTGAATGCATGTGATTAATGAAGAATGTCGTGCTATTATGAGTGCATGCATTATTGTGCTTCTATTGCCATGTGTTTTACAGGTTGTTGGAGCTGATATGAACAAGTCAATACACAGTAGAACTCGCGGGAAAAGACTGTCTTCAATGCACCAGTGAAGGAGTCGTTCAAAGCACGAATTCTTTTGTTCGAGTCTTTGGGAAAGAGCCAAATGAATCATCGATCTAGGAAGGAGTGGAGCTCTAGATTTCCTTTGAGATAGTTGAGCGGATAGACTCACATTTATGAAGTCTGTTCCTCCATCTTAGGTGGCATTTATACCCTCGGCTTCCTCTGTTAGTTGATTAGTTAGTTAGTCATTTTTCTTTAAATAAAGGTTCCTCCTGCGCGAGTGAACAAGGTTGATCAAAAGAGAGTTTAGACTAGAGCATAGAGATACAATAGATTGTAATTGTTTACTATTATAATGAAGAACAAAGCTTTGCATTAAGTTTCTTACAAGCAACAACCATGTATGACATTCAGAAGTATGAATAAAAAATGATGAAGTTTTGAGTTCTATTCCTACATAATTAGTTGATGCTTGCTAAGGGGGCCCACTTAGTGAGTATTTGTATTTAACTATTTTCTTTCTATTATTTATTTGTTAGAATTCCATTTCCATAAGCTTTGATGCAAACTCAGTCTTAAACTATTCCTGTAGCATAAGGAATCCATCCCTGTGTCTGTTCCTGCAGCATAAGGCGAGTTCATGGTTTTCATTTCCACTAATTTTTATTATGATTTCTACTTTAGTTAAGTGATGTTTAAGTTAGTAAGACTTTACTTCATGTCCCTACATCAGAATTAGAATTCTTTCGAGTATTTACTTCTAGAAAGTTATGGCTAAAACCGGTTTTTAGTGCACATATAGTGCCGCTGCATTTGAAGTAAATGTTCCCTGGTTTGACAAATAAATGAATGACCATAAGAAGATTTTAGTCACCTGCTGGAATTTCCAATTCCCAGGTTAGGATTTACTATGACTTCTATATCCTTTTATGGGCGCAACCATATGACATTGAAAATTCGCTTCAAAATCCAAATTTCCAAAAGCCATGAAAGGTGGATTTCTCCTAGACACTTGAGATGTTTCAAAATACCACTTTCATAAAATAAAATTTAGACTTAACCCCAAAATGAACTTTGAAGAAGAGAAAAACTAAAAATATTGACAAAGCCAAGATGTAGAGATGCAAAAAAAAAAAAGGTTCCCTGCCTTCAATAGAGCGTGTGTGTGAAAAGTGCACAACACTTTTGCAATTCGGTCCATCAGCCAAGGCATAGAGTGATCAAGGTATGATAAAATGTTTGCCTATACCTTCAACATCCCATCAAATTTCACCAAAACACCAATTAGCTCTTCAAATCATGTAGTCCCATTGCATGCGGTCTTCCCCTAGAGGTCCTCTCTACATGATCATTCAAGGAACAACTGGAAATAGAAAATCTTTCTTGATAAATTGTTTTAGACAACACATAAAGATTTCTACTACTGGATCCAATAGCTTGTTGCTCATATTGGCCCCCACAGGTGTTGTTACATACAACATATGCACCTCCACAATGCATACAACCCTCTGAATTCCCATAAAGGATATGAATCCTTTGCAAGGTCAGACATTGACAATATTCCAAGAACATTTCATATATTCAGTACATTTTGATAGATGAAATGACTTTTCTATGCCCAAAGTTGCTTCTAAAAATAGATAGTTGATTACACCAAGCATTCCCTACAAAGCAGAGGGAGCCTTTTAGTGGTGTTTCTATCATCCTTGTTGGTGATCTTTCCTAGTTGTCACCTATCATAGATACCCCTATCTATGCTTCATTCTCATCAGTTATAGCCTTATGGAATACTTTCACAGTCTCGATCACATTGGACACTATTTTCCACCAAAAATGAGATATCCCTTCCCAACAAAAGTTTTGGGAAATCCTTCTCAATATAGGAAATGTTGAGGCTCTCCATGGTGACTAGGAAGAGCTTATGAAACAAACTAATAAAATTATCTCATCCACATTTGATGTTGCTACACATTTATTTTCCACAAATGACCTAGTCATATTCCACAACAATAAAATGATCAAACAATTAAACATGTCCATAGCCATTAGCATTGCTCAAGTAGGACAACAAAAAACATATGATCATGAAGATGATAACCAAATTATTTAAGAACTGCTACTTTGTGTTGGCAAACATGTGATGTTAACAACAAATTTGTTGATTCAAGTTGTCCTAGTCAATATATCCCTTGGTTTTGTTACAACTAATGTGTGCAATGCACATTGTAAATTGCTAGATCTACCTGACTATGTTGTTGTTTGCTTCTAAAATTATATTAGCCCGTCATGGGACCCAAAAAAATTGAGAGACATCCCCATCCCAGTTATAACTCGGGGTAGTCAAACATAAATCCTTATCACCATGGCATGGGGAATCACAATACATAAAGCACAAGGATTAATATTAGATAGAGAAACAATAAACATAGGCAACAAAGAGAGGCAAGGGTTGACTTTTACAACTATCTCTCATGTCAAGCCAATTGAAAGACTTCGCATTGATACAACATTCTCATTTGAGAGATACTCCAGACTTGGCAACAATAAATACACTACTCGATGTCGTAGTCAAGAGACACATTTGGAACAAATCCATCCCCTGCTAGATGATTATAATCCCACCCCATCCTCCATCTTGTAGGAAAAAAGGGCTCCAGAGCCATTTCTCTTGCATTTGGTGCAAATTGTATACCATCCTCTTTTCAATGGTTTCTAAGTTAAATATTACAGAAGCATACCATGTAATAATCTATGAAAAATGGGTATAATGGCAAATATGCACAAAGATACTAGGAAAAAATAAGTTGAGGCAAAAACTTGTACAAGCCAGTACCATCTTTTGATCATTGCATTCTATTGAAGTATATATTCAAATATTCCACAAAATTTTCCAACAATATTCTATTGTATTTCACATATTGGTTTTAAATTATGCACCTATGCTTTGTTTCCCATTTTTTGTGCCTATATACTCTATATTTGACTACCACATTAAATTTCCCTCATTTGTTCAATGCTTTGCATTCCTCTTAGTTTTATACATTAAAGATAATTTTCTTCTTGTTTACTAACTTCTATACCATTAGCAATATTATTTTTGTTAAATTTAGTATGCAAATATGCACCCATAAATATTAATCTGTTGACTTCTCGTTTCAACATTTTGTTGCGTCAAACTTTTTGTATATGGTATCTAGAAGAATACACTCTTTTGTATATTCCACCTATCCATGTTTGTTTAAGTGTTTAACTTCCATGAATTTGATTCTTTATCAGCATATATGCAATTCTTTTTTAATCAATTTTAATATCCAGTGCTCTAAAAATATAGTTGCATTTTGTTACTATAAGGCCCAAATTTTTTTCCCTTGAAAATTCAACAATTTATTTTTATACTATAAACTATGATATAACATATTAAAGAATTGAACAATTATGGATACATCATTTATACCAACCCACTAAGTTGCATACTATAGATATGAGTAAGATGTTCTATAATAATAATATTCAAATTTTATCATAATTGATTGACAACTTATTATTTTCTTGGTAAATGTAGACAATATTAAAGTACATAATTATTATTATTCTACAACCCAAGAATTAATAGTATTATTCTTACATGAGTGCCATTATCATTATTATTTAGTAATCCAAAAATGAAATTATTATCTAGTTGCAATTATAATAGTTAACGATCACCTTATTGTTATTACTTAATTTCCCCTAATTAACTATTGATAATAGTATTTAATGATATAAATATTTCTCCAACAACTCAACAATGATATTATTATTGTAGACATGGAAAATTGATCAACGCACTTGATCCTGATTACTAATGGCATTTCTTCCTAAATCATACTCTCAACTTATCATCACTTTTCATCTCTTAATTTGATAAATCATTATTTATTTAATTAGATATTTCTCCCTTGTTGATTAAATTAATCAATTTAATTTAATTAATCCTCTATCTTTGTTCATTTAAATAATTCATTTTATTTAAATTAAAACTCTAAAGTCCTCTTATTAAACTGAATAAATTAAACCTTGTTTGATTTAATCTAACATTATCCCCTTTAGTTAAATAAACCAAACCATTTATCTAGTTAATTAAACGCTTCATCTCAATTTGATTTAAATCAATTAATAAATTTAAGTCTAAATTGTCACATCTCCTAATTACTCATTAAATTAATTAACCCATGATTAATTTAATCTTAATATATGTCATATTCTCTAGAGAATGCAACTTGCACAATAAATCAATTACTTTGATTTATTAAATTTCCTATTTTCCCTCACATGGCATAAAAGAAGAATATTCCCTCAAATTTGAATTCAAATTCAAGTGTACTTGGTCCTTCCAACAAGACATTTATTTCACCTTACAAGTCCTTTTCCTTGAGCCAAGTGGCCATAACTCCATTTTTATCCCTCTCCAACAAGTCATTTCACTATTTTGAAATTCTGCCTAGTGTAATTTATTGGCACTTTGATCAAAACTTGCACAACCATCAGCCATTCACATCTTGACAAGTGGCACTTGGCCATTCGGTGTTAAATGATCTCACATTGTTCAATTTAATTCATTCTTCCAACTTGGAAATATATAAATGAGAGACTCTTCCTCTCATTCTATCATCCACAACTTAGAGAAAAGTTACTCTCCTCACATTGCGAGCTAATTTTATCCATTTAATATCAAGTGTTCATCATTTTATGGTTTCATAGCTAGGTTATGCCAAAATTTCATCAAGGAGCTTCAGCCATCATCAAATCATCAAAGATCTTACAAAGGAGTTTGGAAAGGGCCAATTTCTACACGTAATCGGCACCAATTCCCCTATGGGATCAAGATTTTGACTTACATTGAATAGGATTTGATAGATTTTGTTCATATTTGTTTGTGTTCTTCATCTCATTTCTTACTCTTTGAAATTATAAATGGATTTCATAGGGAATCTTGATTCTCACTTGCATATGAGCTTACTAATGTGTTTTTTTTTGTATTTGTGTAGGTATAGGATTGGGCTTCACATTTTAGTGCTAGAAGGAGGGATGATTTAGAGAAATTCATCTCGTGTTTCCAAAAATCTATGGTTTTTTGACATTTTTTGTGCTTACAAGAAATTTTACCGCTCACAGTCCAACGACACCATATTGCACCGCTATCAGTCAAGCGGCATTATATCGCACTGCTCCAAACTCCAAACTCCACTGTTGGAGTCTTCCCACCCACAAATTCAAATTTCCAAACTAAATCATAGGTTTCTAAATTCTAAACTATGTCGTTGGCTTTAAATAGCGTCACCTTTGCACTCGCTTTCCTCCTGCAGAGCACCGCTCTCAGTTGTCAATGGCACTATATTGCTCCGCTAGAGTTTCTAAACTCTGCCACATTTGCTAACTACACCATTGGGTTATAGTGAAAAAATCAATATTCATTTTTTTTTTGACATGTGCATTTTTGTTTTCAACTTTGTGAACTATTAACCTATTTGTTGTGTCTATATCTTCTAGTTTTAATCATTTTGCAGGTTAGGGCACGGAAAAAAAAGTGGAAGGTTACATGATGACATCATTCTCATCTTATACCAAGTGTTTTTAAACATTTAAGTGTTGTTTAACACTCTTAGAGAATTCTCAATCTCTTTTAAGAAATTTGTTATCTTTCATGCTTTAGGGAACAATAAATTTCATTTTGGGCCATAAAAAGAACAATACAATTTTTTTCATATTTTGCAAACAAAGGGTTTAAAAATAACTTTAGAACAACTTACTATATTTGGTTCAAGGTTAAACAATTGAACAAGGAAAATCCCACATTTGATTTGGTGCTATAAAAAGAATTCATTTTTGCTTTATCGACTTAAAATGAACAAGTGTTGTTTTTTTTTGTAATTTTTTACTCAAAGTAATATCATCAAAAGGACGTATGCGCTCCTCTCACACCTCAAGGTGATCTTGAGAGTCAAAATCTCTTTAGGTGAGGGTATGTGCAGGATCATCATGGAAAAAATAGGCCCTTAAGTGGCAAAAAATTCAGAAAAATCAGAGTTAGGCAACTTGACATAAAAATCTGAATAAGTATCTATATTATTTCAAAAATATGTAAAAATTGAATTTGTAGAAAATTGAATTAAGTTTCTAAATTACTAGATTTATTTACAAAAAAATAAAATCTATTTGGTGAAAATTTGAAATTTTAATATAGTAGTACTTAAATTTAAGGGAAAAAATAAGTAGGTGTCTGTCTGACCACCCTAACCATATTAAAATGATAATATTTTTGTATAATATTTTATATATAAGTAGAGGACTCATGTCCCGATGTGATAATTATTTTTTTGTAATTTGTTTCCAAGTAAATAATTAACTATAATTTTTTTTTGACAACTTTTAAAAAATATAAAGACTCGTATGTCTAACCACCTTAACTTGGTCAAAACTTCATGAAATTCATTTTTTTCGTTTTCAATCTTATAGTATGTGAAGCATAGAATTTGACGCATTTTTTGGATTCAAAAAATATGATACTATTTGAAAGCTATAGATGTTCTTCAATCAACCTAAAAATCAGGACTTTAGTCATAATTCAATAGAAAATGAATAATAATTATTTATTAAATTTAAAGTAAAGAATAATTTATATTGGTAGAAAGTTGAGAATCTCCTTTAAAAACCCTTTTCATTTCATCAGGTTTGCATAAAAAAAAAGTCGCCAGCCACATACCCATCATATTGCCACTTTTTGGCCCATCATGATCCTGCACGTACCCGTGATCTTAAGTTGAGTAAATTAATTACCTCCACATTTCATTTTGGGATTTATATTGAACCAATCTTGCGAGTGTCAATGTGGTATATTGTGAGCATTCTCCCTTTTTTAATGAAGGTCGATTGAACAACGGGATGTAATGCCCCACCAAGTAACCTTAAAAGGAAGTTGCAATTAACATCATAAGCGAACCAATTTTTTTTTATTAAGTGTATTTTACATACACATTCATTTACTAGTTAACAACAACCTCTAAGGCTACAAGGTTAGGATTACTTAAACCCACACATACATATTACATATAACCATAGCATTATGAACCTTATGATATAAACATCATACATCATAAGAATACCACATAACATAATAAGATACTCAACCAAGATACAATCTCATAAACATTATCTTAATCCAATAGTTACATCACTCATTCCTAGAATGAGGCAATAGTATATAAGATTACAATTACATAACTCCACCTCTTACAAAGAGGGATAAAATAACTTATACAAGTAAAAATATTACAATGCAAGAAATTTCAACAATAACCGCAAGCTGTCCATCTGGATGTCTCACCACCAAGTACTGAAGATCGATGGGGACCTAACGATTTTGGTGCATGTTCCACCCTACCAATGTGGTACCCGAAGGCCCACCCCCCATGCTAGGAGATAGTAACAAAGTAACATAGAAAAAGATTTTACTAGCTCTAACCAAAGGCAGACTCAAACTGACTCATACTGTTATAACCAACCAAATGAAGTAACAAGTACAACTCATTCACCATACAAGTACGAATCAAATAAAATACATGTACAAATCAAGTACAATACAAGTACAACTCCAACATCACTGACATAGGTCACATTGCTTCCAGACATAAAGTAGATCAAGTATGTTGAACATAACCATACACATAAAATAATTAACAACAGTTGTCATAGATAGAGTGTCATCGCAAGGTTTGTCATGAGATCTCCTCTAGGAATTCTTCATAGGCTCCGGCACAAGTAATCCTGGTGGCCTCAACCGAATCTCGACACTCATACTCACTCATGTGGAATCAACTACCTCTCTCAAGAACTAGATAGTTGATCTTGCCATTCCAAGCCTTCCCACTCATCCCAAGTCTAAACAAGTCCTTGTGTCTATGAGTGAGGTAAAATTATCTTGATTAGTGAGAAGTTAGTCCTAATCTTCTAAGTACATTATTTAAATTATCACTTGTTTAAATCACTCCTGAAGGTTATCCAGTTTACCTCTTTGGGCTCTGGCGCCTAATAGGAGCCACTTTTCTAATCGACAACACACTCACAACCAATCACCAGGGGAAACACAAGTGCATACAAACTAGGCATCATAACCACTCCAACACAAGGAGGATACAAATAATAGAAACTCACTCCAAACATCTTGGAGGCAACAATCACATAGTCCACTCCTTTCAAGGAGACACGGATCCCATAATCCACTCCTAAACCAAGGAGGTGCAAACATTCCCGTTCGTGAAAACCGGTTAAAACTGAGAAGACACCATGCACTACCCAAGAGAAAAACAACTGGATGGCACAAAGATTCAACAACTCTTATCCTCTAAGTTCTTCTGGAAGACTTATAATTTAGGACTAACACTAAATCCCAAAACCAACAATGCAACTTGACGACGACATTGCAACAAAAGCATTCAAGTCATCAATCAACTCTAATATTTGGATTTCTTAAATCCATATTCATTCAATAGGTAGTGTTGACAAAGTCAAAGACATGATAAGTAGATCATCTAAAATAATCATAACCCCTATTTCCCTTTTCATTATTGAAAATCTAAAACAATTAAACTTACTTCCCTTTACTGAATACAAAGAATTAAATCCTTTAAGATAAGCATGAGGAAGATACTACTTTTGGATATACTAAATCCATATCTCTTTCATAATCCAATCACAATGATTCAATTAATCTAAATAGAAATTAATAAATAACATAATTAATTGCCTCATCAATAAAACAACTTCTTAATTTACTTTTAAATCGACACAAATCCATGCAAGTAAACTCTTTCCATTTCCTAACCAAAATTTACATCTCATTCAATTTTCTATTCAACACATTCAATCACTTTAATATAATAACATATTGTTTCTCTATCCATTTTTCATATACACTAATCAATCCAATTTTAAATCTCTATTCAATAATATATTGCATTCTTTAAATTAAATATTTAACTCTTTCAATCAAACTTTAACAAGCCATTTCAAAATAACAATAATTTCCCATATGCTTATAATTTTAATTCCACTAATCTAATATACAAATTTTATTTAAAATAATATAAATAAATATAATACTTTAGTATTATAAATTATAATATAAAATATTATTAAATAATATTTTAATATTATAATAACAATACATAAAATATTAATATTTATAAATATGAATTTATTATTATTTTATTTTCGAAGCAGCCATGGGAAAATAATTTAACAGCAGTCTCATGTTTCAAGCATAACTCAAAAACTACGATCTGGGTATTTGAGATTTTTGGACTGGAATTATAAAATTGCAAAATGCGAAAACCCAGTTTGTGAAAGTAAAATTATAGGTGGCGCAACCATACCATTTTACCATGAAAATATAACTATACTGCAGATTTTAAAATCCGTTTTTTAATAATAAACAGAAGGTTTCATTTTCTAAAATCATTCTAAATGCATTGTTCAATCTCTATATTTGATTTCAATAACAACAAAATCAATTTCTCCAAATAATTTAAATTCAACTAAGGTTTTCACAATTTTCATTCAAGAATTTTCACAAGCAAAGGCTGTAAATTTATTTAATTCTTTTCTTTTAATATCAAATTTGCTTTCTAAAATAGATTTAACAAACAAATCTTTAATCATTACTATTTTAAAGAAAACAATCAAAAACAATAAAACACAAAGAGGAAAACCTGGTACAAGAAGCTACAGGAAGAGATGAATTTCTGATGCAAGCCTCCTCCAAAGATTTCCTGAATTTTCTTCAATCCTCCAATGAATTCAATCCAAAACCAAACAAATGCAAACAATATTTCCTTCAATCAATTCTACAATCAAACTTTCTTCAAACCCTTGTGCAAATTTTCCAAAAATTTCTTTCCTGCTGTAAAAATGAATTTTTCTAAAGACTTTTCTTGCCCTAAAATTAAAACATATCTTCTTATAAATCAAAAATACCTAATACAACCCTAATTCACATTACATGCAAATTAGATATATCAATTTCAATTTCAATTTCAATATTTACAACCCTAATTCACATTACATGCAAATTAGATATTTCAATTTCAATTTCACTTTCAATTTCAAATTTCAATTTTCAATTTAAAATGGAATTTCAAATAATAAATTAATTTCCAAAGTTGCAACCAATTTCCCAAATAAACATTTAATTACAATTTCTAATTTAATTCCCACACGTTGAAATTAAATTCCAAATTTAATTTTAATTCTTTTATTTCCTTTCATTCTCTTGCATCACGTTTAATTAATTAATTTAATTATTTAATAACTAAATTCAACCCCTTGGATCAAATTTAATTAATTAAATAAACTAAATATAATTAATTAATTTAAGTATAAACTTTTATCCACATTGCATTATTTAAATTAAATAACCATCAACATGATTTAAATGCAATTATTCTAAATATCTATTTCCAAATCAATACTCTTTCAGAATTAAATAACATCAAAGGAAGATAGACAATGACTTGACACACTAAGGCTAGGGTGTAAACTTGACACATGTTACCTATCTACTATCTCCCATTCAACTTAACCGTTGGATCGACACGCTCAAACCTGTGAAACTAGGTGGAGTCGATGTCATGTACCTGCAATCCTGCAACCAAGTAAACAACATCATACGATATATCCAACATAGAATACACACCTTGAAGAAGGAATTATAGATTCATAGGGCGCTCGCAAGCGAGTGATGCAAACTCGTCCTCTTCACCAATACACTCATCGAAACTGACACTTCCATCATAATCTAGTAATCTCATAATAACATCTCATGTTAACTCTAGAACATCATTAATCCATAATGCATGTGAAACAATAATCAGATAACTACATCCCACAATAATACTTGTTGCTCAATAGTAGCGATCAAAACATTATAGCAAAATATATCCAGAAGCAAGGTAACTGCAACCAAACATAGCATAAAGCAACTTGAACAAGAAACAAAATGGACGGGTATTACACAGGATATGTTTTGCTTTCTTTTGTTTATCTTAATAGCGAGTATACATTGTGGGAAAAAATAATCACCCAAGGGAATGACCCAACCGGGAAGACGTTAAAGTCAAGTGACTTCCACTAGGGATATAAGTGTGGATATTGGAACAAAGGCCAATATCATGAGGATTATTCTAACGAGAAGGGACGCAATGCTCTCTCGTCGTACTAGATAGTCCCCCATGAACAAAATTCTTACATTAAAACCTCTTGTTTAGTAAAGGCCAAAATCCTATCTATTTGTTGGTGCAAAAGGTCAGGTCCTTTGAAGCCACCCCATGTATACATGTGGCTATGTTGTAGAGATGAAAAGTATTCCATGTGAGATTCATGGGTAATGATGTTTGATTTACACAAGAAGCAAGTGCACTATAAGGGGGAGCCAGTGTGATCAAGCATCTAACCATCTGTAGTGAATATGCATAGTTGGATTCGTCTAAGTGGGAACCCAACAAATATTATCTTTTCAGCCTAGGGATGTGAATATCATTGAAAAAAAACACTTTGCTTGGATCTAAAACTTTGGAAAATAAACATTCACAAAAGCGTCAATATTTCAAACCCTTTGGAGGAAACAAATACCCTTGATAAATCCATGTGATTTTCCTTACTCTAGGGATTACATCCTTAGAGGTTTCTAAGTGTTTGGGTTTAATCATCATTTTTTTTCACTTAAGTCAACCTAGGAAACTGTGCTCTTGAAACCTTGATTTTCACATAATGGACCTTGTGGAATGAAATGGAAATAAGACATAGACATTTAGTTTGAAATCATAATCAAGAAATGGTTTTTGATAAAAGGAACTCATTAATCAAATATAAGGACAATTGGACCTCACATGTGTTCTCTCAAATGATTTCCCATAAAATCAAAATCCAGAAACCAAGGTTCAAAAAGCTTAGTCCAAAGGCTCATTAAGAGCGTCTTTATATACTTCTTGAGGTTAGAGAAAGATTGGTATATAATTTCTACAAGAAGGCTTCAAAGAACAACCCCAAGTTTGTATGAGTTCTATTATCAATAGAATCCAACTCTTTTTCAACGGTTTTCTTTTCTCACATAGGAAACTGTATGGCATGTTCTTCAATACTAAGATTTTGTAAGAAAGATTTTGGTCTAGGTCAAGTCTAGGATCAAAATCATCACTCTCATCCATCCATCCATCATCAAAATAAAATCTCTTCTAACTAACAAACCCCTGAGAACTTTGAAACATCAATCATGCTAAACTTAGAGGCAAAATCAGCATCACCTTGTTCGACTTAATACACTTGTTAAATTATCAATCCTCTTGAACGAATCTACCTCTAGGATAACACAACTTCCTAAGGTCTACAAGTTCAAAATCACTTTGATTGGATTAAAAAACTTAGTCAAATCATTCTTGTGCATGATTTTACTCTAGGATAACACAGCTTCTTAGGGTTTACAAGTTCATTATCATCTTGTTTGGCTTAAAACACCTAGTCAAACTATCAAAATCAAATCAATTCAAGCCATAAAAAATTTAGCATCCCCACCAAGGTTCTTCAAGATTTTCATTCATCTGATTCATCCATTTTCCATTTATCTCATCCCCATCATCACTTTTGATCCTTAGGCATTCTTAGTTCTTCTTCCTTTTTGTGCCTAGAATTAAGATCAAACGATCTCTATTTTATTGTTCAAACAAGATCACAACACAAGAGGAACATGGAAATCACTAAGGAAACATCAACTTCAAGTTACCTAAGTAAAAAAACTCCTAAAATAAACCTTGTAGGATCAAGAAACCCTACACACAACTCCTCTCTGCCATCACAAAACCCTCAAGAGGAGGGCCATGTAGAGGATATCACCGATGATGACTTGGGAATGACGCCAGATAAAATATCTAAAATTCTTTGGAATCTTGAGAATGATAGAATCATCAATTCCATGTTAAAACTTAATCCCTTTCTATATATACATGTGTTGACAAAATAAGGGGCTAAACTCCCTTCTGAATTTGATATAAGTAACAATATGGAAAGTCCTCTTATGACCATACCCCCAATATCGGTTCCAAACATCAATCATGATATTCCCCAAATCATGTCAGCAATCACTTCAACCCCACCAGTTGTTAACAAGGGAAGTGCCATGCTCCATGCAATCCAAAAGCATCTCCTTGTATACAAAAAAGATATAAATATCAACACCACGCCAGATAACTCCATCTCGGTAAATTCATTACACCTATATGTTCCACTTACTTTCCATAATCATGCAAACTCATCCTCATTTCATGCAATGCTAGTTTATCTATTAAATATACAAAATTCTCTCCCCATGATTTCACAAAGAGAGGGTGGGTTATTCGAGACAGGGGGAGTCATTGATCCTTACTCATAATCAATTTTCTAGGGGAACACACCACCATTCCCTCCATTACCTTTGACATGTGTATCATCTTTTGGGTTGGGCTTTCCCCCCTACCCACAACCAATCTACCAAACCAAAGCAATCTAAGCATCACATCTAACCTCCTCATTTTTCCATTAGTATTGCAACAATAAATGACAACCATTCAAGCCACCTCAATGGTCAATACATCTAGTGGTCCCCAAATGTCTCAAAGCATGGTTTCCCAAGGACCAAGCATCTCGATCACACCACCCATAACCCAAACCCTGATCACCAACATGACCCTTCCACTCACCATAATGGTCAATACCATTCCCAATCCACCACCGATTCCACCAAAAGCTAACATGATGAATTCATTCATCACCATGATTCAGGAAATTAAAAAATCCATCCACCAAAGGGTGCTTCAACAAAACCAACAACCTACACAACTGGCTTCTTAGCAAGTGCAAGCACAATTAGCCGCCCAACAAGCTACTCAAGCTGCATAGGTCAGACAAGCCCAACAAGACACACAAGTTGCACATGAAGCACAAGTATCCCAACAAGCACAAGCCAAACATTGGACTTAGCAAGTGCAAGCATCGTACCACACTCAAATGCAAGCAATCCATCGACAAGCATACCGATAAGTCCTGCAAGATTTGTGGGCACAACAACAAGCCAAACAAGCTTTGTTGGCACAACAATAGCTAGACCAACAACAAGTTGTGCTGGTGCAATAGCAGATAGACCAACAACAAAAATAAGACCAACAACAAGATTTTTTGGAACAACATTAGCAAGGCCAATAACAAGCATTGTTGGTACAAATCTAGGCATATCAGTAGGCCCTAAAGGCACACCAAAGCTTGCAAAAAAACCCCACCAATACTGCACTCATTAATAAAACATCGCAAACACCTCAAAACACATTCATCCCATCTCTTGATCCACAAAATGATGTTGCAACATAGATCAAACTGCTCTTGTAGTAGGTGTTAGACCTTCAGTCCAGAAAAACAACCAAAAAATCAGGAAATTTGTGGCCCTATCCTTTTGATAGGAGTATTACAATGGTACCATTCCCGAAGGGATTTGAAATCCCAAAATTCGACAAATATAATGGAATGGGAAACCTTGGAAAATCACGTCAGGGAGTTTCAAGTGTATTACATGGAAATTGCATATGATGACACATATCTAATGTGAATATTTCCTTGGAGCCTGACTGGTACCACCATGGAATGGTTCTCTTGTCTACCCATAGGCATAAAAACATTCTCGGAAATTGTGCACACGTTCCTCAAAAACTATGTATTCAACATGGGTATAAATGTTCATCTGGAGGAACTATCAGCACTAAAACAAAGAAAAGGAGAGCTATTCAACTCATTCTTTCAAAGATGGTTATCCAAGGCCAATCAAAGCAAGTGGACCATGCCAAAACAATAAAAAATTTACACAATCATAGCCAATATGGACATACACTTGGTGTTCTATCTAGAAATGCAGTGCATTACAACATATGATCAATTGATCCCAAAGGCCCTGAATATCAAAAGACCCCTTCCTATACGAGGGGGCACATCTTCATTTCTTGCACAACAGGATAACTGCCCATCCACCAGTTATAACGATAAACATTGCACATGGTCAAGGAACAAAAATGTCACAAACAATAGAGCGGTCAATGCTAATGTTGTCATCAGTGCTCTCAAGAAAACTATTCAAACCCATCATCAACCATAGAATCACAACTGCAACAATGTGCAAACCAATACAGTATCACAACAACAATCATATTTGAAAAATCAAATCAATAACATAAATAATCAAGGAGGACCACCTCCTTGAAACAAGTATCCTCCCGAGTAAAAGTTCATGACCCTTGGAGAGTCAATCGAATCTATAATGAAGAAGCTGGTTAAAAAGAACCTTATCGAAATTTCCAATTCGGAGCAATATGCAGAACCCATGGTACAATGAAAACCTCCTTTGTGATTTTCATAAACTCAAAGGGCATACAATCGCAAATTGCATGATATTGAAAAACATCATCCAAGATCTTATTCAGGACAAAATCATAAATGTTGAGCAACCCGTTGGAAATCAAGACCTTAAAGTATACACGAATCTGATGCCTAATCATAATCAAGGAAATAATCAAGGAAACAATTAAGGAAATGACCAAGGGAACAATAAAGGGAAAATCAAGTATGCCAGTGCAAACCTTGTATACAAAGAAATCGCTGCATGCATAGATGAAATGCTCACTATCATTAGTGTCAAAGGAGTCAACGTTGATTGTGGAGTCACCACATGTGGTGGTAAGGTTACTATTGTAGGGGCATCACAACCATCTAAGACCCCCATCTCAAATTTGAAAGTCATTCCCTATCATTATAATGTCATTGACCAGGAAAAAAGAACCCTTGCTCATATCTCCATCATGGAGTTACTAAAAATTTCTGCCGCCCACAGGAAAATCCTTGATGAAGCATTAGTTGCATCCACGGTGTTCGATAACCTTGATATGGAACAATTATAGGCTATGGTTGGTAACATCATCACCCCAAATCTCCTCACTTTCTCCGATCAAGATTTCCATGTCTAGCCATCTCATCACCATGCACTTCACCTTCAAGCGTTGGTTCACAAGAAAAAGGTCAAAAGGGTCTTGGTGGATGGAGGTGCAGGCCTCAATATTTGTTTGCTTAAACTTATAAAGAAATTGGGAATCTTAGAAGACTCCATGAAAAAAAATAAAGGCATTACCATCAGAGCATATGATGATAAGGAAAGAGTGTCTCAAGGTGCTATCAAGATCCCATTCCAAGTGGGGCCAACCACTATGGAAACCACATGTCAGGTCCTCGACCTTGATTTACCCTACAACATCCTCCTAGGACACCCATGGATCGATGGAATGAAGGTGGTTGCCTCAACATTCCACCAATGTATCAAATTTTCCTACCAAAATGAGGTCACAATACATGGTGATCATGAGCCATTCGCCTATTTAAAAAACTTGGAAGCCAAGTTCTATAAGGTTCTCCAAGTACCAAAACATGATGAGGGACCCTCCACTCCGTATATAGACCAATCTAACCTTGCCTCCACTTCTGTGACAAAGACACCCTCCATCCATGATATATCTAACATCGATCTCATGATCTAGGACAATGGGTGTGGAGAGTAGAGAATGAAGAAAACTAATTTTGTTGTAGGAAAGTTACCGCAATCTCCTAGGTCACATGGGAAACACCAACCAATTGAACCACATGTCCACACATTCAAGGAAGACCCTTCTAGATTTCATCATCGGGGGATCTAAGTCCAAAAAATGTGGACAAAAGGGACATTTCAAGTTCACTATACTAAGATGAAAGACCCACACCCACCCTACCCATGGATGAAGCTTGTAACAAACTACAAATGATGCTTGGTATGGACTACAACAAAAATGAAAGCCTTGGAAGGAAAAAAGATGGATGACTAGAGCCCATCATTATAGAAAGATGAATGAGAAATCCTTGCCTTGGATGTACCCCTCCAAGTATAACCGTACATGGAAGAGGTACCCCTAATAGAGTAGTTAGGTCTCCTCCTCGATTATCACTGGCCACCCTTCAATTACCAGTATCCACAAGTATTTCCCTAGATAATTTCACCTTTGACATAAATGTTGTATGTAATAGTAGTGATGATAAAGATACCATAACGAGGCTACCAACACTTTTTGAAGACTCCTTACTCATGATTAGTGCCTCACCCATTGAGTCAGATGACCAAACTCACAAAATAAACCTAGTTTACCCACAACTCATCGACTACAACCAACGAGGACCATCGGTTCTAGACACATTAAAAAATGATGAGGCACTCTCAGAATTCATGGAACTAAGGGATACAATACCATGCAGAGATCATAAAGCTAGATTTGACATCACACTGGACACACATGCCTATTATGGGGAGACAATTGAGTCCTTGAGTTGCAAAAGAAAAAGAATGAGAATAAGCTCAAGGTCATTAAGTGAAAACCACACTATGGCACTCTCTAACCATAGAATAGTAAAAATAAAGGATGCATCCAATGGTGAAAACCTCTCTAAGGCATCAGAGGATGAAGGATTCAATGTCCCCCCTACTACACTTCATCAAGAGAAATCAATAGTCTTAGCATAACAGTGCAATCCTGTCAATTTAGGAGTAGAAGCAACGCCACACATCACATTCTATGTTGAATCACTTCTCACAGAAGAACAAGAAATCTTAGCGGATTTCCTAAGAGAAAAAACTGTGAACTTCACATGGAATTATGCCGACATGTCGGGGCTTGATATGAAAGTCGTGGTTCATCATTTAGTTGTCTACCCAAGGGCAAAGCTAGTGAGACAAAAATTGAGAAAGATGCACCCTCAGATAGCCTTGCTAGTCAAGGTGGAATTACAAAAACTCCTGGATGCCAAATTCATACGCCCAATTGATTATCCATAATGGGTGTCAAATCTTGTGCCAGTCTCAAAACCAAATGGGGGCATCCATATCTACACTGATTTCAGAGACCTAAACAAAGTGTGTCCTAAGGATGACTTTCCACTACCCAACATTAATATGATAGTGGACATGATGGCTGGACACAAGATGCTATCTCTGATGGATGGCTTCTTAGGGTACAACTAGATTATGATAGCAAAGGAAGACCATCATAAGACAACGTTTACATGTGCATGGGGAACCTACTGCTAGAACATGATGTCATTTGGGTTAAAGAATGTGGGAGCGACATATCAAAGTGCCATGACACTAATTTTTCACGATGTGATTCACAAAACTATGGAAGATTATGTGCATGATATATTGGCCAAGTCAAGGAAAATATGGGATCACATAGAAGCTCTAAGTGCCATCTCTGAGAGATTAGATAAATACAAGGTTAGACTCAACCCAAAAAAATGCATCTTTGTGGTGCAATCAGGAAAAATATCGGGATACATAGTATCACTGAGAGGAATAGAAGTGGATCCTGCCAAACTCAAGGTGATCCTTGACATGGAAGAACCCAAGACACTAAAATAGCTCAGAGGCCTATAGGGCAAGCTCCAATCCATCCATAGATTCATAGCACAATTGGCGGATAAACAGATCTCATACTCTCATCTACTCCATAAGGGAGTAACATACAAGTGGGATGACAAGTGTGATGAGGCTTTTAGTAAAATCAAAGAATATATACGTAGACCATGAATGTTAATGCCACCTACTCCAGGAAAGCCACTAATCCTATACATTTCAACAACCATGGCAGCTCTCGGTGCTCTATTAGCTCAACACAATGAAAATGGAAGAGAAAGAGCAATATACTATATCAACAAAACTATGGTGGGACACGAGATAAATTATAATCCCATTGAAAAAGGCTTGTCTGGTAGTTGTATTTGCAATACATAAATTCAGACACTACATGTTCGCTAATTATATCAAGTTGATTGTGAAGATAGATCCTCTCAGATACCTACTTTCTAGAGCCACTCTCAAAGGATGGACAACCAAGTGGGTCATGATATTGATAGAACATGAGATAGAATATGTGGAGTGCAAGGCTATCAAGGGAAAAATAATTGAAAATTAGCTAGTAGAGGCTCTTATTTATGTAGAGAACCCACTGGTTTCATTATTCCTAGACGAATCAATATGCAAACTAAGTGTTGCAGACCACTAGAAGATGTATTTTGGTGGATCTTAGATGCAAAACGAATCAGGGGTAGGAATTTTCTTCATAACTCTCCAAGGAGACTGCATACCCAAGAATTAAAAACTATCATTTTCATGCACAAATAACATAGAAGAGTATGAGGCTCTTGTCATCGGCTTATGGATTGTAGTACAATGGCATATCATGGCTTTAAAGGTATCCGAGGACTCTCAGCTTGTAATCAATTAGGTAAATAATTAATATGAGACAAAGGATGATAAGTTAACTCCATACAAGAAGTTAGTCAAGAGCCTCAAAGATTCATTCATTGACATCACATTTGAACAACTACCTAGAGAAAACAACAGACCAGCAGATGCAATGGCCACAATTGGATTGCTTATGGAAATCTCGAACAATGTTCCAAAACAAGAATTCTTGGTAGAGCAGCTTCTCATACTAGAATTTAAGGTACCAGAGTCTTAATTCGTGTGTGAAATAGTTGGTCCCAGTGATCCCTGGTATCATGACATCTATACGTACCTGAGAATAGGAGTCCTCGTAGCTGACATTACCCCAAACCTTAAATGATATTTTGTCAAAATTTCCTTACGTTTTTTCATCCTAGGAGACACTCTTTATCGTAGAAGAATTGAGGGTGTTAGAACCGAAAATGTCCATTTACAACCTTAAGGTTTTTCCACAGTTTTCCATAAAAATCCTAAGGTTTTATTCTCATTTGAATTTAATATTTCCCTAGCTTTTCTTGAAATAATTCATTTCCCACCTTTCATTAAGCCAAAAATGACTTATACCGTTTCCTTAGCTTTAAGCCCCTAAAGGCTTCAACCGTTTACCGCTATACAGTGACCTTTTACAAAGTGCCCTCTGGTATCATAGTGGTGGTTAAGGACAGTCAGTGGTTAAGCGAATGACAGAGTTAGTGGTCAGCAGTAGGAAGAGGCAGGCAGCTAATGTGATGGTGAGTATAGGTTACCGCGGTACCGTGTGCAATCAAACCACAGACTGTGGTGGGCATGGTGAAAATGTAGTAGTTAGTGAAAAAATCAACAATGATGACATGGTAAGCAGCTAGCGATTACCACTATACCACACAAAGTTAATACGAAGCCCACGATAGAGTGGTAGACGAGGAGGGAAGTTGCGAATGGTTATCGCGCAAATGTGCGCGGTTAGTATGGTCATCGCGGTAGTGTGGTGGATAGTCAATGACTGGGCGAAAGTAGTCAGTGTCAACCACGGCGATACCATGGGTGGGAAAGTCAAAGCTCGTGGTTAAGCGATAAAAGTAAAGGAAGCTGCGGTGAATGAAAAAAAAGTCACGGGGAAATAACTATGGAGTAATTAAAATGTCGAAGTAAAATAGAAGGCGAGAAAGTATTAAGGAAAAAATTAAAAGCTCGACTATTATATAATATTTAATTTTCTGAGAGACAACATAATTAAATATTTTAAATCTCTATTGTAGAATTTCAAATGATTTTACTAGAACAATGAAGGGTTGTGACTCTTCAGATATGATGTATAAATGATTTGAAAAATTAGTGGCAGGGGGGAGATAGTAGTTAGAGTTAGAATTGTTAGATTTTTCCTGAGAGGAGACTAGAGGGCATGCAAATAATTTATAGACTTCCATTGAAGCATAATCAATGGATAAATCATTTTGAACTTGTGAAACTCTTTCTATTTTGAGTTGTTGCGATATAATAATTTATATTTATGATATGGGTTGTCTCCAACTTGAAGTCTTAAATCATTTAGATCAATGTATCAAGCATATGCTTGATTTATCAAAGTACAAATTTCACTCTGTGTGATTTGGTTGATTGGTGTCTGCGATTCAGAGTTAAAATTCTTTTGAACAAGTCACATTGATTTAGTATTTCTTTTGGATCATTAAAGTAGAACCCAGTAAGAAAAAATTCAAACATTATTTATGCAAGCTATAAATTAATGAAGTCATATGCCAATCATTAGAATTTCATTTTTAAAAGTGCCTAGCAACTTGAATTAAGACAGAAAGGAAAAAATACACAATTCTTGATAATTTGACTTTGTTGCCCACATGGATAGAAGGCACTGATCTGCCTCAACCCAAAGATCAGATTTCATACAATTAATATTTCCAAATCCTTTCATTTGTGAAGTAGGATTAGGAGTAGTTTTAGTGTTTATGTCTATCTACTTGCATGTGCCATTGTGGGTAAATTGTTGCATTAGGAAACACATTTCAAAATATGCATCACTCATAGGTACACCCGCCTAGGTCTAGCAGAACCTAAAGAGAAGAAGGTTCAATTGCATCAATTGGCCTTGTATGTTGGCCAAAAATGTTGTGAGAGCTTGGCAACCTCTCCTAGTTCAAACCTGCATTTTTTAGACCCAATAGTTTGGCGAATCTGTTGGGGAGTTACCCAGAAAAATTTCCAGCCTTTCCATTTATAAAGTCGACAAAGTTTTACAAAAAAATTTGGAGATTCCGTTGGGGAAACCAAAGAAATCCATTTCATTTTCCTACTTTTGAAAAAGTAGGTGGCAACTCTATTTTAGATTTGAGAAATAATGCATGGATATTGTGGAACAATCACATTTTTTCAATATGTCAGAAGAAGAGAGAAGACAATAGTCAATAAGAGAATTGAAGGAATTAAGACAACAAATTCTACAATTGAACCAACAATTATTGCAATTAGGAGTCAAAAGTGTTCCAGATACATCACCAAATGGGTCATCATACAGTGAGAATGAAGACACAAGTGCCAAGAGATCTTGGACACCACAAGTTCCCTATGATGCAACTAAGGAGAACTCTGGAAACAAAGGTAATGTACTCTATTCACAGAAAAGTACTTTTGATGAGTATATTCAAATTGAATAGAGAGGCAAAAATCTTGTGGATGTTTTTTTTTATATAAGGAGATATAAAGGAGAATCTATGAGTTTTTCATACAATAGGATGGTAGATGTCTATATGCAATTACCTCCTCATTTTAGGCCCACAAGACCCACATTTGTTGCACAAATTTTTAGTGCATTAGAACCTGAATCAATTTATTGGTCGAAGTCATTAAAACAACAAGCCTTTGATGTTGCAAATAAATTTATTGATTCCATGCTTGGGACAAAGTATGTGGATACTACCAATAGTGCTTCAGAAGCTAAAACAAAAGAACATATCATGCTGTCCAACAATGAAGATATGGAAAGTATCTCTGGCATAATAGATTGTGATCCAGATTGTGAGGATGAACTTGTTAATTTACAATATGATGATTGTTGTAGTCCTTATGAAGATCAAGAAGTTGGAGAAATAGCAGGAGATCTGGATGAAACATGCTCACTTAGCAGTGAGCAAGTTTCAGATTTATTGAATCTTGAATACCATAGATGTGCACATGAAGATGATTCCAAAGTTTTGTCTCCAACCTAAATTTGATTTAAAAGTGAAGATACTATGTGCAACAATTCAGATGACCCCATGAGCATTTTCAGACTGGTGAAGAGATCTTTGAAGCTGATCAAGAATCCTTGTCTGTCCAAGGAGAGGTATGTGATTTGAATGATTTTTACCTACAAGAAAAGGATGCTGGTTTGGATGTTATTGATGATGAGTGTTCAATATTTGTTGATTCAAGTATGTGTGAGGATGATTGTATGGATCAGAGATATGTGTTAGTGTCAACTAGTGATAGGAAATAAATGGACAATATTTCTAATTTAGTTGTTTCAAAAGATATTGATGAAATTGAATTTGTAGATTCCCATGTCAAGCATTCAAGTTTTCAGGTCCCATTGCAACTGCTAGATAATTCAGTAATATATGACAGTAAATAGGCCTATGATTTTTTTACATTCAAGGTGGAAAAGTTTTTTCATCTGATAATAGGAAAGATGAAATGCAGAGTGATGAAATGATTAAGAGTCATATTGGACATAGTGATTTCCTGAAGGTTTTCAATGGTAGTGCATGTTGTAGGGCAGGTGGAATGGATAGTTTTAAAAGAAACCTGATGAGCTTTATTCAGAATAAGGTCTATGACATAGGAAAGTGCAGGTTTTTCTTTTGGGTGGCTTGGGGCCATACTTTGTGGTTTGAATTTTGAACCAGAGAAGGTACAAAGGATTAAGGATTGCCAGTGCATGGACAATTCTTTGCAAATCCTCTTTAAAAAATTATTTTTCATGCACAATAGTCTAGGGTTTTTCCATTCTCCATGATCCATATTTTATATCATTCATCTATTCATTCCCTCTATCTACCATGGCTTTCACTTTTCACATCCTTTACTCGGTTTTCTCTCCCAAAGAATTTTGGATTCTTGCAGTGATTTGCAAAATCACTCATCCCCAACAAGAGCCACTATGCAAACCAAAAATGTCCATTTACAACCCTAGGGTTTTTCCACAATTTTCCATAAAAGTCCATAAAAATCCCAAGGTTTTATTGTCATTTGAATTTAATATTTCCCTAGCTTTTCATGAAATAATTCATTTCCCACCTTTCATTAAGACAAAAATGAATTATACAGTTTCCTTAGCTTTAAGCCGCTAAAGGCTTCCACCTTTTACTGCTATACCGTGACCTTTTGTAAAGTGGCATGTGGTATCATTGTGGCGGTTAAGGACAGATAGTGGTTAAGCAAATGATGGAGTTAGTGGTCAGCAGTCGACAAAGGCAGGCAACTAACGTGATGGCAGGTAACAGTTACCGCAGTACCATGTGTGGTCAAACAACAGACAGTGGTGGCCACATTGAATAGGGAGCGGTTAGTGAAAGAGTTAGCCTCGACAACGTGGTAAGTGGTTAGCGGTTACCACTATACCGCACATAGTTAATATGAAGACCGCGATAGAGCAGTAGGCAAGGAGGGAAGCGGAGAACAGTTACCACACAATCGTGCATGGTTAGTATGGTCACCACAGTAGTGCGGTGGATAGTCAATGAATGGGCCAGAGTAGTCAGTGGTTAAGAAACACGATACTGTGAGGGGGAAATTCAAAGCCCATGGCTAAGCTGTTAAAGTAAAGGAAGTTGTGGTGAATGAAATAAAAGTCATAGGGAAATAACTGTGGAGCGATTATAATGTTAAAGTAAAATGGAAGGCGAGAAAATATTAAGGAAAAAATTAAAAGCTCGACTACTATAAAATATTTAATTTTCCGAGAGGCAACATAATTAAATATTTTAAATCTCTGTTGTAGAATTTCAAACAATTTTACTAGAACAGTGAAGGGTCATGACTCTTTAGATAAGATGTATAAATGATTTGAAAAATCAGTGGCAAGGGGGAGACAATAGTTAGATTTAGAATTGTTAGATTTTTCCTGAGAGGAGACTAGGGGGAATGAAAATATTGTACAAACTTTCTTTGAAGCATAATCAATGGATAGATCATTTTGAATTTGTGAAACTCTTTCTGTTTTGAGTTATTGTGATATAATAATTTATATTGCTTATGTGGGTTGTCTCCAACTTGAAGTCTTAAATCATTTAGATGAATGTATCAAGCATATGTTTGATTTATCAAAGTGAAAATTTCACTCTATGTGATTTGGTTGATTGGTGTCTGCAAGTCACAGTTAAAAATTCTTTTGAATAAGTCACATTGATTTATTATTTATTTTGGATCGTTGATGTAGAACCTGGTAAGAAAACATTCCAGGACTATTTATGCAAGCCATAAATTAATGAAGTCATGTGCTAGTCATTAGAATTTCATTTTTAAAAGTGCCTAGCAACTTGAGTTAAGACAGAAAGGGAAAAATACACAATTCTTGATAATTTTACTCTGTTGCCCACATGGATAGAAGTCACTAATCTGCCTCAACCTAGAGATCAAATTTCATACAATTAATATTTTCAAATCCTTTCATTTGTGCAGTAGGAGTAGGAGTAGTTTTAGTGTTTATGTCTATCCACTTCCATGTGCCATTGTGGGTAGATTGTTGCATCAAGAAACACATTTCAAAATCTGCATCACTCATAGGTTCACCCGCCTAGGTCTAGCAGAACCTATAGAAAAGAAGGTTCAATTGCATCAACTGGCCTTGTATGTTGGTCAAAAAAGTTGTGAGAGATTGGCAACCTCTCATGGTTCAAACCTGCATTTTTGAGACCCAACAGTTCGGTGATTTTGTTCAGGAGTTACTCAGAAAAATTTCCAGCCTTTCCATATATAAAGTCAGCAAAGTTTTACAATTTTTTTTGGAGATTGCACTGGGGCAAACCAAAGCAATCCATTTCATTTTCCTAATTTTGAAAAAGTAGGTGGTGAATCTGTTTTAGATTTGATAAATAATGCATGGATATTGTGGAACAATCACATTTTTTCAAGATGTCAGAAGAAGAGACAAGACAATAGTCAATAAGAGAATTGAAGGAATTGAGACAACAGATGCTACAAGTGAACCAAAAATTGCTGCAATTGGGATTCAAAAATTTTCTAGATACATCATCGAATGGGTCATCATACAGTGAGAATGAAGACACAAGTGCCAAGAGATCTTGGACACCACAAGTCCCCTATGATGCAACCGAGGAGAACTCTAGAAATAAAGGTAATGTACTCTATTCACAAAAAAGTACTTCTGATGAGTATATTCCAATTGAAGAGAGAGGCAAAAATCTTGTGGATGTTTTTTCTGATATAAGGAGATATAAGGGAGAATCTATGAATTTTTTATACAAAAGGATGGTAGATGTCTGTATGCAATTACCTCCTCATTTTAGGCCCACAAGACCCACATTTGTTGCACAAATTTTGAGAGCATTATAACCTAAATCAATTTATTGGTCGGAGTCATTAAAACAACAAGCCTTTGTTGTAGCAAATAAATTTATTGATTCCATGCTTGGGACAAAGTATGTGGATACTACCAATTGTTCTTCAGAAGCTGAAAAAAAAGAACATATCATGTTGTCCACCAATGAAGATATGGAAAGTATCTCTAGCATAATAGATTGTGAGGATGAACTTGTGAATTTACAACATGATGATTGTTGCAGTCCTTATGAAGATGAAGAAGTTGGAGAAATAGCATGAGATCTGGATGATACATGTTCACTCAGCAGTGAGCAAGTTTCAGATTTATTGACTCTTGAATTGCATAGATGTGCACATGAAGATGATTCCAAAGTTTTTTCTCCAGCCTAGATTTGCTTTGACAGTGAAGATACTATGTTCACCAATTCAGATGATCCCATGAGCATTTTTCAAACTGGTGAAGAGATCTTTGAAGCTGATCAAGAATCCTTGTCTGTCTAAGGATGGGTATGTGATTTGAATGATTTTTACCTACAAGAAAAGGATGTTGGTTTGCATTTTATTTATGATGAGTGTTCAGTATTTGTTGATTCAAGTATGTGTGAGGATGATTGTATGGATCAAAGATGTGTGCCAGTGTCAACTAGTGATAGGAAAGAAATGGAAAATATTTCTGATTCAATTGTTTCAAAAGATATTGATGAAATTGAATTTGTAGATTCCCATGTAAAGCATTCAGGTTTTTAGGTCCCATTGCAACTGCTAGATAATTCAGTAATATATGATAGTAAGAAGGCCTATGATTTTTTTGTTTGAAGGTGGTTACATTTTGTATGTTGAAGGTGGAAAAGGTTTGTCATATGATAATAGGAAATATGAAATGCAGAGTGATGAAATGAGTAAGAGTCAGATTGGACACAGTGATTTTATGAAGGTTTTCAATGGTAGTGCATGTTGCAGGGCAAGTGGAATGGATAGTTTTAAAAGAAACCTGATCGTCTTTATTTAGAATAAGGTCTATGGTAGAGGAAAGTGTAGGTTTTCCATTTGGGTGGCCTTGGGCCATCCTTTATGGTTTGATTTTTGAACCAGAGAAGGTACAGAGGATTAAGGATTGCCAGTGCACAGACAATTCCTAGTAAATCCTCTTTAAAAAATTATTTTCCATGCACATTAGTCTAGTGTTTTTCCATTCTCCATGATCCATTTTTCATATCATTCATCTATTCATTCCCTCTATCTACCATGGCTTTCATTTTTCACATCCTTTACTCGGTCTGCTCTCCCAAAGAATTTTGGATTCTTGTAGTGATTTGCAAAATCACTCATCCCCAACAGGAGCCACTGTTAGAACCGAAAATGTCCATTTACAACCCTAAGGTTTCTCCATAATTTTCCATAAAAATCCACGAAAATCCTAAGGTTTTATTCTCATTTGAATTTAATATTTCCCTAGCTTTTCATGAAATAATTCATTTCCATCTTTCATTAAGACAAAAATGACTTACACCGTTTCCTTAGCTTTAAGCCCCTAAAGGCTTCCACCATTTACCACTATACCATGACCTTTTTTAAAATGGCCTGTGGTATCGCAGTGGTGGTTAAGGACAGTTAGTGGTGAAGTGAATAATGGAGTTAGTGGTCAGCATTTGACATAGGCAGGCAGCTAACGTGATGGCGAGTAATGGTTACCGAGGTACCATGTGTGGTCAAACCATAGACCACAATGGCCATAGTGTATAGGTAGCAGTTAGCGAAAGAGTCAGTAGTGACGACGTGGTAAGTGGTTAGCGGTTACCACTATATCGCACATAGTTAATACGAAGACCGCGGTAGAGAGGTAGGTGATGAGGGAAGCGGAGAATGGTTACCGTGCAACCACACATGGTTAGTATGGTCACCGTGGTAGTGCAGTGGACAGTCAATGAACAGGCCAGAGCAATCAGTAGTCAAGCACCATGATACCGTGGGTGGGAAATTCAAAGCTCACGATTGAGAGGTAAAAGTAAAGGAAGCTATAGTGAACAAAATAAAATTCACAGGGAAATAACTATGGAGCGATTAAACTGCTAAAGTAAAATGGAAGGCGAGAAAGTATTAAGGAAAAATTTAAAAGCTCGACTGTTATAAAATATTTAATTTTTCGAGAGGCAACATAATTAAATATTTTAAATCTCTATTCTAGAATTTCAAATGATCATACCAGAACAATGAAGGGTCATGACTCTTTAGATATGATGTATAAATGATTTGAAAAATCAGTGGCAGGGGGGAGACAGTAGTTAGAGTAAGAATTGTTATATTTTTCCCGAGAGGAGACTCGAGGGAATGAAAATAATGTACAGACTTTATTAGAAGCATAATTAATCGATAGATCATTTTGAATTTGTGAAACTCTTTCTATTTTGAGTTGTTGTGATATAATAATTTATATTTCTTACGTGGGTTGTCTCCAACTTGAAGTCTTAAATCATTTAGATCAATGTATCAAGCATATGTTTGATTTATCAAAGTGCAAATTTCACTCTGTGTTATTTGGTTGATTGGTGTCTACAAGTCAAAGTTATTTAGTATTTCTTTTGGATCATTGAAATAGAACCTGGTAAGAAAACATTCTAGCACTATTTATGCAAGCCATAAATTGATGAAGTCATATGCCAGTCATTAGAATTTCATTTTTGAAAGTGCCTAGCAACTTGAATTAAGATAGAAAGGGAAAAATACACAATTCTTGATAATTTTACTCTATTGCCCACGTGGATAGAAGAAACTTATTTGCCTTAACCCAGAGATCAGATTTCGTACAATTAATATTTTCAAAACCTTTCATTTGTGCAGTAGGAGTAGGAGTATTTTTAGTGTTTATGTCTATCCACTTCCATGTGCCATTGTGGGTTGATTGTTGCATCAAGAAACACATTTCAAAATCTACATCACTCATAGGTACACCTGCCTAGGTCTAGCAGAACCTAAAGAGAAGAAGGTTCAATGGCATCAATTGGCATTGTATGTTGGCCAAAAACTTTGTGAGAGCTTGGAAATCTCTCATGGTTCAAACCTACATTTTTGTGACTCAACAGGTTGGCGACTTTGCTGAGGAGTTACTCAGAAAAATTTCTAGCCTTTCCATTTATAAAGTCAGCAAAGTTTTACAATATTTTTTGGAGATTCCACTGGCGCAAACCAAAGCAATCCATTTCATTTTTCCTACTTTTGGAAAAGTAGGTGGCGACTCTGTTTTAGATTTGATAAATAATACATGGATATTGTGGAATAGTCACATTTTTTCCAGATGTCACAAGAAGAGAGAAGAAATAGTCAATAAGAGAATTGAATAAATTGAGACGGTAAATGCTACAAGTGAACCAACAATTGCTGCTATTGGGAGTCAAAAGTGTTCCAGATACATCACCGAATGGGTCATCATACAGTGAGAATGAAGACACAAGTGCCAAGAGATCTTGGACACCACAAGTGCCCTACAATGCAACTGAGGAGAACTCTGGAAACAAAGGTAATGTACTCTATTCACAGAAAAGTACTTTTGATGAGTATATTCAAATTCAAGTGAGAGGCAAAAATCTTGTCGATGGTTTTTTTGATATAAGGAGATATAAGAGATAATCTATGATTTTTTTATACAATAAGATGGTAGATGTCTATATGCAATTACCTCCTCATTTTAGGCCCACAATACCCATATTTGTTGCACAATTTTTGAGAGCATCAAAAACTAAATCAATTTATTGGTCAGAGTCATTAAAACAACAAGCCTTTGATGTTGCGAATAAATTTATTGATTCCATTATTAGGACAAAGTATGTGGATACTACTAACAGTGCTTCAGAAGTTGCAATAGAAGAACATATCATCCTATCCAACAATGAAGATAAGGAAAGTATCTCTAGCATAACATATTGTGATCCAAATTGTGAGGATGAACTTGTGAATTTACAACAGGATGATTGTTGCAGTCCTTACAAAGATCAAGAAGTTGGAGAAATAGTAGGAGATCTGGATGAAACATGTTCACTTAGCAGTGAGCAAGTTTCAGATTTATAAACTCTTGAATACCATAGATGTGCACATGAAGATGATTCCAAAGTTTTTTCTCTAGCCTACATTTTCTTTGACAGTGAAGGTACTATGTGCAATAATTCAGATGACCCCATCAACATTTTTCAGATTGGTGAAGATATCTTTGAAGCTAATCAAGAATCCTTGTCCATCCAAGGAGAGGTATGTGATTTGAATGATTTTTGCCTAGAAGAAAAAGGATGCTAGTTTGCATGTTATTGATGATCAGTGTTCAGTATTTGTTGATTCAAGTATGTGTGAGGATGATTGTATGGATAAGAGGTGTGTGTCAGTATCAACTGGTGATAGGAAATAAATGGAAAATATTTATGATTCAGTTGTTTCAGAAGATATTGATGAAATTGAATTTGTAGGTTCCCATGTGAAGAATTCAGGTTTTCGGGTCCCATTGCAACTGCTAGATAATTTAGTAATATATGACAATAAATAGGCCTATGAATTTTTTGTTGAAGGTGGTTACATTTTGTATGTTCAAGGTGGAAAAGGTTTTTCATATGATAATAGGAAAGATGAAATGCAGAGTGATGAAATGAGTAAGAGTCAAATTGGACACAATGATTTCCTGAAGGTTTTCAATTGCAGTGCATGTTGTAGGGCAGGTGGAATGGATAGTTTAAAAAGAAACCTAATGAGCTTTATTCAGAATAAGGTCTATGACATAGGAAAGTGCAAGTTTTTCTTTTGGGTGGCCTGGGGCCATCCTTTGTGGTTTGATTTTTGAACTAGAGCAGGTACAAAGGATTAAAGATTGCTAGTGCATGGACAATTCTTAGCAAATCCTCTTTAAAAAATTCTTTTCCATGCAAAGTAGTCTAGGGTTTTGCCATTCTCCATGATCCATTGTTCATATCATTCATCTGTTCATTCCGTCTATCTACCATGGCTTTCATTTTCCACATCCTTTACTCATTCTTCTCTCCCAAATAATTATGGATTCTTGTAGTGATTTGAAAAATCACTCATCCCCAATAGGAGCCACTATTAGAACCAACAATGTCCATTTACAACCTTAAGATTTTCCACAATTTTCCATAAAAATCCTAAGGTTTTATTCTCATTTGAATTTAATATTTCCCTAGGTTTTCATGTAATAATTCATTTCCAACCTTTCATTAAGAAAAAAATGACTTATATCGTTTCCTTAGATTTAAGCCCCTAAAGGCTTCCACTATTTACCACTATACCACAGCCTTTTGCAAAGTGGCCCTGGTATTGCGGTGGCAGTTAAGGACAGTCAGTGGTTAAGCAAATGGCGAAGTTAGTGGTCAACAGTCAACAGAGGCAAAAAACTAACGTGATGGTGGGTAATGGTTACCACGTTACCACGTGTGGTCAAACCACAGACCACAGTGGTCGCAGTGAATAGGTAGCAGTTAGCAAACCAATCAGCAGTGACGACATGGTAAGTAGTTAGTGGTTACCGCTATATCACACACAGTTAATACGAAGACCATGGTAGAGCGATTTGCGAGGAGGGAAGCACCGAATGGTTACCGCGCAACTACGTGCGATTAGTATGGTTACTGCGATAGTGCAGTGGACAATCAATGAATGGGCTAGAGCAGTTAGTGGTCAACGACCACGATACCGCAGGTGGGAAAGCTAAAGCCCGTGGTTGAGTGGTAAAAGTAAAGGAAGCTGCGGTGAATGAAATAAAAGTCACGAGGAAATAACTGTGGAGCAATTAAAATGTCAGTAAAACGGAAGGCGAGAAAGTATTAAGGAAAAAATTAAAAGCTCAACTATTATATAATATTTAATTTTTTGAGAGGCAACATAATTAAATATTTTAAATCTTTGTTGTAGAATTTCAAACGATTTTACGAGAATAGTGAAGGGTCGTGACTCTTCAGATATGATCTATAAATTATTTTAAAAATTAGTTGTAGGGTGGAGACAGTAGTTAGAGTTAGAATTTTTATATTTTCCCGAGAGGACATTGGGGGGAATGCAAATAATGTACAAACTTTCTTTGAAGCATAATCAATGGATAGATCATTTTGAATTTGTGAAACTCTTTCTATTTTGAGTTGTGATATAATAATTTATATTTATTATGTGGGTTGTCTCCAACTGGAAGTCTTAAATCATTTAGATCAATGTATCAAGCATATGTTTGATTTATCAAAGTGGAAATTTCACTTTGTGTGATTTGGTTGATTGGTGTCTGCGAGTCACAGTTAAAATTATTTTGAACAAGTCACAGTGATTTAGTATTTCTTTTTGATCGTTGAAGTAGAACTCGGTAAGAAAACATTCCAACATTATTTATGCAAGCCATAAATTAATGAAGTCATATGCCAGTCATTAGAATTTCATTTTTAAAATTTCCTAGCAACTTGAATTAAGATAGAAAGGGAAAAATATACAATTCTTGATAATTTGACTATGTTGCCCACGTGGATAGAAGGCACTAATCTGCCTCAACCCAGAGATTACATTTCGTACAATTAATATTTTCAAATCCTTTCATTTGTGTAGCAGGAGTAGGAGTAGTTTTAGTGTTTATGTCTATCCACTTCCATGTGCCATTGTGGGTAGATTGTTGCATCAGGAAACACATTTCAAAATCTGCATCACTCATAGGTACACCCACCTAGGTGTAGCAGAACCTAAAGAGAAAAAGGTTCAATTGCATCAATTGGCCTTGTATGTTTGCCAAATTTTTTGTGAAAGCTTGGCAACCTCTCATGGTTCAAACCTTCATTTTTGAGACCCAACAAAGGGAACCCTATTGCATTACTTAAATCCTAAGGAATCCCTAACTGTTCTGACTAAGTTCCAAAATGACATTTGTGGTTCACACTCAAGTGGTATGACCTTGGCTAAGAATTTTCTAAGAACTGGATGGGTATGTGCAAGATCATCACAGAAAAAATAGGCGCTTAAGTCACAAAAAATTCAAAAAAATCAGAGTTAGGCAACTTGACATAAAAATTTGAATAATTTATCTATATTATTTCAAAAATATGTAAGAATAGAATTTGTAGAAAATCGAATGAAGTTTCTAAATTACTAGGTTCATTTACAAAAAAAAAGAAGCTATTTGGTTAAAATTTGAAATTTCAATACAGTAGTACTTAAATTTCAAGGAAAAAATAAGAAGTGGGTGTCTATCTAACCACCCTAACCACATTAAAATGATAATATTTTTTAATAATATTTTAGATATAAGTATAGGACTCACGTCTCGATCTAATGCATATTTTTTTGTATTTCTTTTCCTAGTACATAATTAATTATAATTTGTTTATGACAACTTTTAAAAATAATAAAGACTCGTATGTTTGACCACCTTAACTTTATCAAAATTTTATAGAAATCATTTTTTTCTTTTTTAATATTATATTATGTCAAGGATAGAATGTGACACATGTTTTGGACTCATAAAATATTATACCATTGAAAGCTATAGATGTTTTTCAATCGGCCTAAAACTCAAGACTTTAGTCGTAATTCAGTAGAAAATGAATAATAATAATTTATTAAATTCAATGTAAATCATAATTTATATTAGTGGAAAGGTGAGAATCTCCTCTAAAAACCCTTTTCATTTCATCAATTTTGGGTCAAAAAAAGTTGTTAGCCACATACCCATCATATTACCACTTTTTGGCCCATCATGATCTTGCACATACCCGAATACTACTTTCCAACAATGGAAACAGAGGCACATGAATTTTTCAGAAGGTTTTTACAGTGCCAACAATATGGAGAACTTATTCATGCATGAGCTCAAGAGCTTCATCCTATTGTTACACCTTGGCCCTTTTCGCGGTGGGGGCTGGATCTCGTCGAAAAAATCACACCGACCTCATCCAATGGCCACAAATTCATCATCACCACCACATAATACTTTACAAAGTGGGTCAAAGCAATTCCCATGACCTACATAACGAGAAAGTAGATATCCAAGTTCATCCTGAACTATCTCATTTTCTGATACGGTGTCCCCCAATCCATTATGTCTGATTATGGGACACCCTTCAAGAACCAGGATGTTCATGATTTATGTGAAAAATTCAATATCCAACATCACTTTTCCACTCTGTACTATCCCCAAGGCAATGGCCAAGCATAAGCTACCAACAAAACTATGTTGAAAATTCTTAAGGAAATAGTCAATGATTTTCGTCGTGACTGGCATCTATAGCTAAATACCACCTTATGGGCCTACCACACTAGCATCCACATGCCAATAGGTAACACCCCATTCTCCTTGGTCTATGGATCAGAAGTCATCCTCCCAATCGAGATCAAGCTCCCATCATTAAGGATATCACTACAAAACCTCATTACAGATGAGGAATATCAGGTTTCAAGGTTAAATGAGATGGAGTTACTAGATGAATGGAACATGGATTCCCTCAACCATCTACAAGTCTATGTGAACCTCCTAGAGTGTAGCTACAACAAGAAGATCTGGAGACACACCTTCCAAGTTGGAAAACTTGTGCTAAAGGAGAACCAAAAGAACATGCCAAACATAGAGAGCAAAGGAAAATTTGAGCCCAATTGATTGAGACCTTTCATCATCACAACAAACTATATTTCAAGGGTGTAGATGCTAAATCTACAACATGTTATACTTTGACAAAAAAAATCATCGCCAAGCTAAATCTGTAACAAACTAAGCATCCCTATGAAATATTGCATCATGTTAAACATGCTTAATGAGACATTAAAATACCAAATAAGTTGAATAAAATCCTTGAAAAGCATGTGAAAACCTATCCCATAGTGGGAGTGGTGCTCCTCATGATGTAGAAAGGATGCCCTTTCCCACCCCCTGATAAGCAAGAATGCCAAGATGATGATAATGCCAATATTGAGATTGTACGTCAATTTGTGTTGTAGTGTTGTGTTGTAGAAATGCTTTGCATTTATAGATTCAAGGTTGGGAGATTGAAGTATTTCGATGAATGTGGGATTATTCATGAGCCAATCACAAAATGCCACTTGTCAAGATGTGAGAGGATGGGAGTTGTGCATATTTTAGTCTTTGTGCCAATTTGAAGTGTGAATTTTGATGAAATGACATGTTTAGGGGGGATGAAAGAAGAGAGTTAATACCAAGTTGACTTGTGTAAGAGACATGTAAGAGCTCATAAATGCCAAGTTGGAGGACAATTCCTTTGAGAGGGAGATTCAAATTGGAGGAATATTCCCTAAGGATGCCATGTTGAGGGAAATTAGAAGATTTAATAAATCAATTAAATGATTTATTTGTGCAAGTGGGAAAAGCTAGAGGATGTGACATGAGTTTAGATTTAATTAATCAGGATTGGATTAATTTAATGAGGGATTAGATGATTTGACCTATTTTATTTAGATATATTGATCAAAATAAATCAAAAGGAGATGGAAAATGATTTAGACATAGTTAAATAAATATTTTGATTTATTTAGCTAAAGGGGATGATGTTAGTATTAAATATGAATTTATTTAATTTAAATGGAAGACCTTCAAAGGTTAATTAAATAATTTGATTTATTTAATTAAGCGTGATAACCTTAAGAGATTAATTAAATAAACTTGATTTATTTGATAGGTGAATATGATTAATGCATGATGTTAGTTTTGCATGTCTATGTTTTTCCCCTCTTTGAAGAAATGTACTTGTTGCATTGGTTCAAAGAATGATGTCACCGAGATTGAAATTAAAAAAATTCTGATTTTTCGGATGCCGTAGTGGAAATAAGTAAGTTAGTACATTGCCACCTCAAGAGATCAAACGAAAAGATTTGATTTCAGGTTGATATCATGATAAAGAGGTTCAAAATGGATGTATGGATGGTTAGACTATATGATAATGATGATGTAAATGAAATGTTTTTAAGATGCTTAGAAAAAAAAATCTATATTACCCTAAACAAATTAACTAATTATGCAATGCATGTGAAATGGATAAGATGAATGATGTTGTCCTATGATGATATGACATGATTATGCATGATGAGAGTGCGGATGTAGGATGGATGCATTGTTAGCATCAAAGGGGATAGAAGAGTGAGAGGGATCAACCCTTGAATCCAAGAAGATACAGAAGTCCAACAAGACCCTTAGTCGTTGAGACTTTATTAGATATGATGATGAATGATGATGACGTATTTCTTATCCAGGGATGGGAGAGATAAAGAGCATAACTTTCCTTATGTTTGATAACACACATAGGTACGATGCATCAAGGTATAAAGAACCAAGATGGCATTGCACCTAGTGTGATGGACTTTGAATCAACAAATAGATAGGAGTATTCTTGTTCACATTTGACATATGAAACCTTATTTAGAATGTAGTTCCAATATTCTAAAAATCTTAGAGAAAAACATAGAAAAGAAAGTTTTGCCATGTGGTCAACAAGATACCTAAAACACCTTCCCTACAAACCAAACAAAGTATGTATGATGAAGTTATTTTAAAAGAACATACAACAAGCATAAAAGCTAAAAAGATAATGTTTGCTGCCCCATTCCTTTCTCTCTAATTTTTTCTATTTTGACATCATCGAGAGGTTATTGGAATGAACGCAATAAGATAAATCCACAAAAAAATAAAGTAAGAAAACAAGCTGATGTTCTTCATACCGCTAGCTAAGACTAAACAAAGGTGATACCCGATGTTGATGTCCATCGTAGGAAGGTCGCATTCCTAGGAAATGTTGTGATCAAGGTTTTGATGAGATTGATTGGATGATAAGCTATGGATACTCCGAGTTGATCAACTTGTTGACTCACTAATCTAGACTTGAGACTTTGATGATTAGATGTTTACTTTTGGACCTGCTAGACTTGCTTTCGACTGACTTACCAAACGATGAAAGCGACAATGAATTATAATGAATGATGATTATTGTGGGTGAAAGTGAGGTGAGACAGATGCACCTTTTGGGGTTTTCTCAAATATTTGGATGTTTTTGATGTTTTTTGAATGTTTTGAGGCTGTTTTTGGGATTTTTGAGATTTTACAAATATTTTTTGGTATTGTATGAGATTTTGTGTCTCAAGGGCCAATCAAGGATTAGACTTGCCTACGTTTAAGCTTAGAGATGATGTAGTTCGGATACCATGTTTTTGACTTTTTCTAACTTTTTGAGATGTTTTTAGATTTTTTATATGACTTGGATGTTTTTGGATTGTCGCATGATTTTGATGATGGATATGGATATGATATCAGTCCTTTATTTTGGGATTTTGTTGAAAACCAAGCTAGGATTGATTGATCAGATTGATGGATTGATGATGATAACATTGTTGAGGATACACAACAATGCAAGGATAGTGTTAAGCAACATGAGGATTTCAAGATTGATGATGATAACATTCTTGAGGATACACAATAATGCAAGGAAAGTGTTAATAAACACAAGGATTGGCAAGGATATTCCGAGATGATGATGAATTGATTAGCTTTTAATTAATCAGGATTTTGAAGCTTGATTTGGAACAAAATTAGTTCGAATAATTTGATGTGACATTGAAGTGCAATTTAGATGTGATTGATATTGATTGTTTGAATTGATGTTTGATGAAAGAGAAAGCTTGATGAGGAACGCCATCTCATCAAAATATGCCATGGGCTAGTGATTTGGATTTTTGGATCACAAATATTTTGACCAATTTGATTTCACATTTTCCAATGTTCGGATCACCACATAAGTTGGAGGATATAGATCAAGATTCATTCCTGAAGCAAGATGTAAATATCTGCCCCCAATATATAGCAATGTATGGAATTCCATGGGTGGATGTTTGGAGAGGTATATGAATGGATAGATACAGTAAGAATGCAAAGGATTCCAAGGATTATCTTGCGATAATATAAGGTGTTCATTCCACTGGAGGACGATTTTTCTCTTTCCTATTTTCAATCATTTTTCTGATTTGTTTTTGGATTTTTATATTTTTATATTTTTTGTATTTTTTGCTAAAATATTTAAGCTAATGTTGAACCACATGGTGGTGTTGATGTAGATTATTTTTTCATAATGTGTCATAGATATCCTTCTTGAAGAAGATTTTTTGCCATGATATGTGCACTTGAATGCAACTTTTGAGATTTATGATTTGCTTTGTTGCTACTGGAGTTAAATTTGTCTTTGAGTGCACATCACGATAGAATTCCTTCTAAATCCTTATGATGAAGGGTTGTTGTCAATACATGGTTAATATGAGAATTGGATATCATGCATGGACGTGTGGATAGTGGATTATGTTTAGGAATAAAAGATGGATTGGTTGATATTTTGGAACCTTTGACTCTCCAAACTTGGGAAGATGAGCAATGATGGGTGGATGCGGAACTATGCATGGAATTAGGACCAATTACTTGATATACTTTGTGCATCTCTTGGGAAGCCTTCTTGTGCCTTTGTGGACATCTTTGATGGATACATTTCCCTTTTTTATTTTCCCCGTAGGTTCTTTGACTAATGGATGTTGATAGGCATAATCATTCTTTGTATTTTTTGGTATCCATTTGTATTTGATTTTTCCTTCATGCTTTTCTTCTTCTTTTTCTTTGATAGTTTTCTTTGTGCTTTGATTGAAATCTTTCTTTTGACGTTGGTCCCAATTTTTGGATGGGGTGATGGGTGGATGAAGATTCGCAGCATGGCTGGTTATAGTATTGGCATCGGTTTCATCATAAGGATTCTTTGTGCTCCCTATGTTGACATTTGTTTGAGACAAAGTTGCCCCCAGTTTTATAGAGGTATCACTAATATGTTTATATCCCTTGATTCTCAAATAACCAAGGCCTTGATGCTTAGGATTGCCAACAATCTACACTGGTTATAGGATACCTTGTTCATGTAGACCTAATCCTTTGCCTTGATAATTCATCTACTCAAAAAATTTATCTACAAGAGGATATGATTTACCTTGGAAACAAGGTGCTAATCCTTCTCTACTCTGTGGTGGATCTTCAAAAGTGAAAACTTCTTTATTGACGAGATACCTTTCCCTATGAAAGGTAAGTGATCCAAGTTTATAAGTGAGAGGATCCTCCATATGTGGGATGAATGCCTTATTGATATATTTGGCTTGATCTTGTGAGATATCATATTGTAATGCTTCTTCAAGAAGTGTTGATGATTCATTGTCCCCATAAAAATTGTCCTCGTGATTCATTTCATAGGATGTTTTTGATTCACAACTTTTGTAGGAGTCGTCTTCATTACCCATTTTTGATATGTCTCCATAGGATTTTTCTGATTTACAACTTATGTAGAAGCCTTCATCATGATCTCTTTCTAATATGTCTCCAAATTTTTATATATCTTGGTCATGTGTAAAAATGTTAAAAGTAGGAGACTCTTGTTCCTTGGTAATGATGTCAAGAGTATGAGACTCATGTTTTGAATGAATATTAGCTATGTGTCCATCCAAAGAAATAATCTCATGGGTAGATGGAGGGGTATGTTGTATATGGATATGGTCATCATTTGCGACATCTTGTAGATAGAAGAGTGCCCATTAGATCATTGTAGTATCTCGGAGATAAAAATTATTGATCTTGAATGATTTCAGAATTTCTTTTGACATGCTTTAGATCAAGTTCTTGACATGGGTCAATTTCAAAGGATGGATTGTCTACAAGAGATTCTTGGATATTGTTATTAGGAATGGGAAGTGGATCAATATCCTATTGATCTTTGAGGATTCCTTCACTATCCACAATCATGAGGTCGAGGGATGTCAATATGTCTTGGGAAGGACCATTGCTAGACCTTGGTGATGTATGTTGATCATAATTTGGAATAAATTCTTGGGATATGTCCTCTAACTCATTAGGTGATGTAGAGACATTCTCAACATAATCATTGGTGAATGGATCTTGGATTATGTCAATAGGATCAAATAACATCAACACTCCTTGAAATAGATCTTTGTAGCAGGGGTCTTGATCATGACTAAAAAATGGCTCTTGATGCATGTTGATTTGATCGTTGTATGAGGTGGAAACATCTTCAAGGTGCTCATCAATAAATAGATCTTGATCATTGTTTTCCATAATTTTGGTGGGAGTTTGTTTCAATATCTGCTACATGAGTAAGGTTTGTTGACATGCCTACATTTGTTGTGCCAACAATGTTTGTTGGTGGTCTTGTTGCTACTATGCCAACAATGTTTGGTGTTGGTCTTGTTGTTGGTGTGCCAATAAAGCTTGTTTTAGGGCTAGTAATTGGGTTTCTTCCTGTTGTGCTTTATACTGTTGTAGGCCTTTTTGAAATTCTTTTTCTAATTGTGCTTGGTATTGAGTTTGTGCTTGCACCTACTAAGCTTGGTGTTGGGATTGAGCTTGAGCCTATTCTTGTTGAGCTGCTTGCAATATGATGCTGAATGAATTTGTTGTGTTGTGTTTTGGCAGTGGATTTGGAATGGTGTTGACCATTGTGATGAAAGGAGTGATTGTATTGATAATTAGGGTTTGCATGGTGGAGCATGTGATTGATAAGCTTGATTCTTCAGAGACCATGTTTTGAGAAATTTGGTGGGTGGTATATGATGTGTTGATTGTTGGGGTTGTTTTAATGGTTGCTACTTATTGTTGCAATATCAACGGAAAGACAAGAGGATTTGGTATGATGTTTTGATTTATGATTGGGGTGTTGCTCGGAAGGCTCATTCCTTGATTCTTTGGTTGATAGATTTGTAAGTTTTGATTTTGATTTAAATCTACCATATGAAAAGATGTTCCAAAATTTAGATTGGGAAAACACACATTTGTTGTACCATTGAGGTTTGTAGGAGATAATGATCCCATGTATGGATTGTACAAATGCAAGTTTTGAAAATCAATTGGAATTGTGGGACTTGGATAGTTTATCTGACTTGGATTACTCATGATGTATGAATCAATTTTAAATTTCATGCTCCTCTTGTGTTTTGACCTTGTTGCAAAATTGACCCCCTAGGTGTTTAGGACCAATGATGAGATGATAGATGAAGGGGTGAATGATATGGGTGTTTAAACTTTTAGGAACTTTGGATCAATGCTAGAATTTAGGACTTGATTTTATTTTATTTTGATTCAGGATAGTTTTACTAAGTGTGTTAAGTCAAACAAGGTGATTTTGGATAATGAACTTGTAAATTCTAGGAAGTTGTGTTATCCTAGAGTAAAATCGTACACAAGAGGATAATTTGACTAAGTGTGTTAAGTCAAACAAGGTGATAATGGATTGGATAATTTGACTAAGTGTGTTAAGTCAAACAAGATGATAATGGATTGGATAATTTGAATAAGTATGTCAAGTCAAACAAGATGATTTTGAATTTGCCTAGAAGTCTACCATGAATGATTTTTTCAAAGTTCCCAAGAGTTTTTTTGTGAGATGGGATTTGATTGATGTTTGAGATGGGTGAAGCATTTGACTTGATCCTAGATGAACCTAAGATGAACTTGTTTACAAGACCCCGGTTTTGAAGAACATGCTTTTCCATAAGACTAATTAAAACCAAAAGACAAATGTTTGCATGGAAACCATATGACCCAAAAGAGAACAAGCACATGTGTGGTTCAATTGTTTGTTATCTTTCCTAGATTCGATTTTTTACCACAAACACTTTCTTGATTATGTTTCAAATTGAATGTCTAATGTCCTAACTTCCTCTCATCCCACAAAGTCCATTATGTGGAAAATCAAGGAAATGGAGACAAAATTTTCCTAATATTGACTTTAGTCAAAACAAATGATGATAAAAACCAAGTACTTAGATACCTCTAAGGCTAAAATCCCTAAGGCAGGCAAGAGCACTGGAATTCGTCAGAGGTATTTTCTTCCCTAAAGGGTTTGAAATTTTGAAGATGTTAAAAAAAAATTCAAGTGTTTTGGATCCAAGCGAAGTGTTCAAGAACATGCACAATCCTAGGATGAAAAGACAATATTTTTTGGCTTCCCACTTGGATTTTACTCCAGCTGCGCATATTTAGTGTTGATGACTAGATGTTTGATGACATTGGCTCCCCTACACAACACCCACTTCTTAGGTCAACCAAGCATCAATACCCATGAATCTCCCATGGCATAATTTTCATCTCTACAATAGAACTGCATGTTATTTAGGATGGCTTCAAAGGACATGACCTTTCGCACCAACAAATAGAAAAGTGTTTTTGGTTTCTAAACAAAATTTTATAGTAAGGGCATCTAGTTTAGGGGGTGCAATGATAAACTCCTTGTGAGAGATATCCCAACCCTTAGAAAAAGGGCTTTACATATCACATGGATATTAGGGGAGAGTTATCATGCACCACTTTCCATTGTCCATGGCTTTCACTGTGAACAAAAATTTATATAGCAATTTGGAAGAGCTTGGGTTTAGCCCATTACCACTTGAGTGATTCCCTTGAGGTGAGTACTTTTTCCCACTAAGGCAGGCCCTCTAGGGTAAACAAAAGCGAGTGAACATATCCATAGTTCGATCAATCTCTGTTGAGAAATAAAGAGATAACACACGCCATATGTTCCACTCACACTTGCAAGATTCATTCAATTTTAAAACCCAATTTGAAATGTTAGGGCAATTACTTACACAACTTAAGATCACCAAAAATACTTTTGATTCTCAAGATAGAAATAAATCACAAGAGAAGCGCATATGTCTTTTTAGTGATATTACCTTGGGTAAGTAATTACAAGACAAGAAATCACTTGTTCATTTTAATTTCCAAAGGTGAAATTGAGTTCTTTTTAAAGCCTAAAAATCAAAATGTGAGAGTTGTTTGGCAAATCTTTAGAACCCAAATTGAAGTTTATGTGAATTTCTAAGGTTCAATTTTAACCAATTTGAAAATGAAATCAAATTAATGATTAATTTTAAACCCCAGAAAGAATTGAGTTGGCTTAAAACATAAAACAAGAGTAGAAAATGGAAGCTCTAGATTATTACTAGAATTTAAAAATTCTTTTTTTTCAAGTCTTGATTTCAATGTTCTATGGTAAACTTTCCTCAACTTTGATCTGCTAGTTATTCTCCCTTGTGAGAAATACCTCCCTTGTTTCTTGATGTAAACCTACAATGTTACAAAACAAACACAAACAAGTTTTAGGCATACATTACAAAATTTATAGGAGTATGCACAAGGCATGTCAACCATTGTATTCCACATTTATAAGGCATTTCATTTATAACACTTATGATCCTTTTTTCAAGTAGTATGTCTAAAAGGTCAGCAATTTTTTTTATATAAGATTGCCTAAAATCTTAGATTCTATCATTCTTTTGGTGTTAAGATTTTTTTTTTTTAAAACAAGGGAAACCAATCAGAATATTTTCAATCCAAGAAACTAATAGAAATTATCAAGTACAATTGTAGCACTCAAGTATAATAAAAGAATATATCAAAAGCAAAGATTTTAAAATTTTTAATTGATAACATAGATGCCTCCTCCAACTTGTTAAAATCTGCCAATAATAAATGTCATTCTTTTTTGTTGAAATCTTCCAATAAAGGCACCTTCTCCATCCAATTTAATGTTTGAATCAATATTATCTAAGCACTCCTTACATGTGCATCAAATTATTAAATTCCTCTAGGGAATACATGCCATCAATCTCTAAGAATATAGACAAGAAAATTAAACTGTATGACGCAAAATATTCAAGGAGATGTGAATTAATGAACAACATAGACTTTAGATATTGCTTCAAATCCTCCTACAAAATAGTAAATGAGAAGTGATTTATAGCGCTACTTACAGACAAAAAATTAGTGCCATCGTTTACACGTGAAAGATAATACTTTATCTCTAAGCATTAATTTCCTAGCTTAGTAAAATATAAAATGCAACTTCTCTACTTTAGCAATCAGGAGTTTCTTTATCAACATAATGTTACAAATCCAATGTTACAGTGATGAAGCAACATAAGATTCAAGTCAATACACTTTACTCAATCAGCGATGACATTCCTATCTACTTTTTAGTGTTTGATTTCCTTCATTTTCTCTATGATTAATATCTTCTTCCTAACAACAATGGCGTCATGTGATATAGTATTCGGTAGAGCCTAGAAAAAATACCATTACTACCTTAAAACCCAAGTCAAGCTCAAAAAGAATAGATGTACATTTGTTAACAAACGTTTAATGTGTTAACAAAATATATGTGTTAACAAACATCGTATGTGTTAACAAAATACGTGTTAACTCGACTGTGTTAACGAACGTAGTATGCATTAACAAAACAAACTGTTATGTTAACAAATTGTCTATGTTAACAAACTGTCCATGTTAACGAACATATATGTGTTAACACAACAAATTGTTGTGTTAACAAATTGTTTGTATTAACAAACGTATATGTGTTAACAAAAAAAATTGTTGTGTTAATAAATTGTTTGTATTAACAAACAAATATGTGTTAACAAAAAAAATTGTTGTGTTATCAAATTGTCTACGTTAAAAAACTACCCTCCTAGTGTCAGAATGTAGATGCTAAATCTGCAACATGTTAGACTTTGAGAAACATTTTCATGGCCAAGCTAAATATACAACAAACTAAGCATCCCTATGAAATATTGCATCATGCTAAACATGCTTAATGAGACATTAAAATACCAAATAAGTTGAATAAAAGCATTGAAAAGCTTGTGAAAACCTATCCCATAGTGGGAGTGGTGCTCCTCATGATGTAGAAAGGATGCCCTTTCCCACCCCTTGATAAGCAAGAATGCCAAGATGATGATAATGCCAATACTGAGATTGTGCATCAATTTGTGTTGTAGTGTTGTGTTGTAGAAATGTTTTGCATTTATAGATTCAAGGTTGGGAGATTGAAGTATTTGGATAAATGTGAGATCATTCATGAGCCAATGACAAGATGCCACTTGTCAAGATGTGAGAGGATGAGAGTTGTGTACATTTTGGTCTTTGTGCTAGTTTGAAATTTGAATTTTCATGAAATGACATGTTTAGGGGGGATGAAAGAAGAGAGTTAATGCCAAGTTGACTTGTGTAAGAGAAATGTAAAAGGTCATAAATTCCAAGTTAGAGGACAAGTCCTTTGAGAGGGAGATTCAAATTGGAGGAATATTCCCTAAAGATGCCATGTTGAGCGAAATTATAAGATTTAATAAATCAATTAAATGCTTTACTTGTGCAAGTGGGAAAAGCTAGAGGATGTGACATGAGTTTAGATTAAATTAATCAAGATTGGATTAATTTAATGAGGGATTAGATGATTTGACCTATTTGATTTATATTTATTGATCAAAATAAATGAAAACGAGATGTAAAATGATTTAGACATAGTTAAATAAATATTTTAATTTATTTAGCTAAAGGGGATGATGTTAGTATTAAAGATGAGTTTATTTAATTTAAATGGAGGAATTTAGGAGATCAATTAAATAATTTGATTTATTTAATTAAGTGTGATAACCTTAAGAGATTAATCAAATAAACTTTATTTATTTGATAGGCAAATATAATTAATGCATGATGTTAGTTTTAAATGTCTACAAGGGGCATATCAGTTGTCAACACCAGAAGGAGAGCCTTTGAATGAGCCCCTGAATGGCTCCCATCTCAAAACGTTTTATGCCTTAAATATTTCAAGGTATACAACCAAAAAATACAAAAAAAATTAGAAAAATGTCCTGAAAAAATGGTCACCCTAATAAAAACCAAGCAAATAGGAATCTTGGTGACAACAAAAATAAATCAAAAAATCAAAAAAAGGATTGAAAAAAGTAAAGAAAAAAATCATCCTCTAGTGAAAACCACTTCGGTGGCGCTTTGGACAAGTACCTTCGTGAAAACCTAGAAAACAAGGGCCAAGCATAAATAAAGCACTCTCCATCCACCAATATCTTGACAAACTTATCCATCACATTCCATTTATCCTTCCACCATCCATTAACATTCTTTACCATAGCTTGATCTTGTGCTCGTATCATGTTCCACCATAGTACTACTTGGCATATTCCAAAGGTCAGTTTGTCCTACCTGTATCAAAGTAGTCTATCACATCACGTTGGGGGCATGTTCATGTACCTACATTGGATTGAAATCGTTTATATTCTTGTGATCTTCCTAAACATCAAAAAATAAAAAAAAATTCAAAAAATCCTTCAAAATCCAAAACATGTCGAAAATCAAAAAACTAAAAAATAGAGTCATCCGGCCGAACTACATCATCTTTGAGCTTCATCATAGGCAAGTTTGATCTTTTATCATCTCCCGAGACATTTTAGGTCACTCCTTAAACATTCGTCACAATCTGGAAATCTGTTTTCCCATGTTTTCATCATTGAATTGAGTCCATCATCAATCGAACTACGTGGTCTTTGAAACGTATAACATAGGCAAAGTTAATCTATAGATCAGATCCTAAGACCCCTAGGATAGGTCTTTAAGTTAGTTTGTTGGTCATAAATATTGAAAATCCAAAAAAAATTGATTTTTTTTCAAAAATCATCAAAACATCCAAATATTTGAAAATCCAAAATGGTGCACTTGTTTCATCACCCACATTAATCGCCATTCATAATAAATAATTTGTCACCTTCATCCTTTGACGAGTTAGTTAGAAGCAAGTCTAGCAGGTTCAAAAGTAAACACCTAATTGTCAAAGTCTCTAGTCTAGGTCAGTAAGCAGGCAAGTTAATCAACTCAAAGTATCAATAGCTTATCATCCAATCAATCACATAAAAAAAACCCTGATCACAACATGTCATAGGATGCATCCTTCCCATGATGGACATCAGTATCGGGTCTCACCTTAGTTTAGTGTTGGCTAGTGGTATGAAGAACATTAGCTTGTCTGTTTACTTTGTCCTTTCTTTAGATTTATTTTATTTCACTCATTCCAAGGACCTCTCTATGATGCCTAAACAAAAAAGGTTTAGAGAGAAGGGAATGGGACAATGATCATTACCTTTTTATCTTTTGTACTTGTGGGATAATCTTGTAAAATGACTTAGTCATGTGTTCTTTTTTTGGTTTGTAGGGAGGGTGTTTTAGGTATCTTGTTGACCACATAGGAAGGCTTGATTTTCTATGTTTTGGTTTGAGATGTTTAGAATGTCTAAACTACATCCTGAATAAGGTTTTGTATGCTAAGAGTGATCAAGAATACTCCTATTTGATTTTTGAGTCAAATTCCATCACACTAGGGACAATGCCATCCTGGTGATTTATACCTTGATGCATCATACCTATGCGTGTTATCAAACATAAAGTAATTGGCCCTTTGAAAATCCCGACTCTTGATAAGAAAATCATCAACATTTAATGAATTGTTGGATCTCTTTTCTTCTATCTTCTTCCATACTAACATGGTGTCATGATAGTTAATCAGAACATTGCTAATGCATCCACCCTACATCCAAATAATCATCAACATAAGTGCATATCATATCATATAGATCATACCACATCAGATCATCTCACATTATCATCATCTTAAGTTGTGAGGAATAATATAGATTTGTTATTCTAGGTATCTTAAGAAATCATAACATTACACTCATTTCACATCATACATTACATGAATCATTAAAGGGAATAATACAAATCATTAGCATCCATTATCATTACATAATCGGTCGCATATCATTTGCATCATTAATCATTTTCACATCAATACATAATCATTAGCATACATTACATCCATACGATTGTCACCAAAATACATAGAAAAATATAAAAAAAAGAAATGCATCCATAATCATCATCACATCATATAGAAACAAACATCATATGGCATCAGCATAAATCAAAAGAATTTCATAACATCTCATTGCACATAGGAAAATTAAAATGCATCCATACATTGTACATCATAGAACATTTCATAAGTAGAACCATCTCATTTATATATCATCAAAATAATACAACCGTCATGATACAAAAATTGGATCAAGTATATAGATCAAAGTACATGATAAAATAGGGGCAATAATCAAAGCCCATGGATCAAAAAAAGGAGAAAATTCCTATGATAAAAAGAATTCCTATGATAAAAAGACTAGCCTTGTTGGCTATGCCCCTCCCCCTTTGGTCGCTCACCATGCTTCTTTGGAGGCCTCATCCCTATCTATTGTGAAAATTCTGGCACTCAACCAACTGGTGGAGTTTCCTACCTGTAATGTTGCCAATAGTACTCAACCTCTCTAACCACCTCTTGATATGCCCTCAAGGATACTGTCTTACCCTAGGTAGATGAGGCTATACTCTCAAGCTGTCCCCTTCAGCTGATCTCCTAATACCTCTTGGTTTGACCCTGGTCCCTCTTAGTGGTAAGTGCCAAAACCTGATAACAAACCCTATCTCGCTCGACCATCAAAATTTGTATCTACCCCTAACACTGCTAAATCAAGGCATCCTTGTGGCCTGGTTGTGCGGGTAGCTACTTCTATGGTACCTAGTCTTGTGGTAGTGCTTGGTCCCATAGAGGTGCCTAGTCCCATGGTGGTGCTTGGTCTCACAGTGGGGCCTAGTCTCATAGTGGTGTTGGTGCCCATGGTGGTGATCGGTCTCATGATGGTGTCTGATGGGAACGAGATCCACCTCCTCCCCTATCCCTATCACCATCTCTATCACCATTGGCTCTACCTCCCTATCCTCTACCCCTGCTGGTTGATCTACCTCTTGCCCTCCATCATGGGAGAATTGTGCCTGGAACTGTCAATTGAAGAGAAGGCCTAAACCAAGCTATCTAGGCCTATATAACCCCTACATCTTTGCCCCTGGTCATATGGCCATGGCCTGGCCACTAGCTGTCTAACCAAGGCTACTGCCTCTAGTGCTGGAATAGGCTAGCCTCATGTTGTCTCTCATGATGAACGAGAAAATATAGCCACATATTGGTCATCTGGCCTATCCTGAACCTCACCAAACTGCCGAGCTACCTCGTCAAGGAGGTACCACTCTATCGTGGTGTGCTCATGCACCTACATCCATCTGTCCTACTGAGAAAATAATAGTGGCTCGTGATCATCGTACCATGGGCCTATATCCATTTGAGGCCTCAAAACAAACTCTTGAATCTCATCGAGCACTCATCACCAATGGGGAATGCCTCTTGTGACTGTGTCGGTGAAGTGAATCTCGACTCCCCCATACCGCCAAATGAAAGGATCATCAATATCTAGAATGATCGGTGTGACAACCGGATGGAGCACTTGAATCCGCTCTCATGCCCAAATGTGTAGTAAAGTTACCTTGGCCCCGAGGGCCTTAGCGTAAAGATATGCAAACTTGTGGAGGTCCCTGTATAGGGAGGCCAGCATCACTGGCCCAAAAGCAAAGAACTCCTTGTGAACAACCATCTACTCCAAAGCTAGCCCCTAGCCTTAACTAAATTATTAGCCCTGTCAATCTGGTGCCACTAGACCTAAAATGATGGCTGCAACGATCAATCTATAGGTGGGCACTATGCCCTAGTACCTCTCCATGTCTATATATCCCTTAGAAAAGTGAATCTCATAAAGACCCATCACATCCTAGCAAGCATACCTATTGGCATCGGGATCATAAATGACTCTCACTCCATGGATAGGCAGTCATAGGATGCACCAAACATCCTTGAGAGTAACAATTGCCTCGCTAGTAGGAAGGTGGAAGGAAGAGGTCTCACTATGTCATCGCTTCACCAAAGTTATCATCATCCCCAAGTGGGTTCTGTTGTGCCTGTTGCACACATGCCCCATTCAAAATGGGGACCCTCTCTTCCCTCTTTTTGATTAACAGGCCCTTTTTGCTTTGCCTCATTTTGCATACCCATTTTTGTGCCCTAATTTGGTCAACTCACCGTTCAAAGTCATATGCTAAGTTTGACCAAACTCGAAACCTTTGAAAATGTGAAATCCAAGGTCAATTCGGGTTTTCCTTGTCAGAATGCCCTTTGTGACGTTCATGGCCCCTCCCGGGTCTGGACCCTCAGGTTTCCTACTCTCAGTTTCCGTTGTAGGATTGTTGTTGTGGGCGTAGGCCGCCTGATGTATTTTCGAGACCCAGAACCTGGAACCCGGATCCCGGATTTCCCTTTCTGAAATTTTGTTTGCTCTTTGTTGTTTCTAGCGGCCGTGGCCAGACGTCTTCCTGGCTGCTGGACTCCACTCCTCCCACTACCGTCTACGAATTTGAACCTACCAACTTCCATGTCACCGTACGATGCCATTAAATGCTATGTTAATGGAAAATGGGGCTATAAATTTCAATTTTCCAGCTGTCATTTTCACTCGACCGACTGAAGTTATAGGAATTTGGAGAGGTCTGAGGCATTTGGCATTTTCGACCCCAAAATCCGAGCTATTTTCTCAACATCCTCCACTCGGCCAACATCAATCATCATCAAGATCTTGAGGTACGCCCATCGCTCGCATGCCTCATCCTCTATTTTGTGAAATTCCTAGCCTTAAGCATATGTAAAATGCAAAACAAGGATGAAATATGGTAGGAAAACACCCTCTCCTAAAAACCCACAAGTTAAAATATGAAAAATCAATTATTTAGGGCCTCGAATTTCAAACTAGAACTTAACCTTTTCACGATCGTTCTTCAAAATAGTTGCCGACGTCTCTCATGCCTAGGCCTTCCCATGGCCGTTCACAAAACCCAAAACCAAACAACAAAATTTTTCATGTGCCTAAGCCTCATTCGGACCCCGGCCTCCGGATTTCTCCTCGTGGGATTCCGCTGCGTCCTTGCCAATCTAAACGGCCTCACCTAAGCGTCTTTCCAACCCCCAGACCTCGGACACATAAAGTCCATGTGAAGACTTAGGAAAAATAGAAAACCAGTTAAAGATCAAAACAACCCTAGGATTTGATCCTCGAAATTCCGTTCCTGGAATTTCTTCTTCATTTTGTCGTTTCGACGGCCTTCCCCGAATGGCTTTCCAGACCTCGGGTCTCGACCATGCAAATTCCGTTCCAATTTACAAGTGGAACCAATAAAATCCCAAATCACTCCAAGACCCCAACCTCTAGGATTCCATTCCCAAAATTTCGCATCGCCTTTGCCATTTTACATGGTCGTCCTGGGATTTCTTTCTAAGTCTCGGACCCCAGTCCGCTTTTTACCAAAGCCAAAATCCAATCAAACATTTGAGGTCCAAGCCTCATTCAGATCTTGACCCCCGGAATTCCGCTTCTGAAATTTTGTTCCATTGGCGCCGCTTTACATAGAAAATTTGGGACAACTTCCCAATCTCTGGAACCCAACCGCTTGTTTGTCGAAACGCTCCCAAAACTCCTAAGAATTTTTGCTTCCGGGGATTGCCTTCAAGATTTCCCATCCTGGATTGCTGCCTCTATTTCACTGTTTCCAATGCCTGACCCATAGCGACTTCCTGGTGATGGAATTTCGGCCCTCAGAATTTTATGTCCTCTGCGTCGTTTCCAATGGTCGTCGAGTAGCTAATGCCCAAACTCCCAAATGAAGGATCAAATGACCTCCAAATAAAAAATAGATCTCAACCCACTTGCTAAAATTAGGTCTTCCTTCATATCAACCTATAATTACTCAAATCTAACATAAGGAAATTCCTTTGGGAGTTCCATGCTCAATTTTCCCTTCCAAACGATATTCTACCAAGGGAACTCCAGCCTTGGGAACCCAAATTGGCTGCCTTACTTTCTAATGATGAAGCAACAAATGTTATGGGATTGTTGGATATGAATAATGATTACATGGCTAATCTTGATGTACAGGGATTTGTCCCGAGCCATTTTGTCATGTTTAAGGTTTCTAATTCACGTCTTTTTGTGTAGGATTTATGGAATATGGTGCATAAACTTCTAGTACCTCCAAACAAAAGGGGAAGGGGATTGCCAAGACACCTCGAGGTAAGGAGGACAAGAACCTAATGAAGTACAAGTTTCAGGGTGTGCGCCTACAATCCAGAGTCATATCAGCTTGCGACCAAAACCATAGTGGACCAAGATGGGAATATCCTTGCAGACATGTCCCCATCAGGCATAATGGCAACCTTCCACATCCCTACCTTTAAGGGCATGGAGACCCCCACCATGGACAAAGGAAAAGAACTATGGGAGTAGGATCTGCTATGGTGTAATAAGCTAATCAATCAATATTGGTTGAAGGACAAGCGGGGCAGTGCCAGTAAGCTCCCTCAAGAGCTCTTTCATAGTGACTTCTTTGAGGATTACCATGACCTTGTGACCTTGCTAAGTCAGGTAATGCGCCTTCCCGCTATGGCCTTCTTCCAGGAATGGATGTTCTATTTTGTAGAGAAAATTCTCGTTGGTAACGCAACATTCTACTGGGGGAGATAATTAGTGACTCCTTCCATGAGCAGTTAACAACCATGAAATGGACCTCCAAGCTCTTCATGGCCTCATACTTGGTGTATTCCCTTGCTGGCTGATGACACTATATGGGATTAACTGCAGCACCTAGTCAGGCATCAAGGATAGAGCTCAAGCCCTATGATAAGTACCCTCAACTACAGTTCCACAATTTCAAGAAGGATTATTGCAAGGTAAATGATGCATTCATCACCCACATCATGCCTTCTTGTACATTCAATTTCTGAAGTTCACATACATATGTGCCCAAGGATTCACGGAAAAACTGAACAAGCTGCCCCGATAACCCAACGACCGGATCATACTACTAGAGCTAACCTAGTAGCTATGACACATCCATAATATTTTGAGGAACAAGCATCTAGCAGGTAAACCTTACCCCATTGGGCTCAGCCAAGGGATGTATAAGATCCATACCTCCTAGTGTTTGGGGTACTCAGAAAGGGAGTTAGCAGAATACCACTTTCGGAAATATACAACTCAGCCTCGGATGGACCCGTATGGACATATCAGGAACGTACTCGGATGTGAATATGCCCACCTCCACAACATAGAGGATTTTTGGGCTAATTAAAAAGATGATCTCGAAGTGCGAGTGCAACACTACATGCGCATGACTGTCGCTTATGTACGAAGAATAAATTTGTGCCCGGTTCCTAACCAGCTTGAGGAGGATGAGGATACAGTGGTTGATCTAGGGTATGATGCCATCACTATTTTGCCACTGCCTGCAATTGATTGGAATGAACAAGAACTCGTCAACCTCAACATACTCACCAAACCCGTTGAGATCAGAACAAGGGCATGGATCGACCAATAGGTGGCTCATTTGAAATAGCAAGGAGTCACCTTAACATTTAAGGGACTAGAAAGTGAACCAAGTGGCTCTAATGGATGGGTAGCTATTGCTACAATTGGGGAAACATTCAAAACCCCACCATCGATTAAATCCAAGAGGAGAAAAGAGGCAAGTGGGCATCTACCCAAACCAAAAGTTTATGCCCGCAAGGCATCAGAGTGTGAGCCTGCCAAGAAGAAGAGGAAAACTACTGTGGCCATGGAGACAATTGTAATACCCAAAGGCCCACTCCAAATGGAGGAGGGAGAAGAATCTAACCTCCCAAGGTCTCCCTGCACTACAATTATTGTTGTTGTTGCCACCACCCTGAGGACTTCGCTTGCCATTTGTGTTTCCTCCCCGCCTACAGTGGACATCTCTATCCAACTTGCTTTTGCCTCTCCAATTATGTACATTATTACTATGGATTCGTCCACCAGTGCGACCTCGCTCGTCTCTTCTTCCTCTATGTCTCCTTCCCTTCCATCTGCTTTCATTGCTACGGTGCCTACCCTCAGCCTCCCGAAGTCTTTTGTAAGATACATGCAAAACATGTTGTCTGAGCTTTTAGGGATGCTTACCAATCTAGTGGTTCAAGCTGCAATAGCCCAAGCTATGGCCCATTCCCCAATTCTCCCTCAACCTTTCGAACCGCCAAGAATGGAGGCGACAATGTAAATATCTAATGAGCTTCAATGACAGCAGCTAGAGGCTACATCAAGGCCAGAGGACCAAGAATTTGAGTACCATGAGCACCCACCATTTGAACACCTAGAAATTGATGAGGTAGCTTATGATTCCTCCAGTGAGAGCAACAAAGAGCTAGACGCTGAATTGATCAGAGAATCAAATGACCCCGAGCTTAATGTAGAGTGGAGCAAGCATCTCAAGGAAATTGAAGATAAAGAGGTCGACGATCGGCTTACACATGAGGAGGAAACTGCTACTCTAGAGACTGAAGGTAGCAAATCTCAAACAAAGAAGTTTGACCAAACCCTAGAGCACGATGAGAAGGAATCCCTCCACAAAGCTGAGCAAGAGGGGAACCCTGAGGAACATGAACAGGGCCAACATGAAGAGGAAGGGGATACTGAAAGGAAGGATCCCTCTAATGAGTAGCTACACACTGAGTCTCCCCCTAAGTATATATCACTTGAGTAGGACTCCGATGAGGAGAAGGGAGATACAAAAACTTAGAAGAAGGCACTTGTCGTCTGATCCATTTAACCTAAGAATGACAGCAAGAATCAAAGTGAACCAGCTAGGGAAGAGCCTCAAATGCCCAACTGGCTAGAAAAGTGGTTGAAATGAAAAACTCCCACCCTGAAGGATCCTAAGGCAAGGCTGGAAGCCATTATGGCTAGAGCACAAATAAGCACCAGGAAAGAGAAGAAACCAAAGATCAGATCGAAGTTAACTATGGATGCCTCCAGATCTAGGGCAGTGCAAGTAGCTACACCAATGGTTGGAGAGTAGGGGATAACTTATAATGTCTCCACCATTGACTTGGGAGTAGCCATGAGGGAACAAAAGGTTGATCACCTCCAGGAGTCGGTCGCCACAGTGGTGCATCTAATCCAATAGGATAAGGTCTCCAAGGAAGAACTCAAGGCACAAGTGGCTGATTTGACAGCTTATATTCAACAGTGGTTATCCCCGGATGAGTAGCCCACGACGTCATCAGCCCCACCTCAACTCTTGCCCATGAGTAGATTAGAAAATTGGAGAAGAGAAGGAACTTGGACAAGACTATGAACAACTAGTTTCGATAGGTCTTGGACATGGGGAATATAGGTATCAACTCGGTTGTTCTAATAGCAAATAAGTTCTTGGAAGTTTAGAGAGAACTCTCGAGGGCACAAAGCAGATCTGTGAGTAGTTCCCAAGGAAGTATGAGACGGCCTACCCAAAAATTGAGGCCATACTTGCTTTTCCGAGCGAGGTCTAGGAAAAGGACCTTGCTTTCAAGGATGATGATCACTGGCTAGTGGATACATGGAGGCGAGATTTCGATCACCAGAACAAGAAGCTAGAGCAGATCCTAGAGCATATAGCTCCAGATATCAAATGAGTCAGGGAGACAAGAGAAGAATGCGCTCGGTAACTCAAGTTAATGACAGGGTACGAGCTGTACGTGGTCGAGATCAATCTTGAGAGTATAAAGCCCCACTTCCTAAAGATCATGGAAGATGGGATGTCAGCTAAGGTCACCACTAGCTTCATGAGCTTTGTTGCCCGAGCCTTTGCATAGTCGAAACTTTTCAGAGACAATGTAGCCAAATATGAAGATGACTAGAAGAAGCTTGTCAACAACTCCCAGGAATGGAGCTTTCAAATTTTTTGATCCAACATCATGGAGTTGGACAAGTTCGAGCCATTGATTTTGAGCTTTATAGATTATGCAGTGTCAAATAAGTTCAAAGGAAATCCAGTCATCGATGTAGAGTTCCTCAAAAAATAGCTACAACAAAGAGAAAACAACTACAAGATGAAATTGCTACAGTGTTGTCACTAGATGACGAGATAGGGAAAAGACAAGAAAAGTCTTATAAATGAAATGCATTTGGGGGTAGGTAAAACCCTAGTGTAAAGTGAATCTTGGCCACACAATAGAATCCAATCTTGGCCACTAATTTTTATTTTTAAAAACTATAAATAGGGCTCTCCTCCTCTCATTTTAAGGGAGTGGAGTTGTTGTAAAGGCATGGTGCAGAAATTATAATAGAAAATATAGTCATTTCCTGGTGTATTTCTGGTTTTCTCTACATGTTTCATGATTCTTCTCTTTTTAGTTAAAACTTTGCTTGAAGTTACTTCGCTGCTTTAGTCTCCTTCAGTTAGCTGTAGTGGATTTAGTATGTTGTCTTTGGTTTTGAAGATTCATGTTGTGTGTATGCTTTCCTTGTCCATACTTTTGGTCACTTGCTGCTGGTAGGCAACTATGTAAAGTTAGCTTAGACTATAATTTCATAGCTGCTCCTTGAACTTTGTTCACATTTACATGGTGAATGAATGATGAATATCTGCAGTCCTTAGAAGATAGCACAAATTTCATGACATTGTGAGAATTCAGATTAAGTGAAATTTTGTTAAAGGAAACTTTCTATAGTAGGAACCTCCATGATCACTGTTTATTGATAGTTGTAGGTCCATGAACCATCCTTCTTCCTCGCCCTTTTTCCTTTTTTTAGAAACAACCTATGCTAAGGTTCATTGCACAGGGTAAAGCCAAATTCGATGAAACAATGTAGTCCAAGATTGTTGTTTGAACCTACAACACCAGATGCAGTAATTCCATATTCAAATAACCCCATTCATTGACCCAATTCTCCCACAGCTTCAAACCACATAAGACCGCCTTGTAATTCTAGCAAAATCACATCAAACAAGTGAAATATTCCAAGCATCGTCATGACCTGACATCCAAGAGACCTTAGGATAGTGTTCTGTAATTTGATTATGGAAAATTGTCCTTCAAGAGAGGTAATGTACCTATGTATTATCTATGTTGTGATGTGAATAAAAACACCATCAATAGAATTGGTGCTAGAAGGAGGGTCATAGGGTAAAGCTGGATTGAATTGGGTCATTCTCCCCTGAGAGATTCCACCGAGTCTTGAGTTCTACACCAAACAAGGGAGAGTTTTGGGAATTATAGCCCCCTTTCTAAGCAAAGAGAGCTAAAAGTGGGGAACCATCCATCACCGATCTGCCAGAGAAGCTCACTACCCTTTCACCTCTATTTCCTTCACCTTCACTGGAAGCACCACCTTTCTCTCATCCAATCCATACAACCTTCCAGGTCACCTCTCCCTCATGGTTGAACGTTGCCAATCAGCCAAACACAGTCACTAGCCTTGCTGCTGCCCTACCGGTTGTTGCCGCCACATCACAGTTACAGACCAATCTAGCGCAACCACCTCCACCACCTTTTCCAATGGCATGGCTAGGTAATAACCCATCTCCTCTTGCCTTTAACCTTTACCTTGATATGCAGAAGAATCTTGAGAATTTGTGCACAAAGTTCAACTCCTGGGACTCACAGAGAACAGTTGAAGAACATGTCAAGATTTTTGAGATTCCCTTAAAGACCATGCAGATCATATACAAAGATGTGGCTTGTAGGATCTTTCCCTAATCCTTATGGGAGGAGGCCTTCTACTGGTACGTCAATTTACCAGCTGGAACCATCAGCACCTGGGATCTTCTGAAAATTGCATTCCTGCAAAATTTTAAGACCCCAATCAACCCCACAGATTCGTATCGACACTTCATGTCGGTGAAAAAGGAAATCAATGAACCAATCAGTTCCTTCAATGATTGCTTCCACAAAGAATACACTTGGTTGTAGGCCCCGTGCATTTTCAACGATGCTGCTATCTTGCCGGTTTACTATGTAGCTTTGGACAATCTCACTTTAGCCCTAGTGAAAAGAATGAGGCTAGCACCAGCTAGGTTGGTCAATGCATACGTTGAAGCCATTATCATAAGCACAGATTTGGGGTAGAACATATCCGGTCCACTGCCTTCTCTTGGAAAAAATGCGCATCCAACACAAATTCAGGGACTCATGCAAGCATTGCAGCATCAGACGCCCTTGTTGAACCCAGTGCCATAGTTACCTCTGGTTCCACATCCTAGGCAACCAATGAATCAGGCATATCCACTGCCTCCCTACCTACTGCCCCAGCAGTAACAGTCATATCCTCAACAACCCTAGGTACCTACGTACCTTTAGGCAGTGGAATTTCGTCCCCCTCATCAGAACCCGCCAGCTACATAGCCTATGTTCCTTCAGAATGTCGCACCACAACCAAACAACACCAAAAAGGACAAGATCGATGAGCTTATAGAAATGATCAAGAAAATGTCAACTGAAATGACACACTTAAGGAATCAGAATTACCAGATGTAGGCATTGCAAAATAACATCCAGGCAAACCTCAATAAAGAAAGTCGAGATCCACGTGAAAGTAAAGACTATCAGGATTACGACAAAAATCAGAATTCGGGTCAAAAATTTGAAAGAAATCCCTTCCAAAAGAAAAATCGAACTTGGAATATGAGACCTAACAATAGCAGTGTTCCTACGCCTCTTGATCAGCCTAGCACCATTGAGAAATCCATGAGCAGATTTTACTTGGAAGAAGTCACTCTATCCAGTTGGTGTCGCATACACAAGATGAGTCTCCATTCTGAATTGGACTGTCTTGAATTCCAAACTGTCACCGAGATTTTTCAGGTTGAAGTTCAGAATGCAGTGGACAACTCAGGGTGTAGGGACATTGTCCTGTCCGACCCGTATGACACCTCAGTGTTAGTGTTGAACCAGGCTCCTTTCCCTAGGAGGAATGCAACACACTTGAACTAGAGGATGCTGATTCAAACAACAACGACAGGGCAAAGGGGGTAAGTTCTAAAAGTCCTTTAGCTTAGCTCTTCAATTTAGTAGATAATGGTCTCAAGGATGATGAAGAAAAGCCTAGGGAGGATGAGGTCCAAATGTTTCACTAGCGGACCACTCCTTACAACCTAAGAAATATACAAGCTTGTGGTCATGTTGGAGGTCCTTTCACGACCTCGACTCCGCCAAACAATTTCAGCACCCCTCCTAACCCGAATGCAAATAATAAGCCAAGTTTTCCCCATACACCCACGTGGTACCTCAGCCAAAAATTAATAGCAAAACAAAAGCCAAAGCCAAGTTGCCACCTCCTCCCAAAATGTACCCTACGATCAAGAAATTGAGCAGATGGGGGAGTATATTGCTGAAGAGTTTAAAAAGGTAAAGTTGAGCATGTTGGCATTCAAACTTCTGAAGGTGCCTGCTATGAGGAACACATTTTTTAGGATGATAAACGAGACTCTAGCATAGGGGTTAGCTTAGGAAGCTCCGGTAAAAAAGGTTTCTTTTAGTGATCAGCCAAACGAACCGATTGTCAAGAAGATTTTTAATAGTAAGGTTGACCCGCCAGTAGGTCAGCAGATGAACAAACAACCCGATGGAGCCACTAATCAGATACAAACCCAAGGCAAAGGCAACGAGAAAGATAAAGGCCAGGTCACTTAGGTGGATGTTTCTAGAGGATTGTTTCAAGGGAAATTTGAAACTCCTCCCTTTCTTACCACCATCCACGTGTTTGGGAAGAACCTCCACAATTGCTTGCTTGATTTGGGCACATCAGCCAATGTTATTCCCCTGAGTGTATGTAAAGCACTCAAAATAACTCCAACTCTCTCTCTGCGAAAGGTGATGCAACTTGACCAAATCGAAATCAGCATAGTGGGGGAAATTAACAGAATACCTATGCAGGTTGTTGCTGATCCTTGGATCCAGTAGACCATTGACATACAAGTGGCCGATATCCTGGATACCTACGGTATAATCCTAGGAAGGGATTTAAAGAGGGCATTGAATGGATGTGTCGCGACTGATTAGTCACACATGTGGCTACCAAGGAAAGGAATGCCAAATCAAATCAAGATTGATTGGGAGCCACAGATGAGATTTATGATCATGGAGTATAACAACATGAACGAGGTGTTATATGCTAAAACAAGCCTAGGAAATTATTCCCTAGTGACGTATCGAAATGAATAGGAATACCTTGAAGATGAAGGAACGAACAAGGTCTTCCTTGTACTATGCAACCTGCCTACTAATTTCACCAATGTTTCTGAGAGCACTGAACTACTCATCGAGTCTGATGATGAAGAATTAGGAGAGAATAACACTCAGGGACTGCTTGATGATTTCCAGGACTTCATGAAAAAATGTATTTAGGACCAGCTTAGCCTGGGAACCCAAATGAACTTCCAAGAGCTCTTGCTCCCTAACTAGTGTAGGGTACACAATGCTGCTCACTCAAAATTTGGTTGATGCTTGTGCCAAGCAGCAATTGAACATGTTAAAAGGTAGGCCACTTCGACGGAGAAAACCAGATCAGCATTGCATGAACAAACGTGTCCTGTTCCTATACCCCCTAAAACGGTCACTAAAATGAAAGCTCCATCGAAGGTAGAAGTCAAATTCATTGGTGCTACATCCAAGGATTCTCCTGGATTTTGGACATTACACTTTGATGGGTCCAAATCCAAGCACAGAGCTAGGACAGGTTTCGAGTTGATCAGTCCTAGAGGTAACTCATACTTTCCCGCTCATAGGCTTCATTTTTATTGTACTAATAACGTAGCAGAGTATGAGGCCTTGGTCTTGGGCCTCTTGATGGCATTGAGGAAAGGTTCCAAAATGCTCCAAGTGTAGAGAGATTCAGAGTTAGTGGTAAAACAAACTAGGAAATAGTATTCCTGTTATGATCGAAGACTCACTAATTATCGGCACCGCGTATGGGATTTACTAGAAGGGCTTGATGCATTCAACCTCCAATTGATTTTGCATGCTTGGAATCATATTGCCAATGCCCTAGCATAGGCAACAAGCATGTTACAGCCATTGTCCTTATCAGGCCTCAGAAATTCACGGTGGAGCTCACCTTTATCCCGTTAGTGCTAGATAATGTGGCTAATTTCCAGGTGTTCAACACTGAAAAATATATTCTGGATTTTATCACAAGTTCAGATGTGTTTGCTACACAGATAATCGATGAGGTCGAACCCCAAGAGGGAGACCTAGATATAGAAGGGATTATCAACTTGAAAACCAACACCATCCCTAGGGGAATGGTTTAATTAGAGTGAATCTTTGACCTCAACTAGATCATAGATCAAGATCAACAAGCTAAAAAAGATACCATCAGTGGCCAATGTGAAACTCACAATCTAGGGATGGCTCATAATGCCAAGAATGTGTTTGTAGGTAAAGTGTGCACCCATGAAGAAAGAAAAGGGATAATTGAAGCGCTACGAGAGTATCACGATGTCATAGCTTGGAGCTCTGATGATCTCAAGACATATGACACATCGATCATCATGCACACCATCGCCCTCAGACCAGACGTGAAACCATTCTGGCAGTGGCACTGTCCCGTGAACACTTCATTGGAACCAGTAATATACAAGGAAGTACAAAAGTTGTTATCGGCCAGGGTCACCTTTCCGGTTAGACACTCCACATGGGTAGCGATTTTGGTTCCTGTTAGGAAGAAAAATGGGGAAATCAGATTGTGTGTGGACTTCTACAATCTAAATCGGGCCTCTGAGAAGGACAACTATCCTATATCCTCATTAGACAAGGTGTTACAAGTAGTAAACGACTACTAGAGGATGTCATTTTTTGATGGATATTCGAGATATAACAAGGTTATGGTGCAGTACAAAGATCGAAACAAGACAACATTCACCACCAAGTGGGGAACTTTCGCATATAGAAGAATTCCCTTCGGGCTAATCAACACTGGCGCTGCCTTCCAATCCACCATGGATATCTCATTCAAAGACCTAATCGGCAAGTGCAACATCATTTACATGGATGATTTAACAATATTCTTAAAATAGAGGGGTAATCACATCACTGACTTATGCAAGGTCTTTGAAATATGTTGCGCATTCAGAGTTTCCCTTAACCTAAGGAAGTGCATCTTTGGGGTCACTGAGGGGAAGCTCCTTGGACATGTCTTGTCAGAGTGGGGAATCTCTATTGACCCCGAACGTATCCAATCCATCATGAAAATCCAACTACCAGGCAGCAAGAAAGAATTAAAGTCTATTTTCAGAAAGATCAACTTTGTCCACAAGTTCATTATAGGCTTCGTGGAAATATTCAAACTGCTCAATGCCATACTAAAGCAAGACACTAAGGTCGAGTGGACACCCGAAGTGAAACATTCTTTCGGGGAAATCAAAAAAGCAATTATGGACACCCTTGTGTTGGTCAGCCCCAATTACTTGAAGCCCTTCTACATTTACTCCTTTGCTTCAGATCATTCCTATGCCATCATCTTGACACAAAAGGATGATGAGGGGTGCAAGAATTTGATCACCTTCATGAGCGTCCCCCTGAAGGATGTTGAACTACGCTATCATAATGTTGAAAAATAGGCTTATGCCCTTGTTAAGGGAGTCAAGAAGTTTAGGCACTATATCCTACGCAACAAAGTGTTTTCTATAGTTCCCGACCCCACATTGAAAACATTACTCATGCAGAACAAGTTAGGGGAGTGAAGGGAAAAATGGATCACATTGTTGCAGGAGTATGACATGGAAATCCAGTTGATGAAGCTGGTAAGAGGACAGCCACTCGCCCGAACAATGGCGGAGGTAATCATTGATGCTGGACCTAAACTCACAGTACAATAGTACCAGTTGGAGGATGTCTCCCTAGGAGAATGGTATGATGACATAACATACTACTTGTGGAATCATAGATGTCTACCTCATCTACAGGGAGTCCAAAGGTGAGCCCTTAGACTGAAAAGCAACAACTATATGTTACAAGGCTCCATATTGTACAAGAAAAATCATGAAGGTATTTATTTGAGATGCTTGGGAAAAGAGGAAGTCGATCGTGTTCTTGAAGAATTCCATGATAAGTTCGGGACTAGCCATGGTTTAGGTCTATCCACTACACACCAAATATTGAGAGTTGGTTATTATTGGCCCACCATATTTAAGGATGCCCATGGTCACATTCATACCTATCACGTATGTTAGACTACTGCCGCTAGAGAAACGAATGTTGTTGTCCCATTGCAACCTGTTCTGGAGGTAAGACCTTTTGAGCAATGGGGTCTCGACTTCATTGGCCTGGTAAGCCCTCCATCATCTGTGGGACATAGGTATATTATAACTACCTCTAATTACTACACTAGATGGATAGAAGTAATAACTTGTATGCAATGCACAACTGAAGTCGTAACCAATTTCTTAGAAAGTTTTATTTTGAATTGTTTTGGTTGCCCATATGCTCTAGTATGCGATAACGGCCTTGCCTTTACCTCATTAAAATTCACAAGTTGGGCCTTTGACTATGGCATCGCCCTCAAATTCTCATCCAAATATTACCCCCAAGGAAATGGCCTTGTTGAATCTACCAACAAGAACTTGATCACGGTGATCAAGAAGCTGCTAGATAGGAATCCCAAGGACTGGCATATCCAACTCCATTTCACCCTGTGGGCGGATCGCACCCATCACAAGGCTGCCCTTGGGGATTCCCCATACCATCTAGCCTATGGCTTAGAGCCCATCTTCCCCATACATTTGAAAATCTCAACCCTCTAGTTTATCAATGACTTTTATGAAGGAGGAGATCACAGAGAAGCTTGCCTTGCCAAGCTATTGTACCTTGAAGAAATACGAGACTGCGCAATAGAAAATTTTGTCAAACATCAAGGCGTAGTCAAGAGATGGTTCGACCGCCAAGCTAAAGTTAAGGCCTTTCGAATTTCTGATCTAGTCCTTTACTGGGACAAGGCCTATGAAAAGAAAGGGTAACACAACAAATTCGACAAGCTCTGGCTTGGCCCCTTTTAGATTGTTGAAATCCTTAGAGATAATGCCTTATGCCTAAAGACTCTCACTAGTGAAGATGTCTCATTGCATGTCAATGGGCAGCTCCTTAAGCATTATTTCCAGGATTGAGCTCTTTGGAGTTGTCCACGTAGATACCTATGCATAGGTTAGAATAGGTTTCCCTCTTTACCTTTCGCTTTTGCTCGCTGTCCTGGTTGTTTTTGTCTCAATTTTTGAAGAGCCTCCCCATTCTGCTATGGTGGCCGCGCTTGGCATGACAAACGGTTGGCCCTACTGCCCATTCCTGTCCCTTTCTTCAGATAAGCCTTCATTCCCTATTACTAACCTTTGAAAGCTCCTAAGCATCGATTTTCAACTTTCGAATTTCGAACTAACATAGGATGGTTTTCCACTTGAATCCCGTGCATTTGTCATGGAAAACACAAAACACATTTTAATTATTTCCAAAGAATGGTATGGTGACTATTGCAAAGAGGGGATAAGTGAAAAATCTAAAGTCTGCTCGAGTGACCATTACGATTCTCAAGCCTATTGTGAGCTTCGTTGCTTACGCGGTTGAACAAAAGAAAAGAGAAAGTGCTAAAAGGAAATATCAAGTAAAAGGAATGAATAAATTGAAAATAACAACCATATGGGTGTGCAAATATCTCTACCAGGGCTATAGATGTCTGACTGGCAGTAGAGCTATGTTCATGAGGCCGCAACGACAACTTCATCGCGGCTATGTACGCCTGACTGGCAGTGAAGCAATGTCCAAGTTACTTTTGGGGTTAGACGAACTGCGTAGCTTATCTCCCCGAACCAATGGTTACTCATGCTCTCTCTAAGGAAAGGAAATGAACTCACCATGCACAGACCTCCATGTTGACGTTGCAGTTTGATTCAATCCCGCCATCCTCAAACTATTCCTAGTTCAGCTTTGAAAGTTAGCTTTGGTTTGCAAAATCAGAAGTCATGGGTTCAGAATGAATATTTATCCCTAGAACATCAGGAGCGTTCTCCCAACAGAGTCACCATTTGTTGTGCCTGTTGCACACACGCCCCATTCAGAATAGGGACCCTCTCTTCCCTCTTTTTGATTAACGAGCTCATTTTTCTTTGCCTCATTTTGCATACCCATTTTTGTGCCCTAATTTGGTCAACTCACCTGTCAAAGTCAAATACTAAGTTTGACCAAACTTGACCCCTTTGAAAATATGAAATCCAGGGTCAATTCAGGTTTTCCTTATCAGAATGTCCTTTCTGACTTCTGTGGCCCCTCCTGGATCTGGACCCTCAGGTTTCCTACTCCAAATTTCCCTTACAGGATTATTGTTGCGAGCATCCACCACCTGATGTCTTTCCAGGACCCGGAACCTAGATACCGGATTTCCCTTTCTGGAATTTCGTTTGTGCTTTGCAGTTTCTGGCAGCCATGGCTGGACATCTTTCCAGCTGCCGAACTCCGGTCCTCCCACTGCCGTCTATGAATTTGAACCTACCAACTTCCCTGTGATCGTATGAGGCCATTAAATGTTGTATTAATGGAAAATGGGGCTATAAATTCAGATTTTTTGGCTGTCATTTTCACCCAACCGACTGAAGTTATAGGAATTTGGAGACCTTTGAAGCATTTGGCTTTTTTGCCCCAAAATCTGAGCTATTTTCTCGACATCCTCCATGCGGCCAACAATAATCATCTTTGGGATCTTGAGCTACGCCCGTCGCCCATGCGCCTTGTCCTCTATTTTGTGAAATTCCTAACGTTAAGCAAATGTAAAATGAAAAACAAGGATGAAATATTGTAGGAAAATGCACTCCCCTAAAAACCCATAAGTGAAAATATGAAAAATCAATTATTTAGGGCGTCGAATTTCAAATCGGAACTTAACCTTTCTACGGCCGTTCTTTGGAATAGTTGCTGACGTTTATCATGCCTGAGCCTTCCTGCAGCCATCTGCAAAACTCAAAACCAAATAGCAAAAATTTTCATGCGGCTAAGCCTCATTCGAACCCCGGCCTCCGGATTTCTCCTCGTGGGATTCTGTTGCGTCCTCACCGTTCTAAACGGCCTCGCCTAAGCATCTTTCTAGCCCCTAGACCCCAGAAACATGAAGTCCATGTGAAGACTTAGGAAAAATCAAAAACGAGTCGAAGATCAAAACAACCTTGGGATTCGATCCTTAGAATTCCATTCCAGGAATTCCTTGTTGATTTCACTGTTTCGACGGCCTTCCCTGAGCGGCTTTCCAAACCTCAGGTCCTAACCATGCAAAGTCCGTTCCAATTTCCAAATGGAACCAATAAAATCAAAAATCACTCTAGACCCTGACCTCTAGGATTCCATTCCCAGAATTTTGCGTCGCCTTTGCCATTTTACACGGTCGTCCCAGGACGTCTTTTCGAGTCTCGGACCCCAGTCTGCTTTTTGTCGAAGCCAAAATCCAATCAAAAATTTGAGGTCCAAGCCTCATTCAGATCTTGACCCTCGTAATTCCGCTTCTAGAATTCCATTCCATTAGCGCGGCTTTACACAACAAATTCAAAACAGCTTCCTGATCTCTAGAACCCAATCGCCTGTTTGTCAGAATGCTCCTAGAATTCCTAAGAATTTTTGCTTCCGGGGATTGCCTTCCAGATTTCCCATCCTGGATTGTTTTTTCCATTTTACCATTTCCAACGCCTAACCCATAGCAACTTCTTGGTGATGGCATTCTGAGATCTGGATTCTGGCGCCTGGAATTTCATGTCCTCTATGTCATTTCCAACGATCGTCATGTCGCTGATGCCCAAACTCCCAAATGAAGGATCAAATGACCTCCAAATCAAAAATGGATCTCAACCCACTTGCTAAAATTAGGTGTTCCTTCATATCAACCTTCAATTACTCAAATCTAACACAGAGAAATGCCTTAGGGAGTTCCATGCTCAATTTTCTCTTCTAAACGACATTTTGCCAAGGGAACTCCGACCCTGGGAACCCGAATTGCCTGCCTTACTTTCTAATGATGAAGTAATAAATGTTATGAGATTGTTGAATATGAATCATGATTGCAAGGCTAATCTTGATGTACAGGGACTTGTCCTGGGCCATTTTGTCATGTTTAACATTTCTAATTACGTCTTTTTGTGCAGGATTTATGGAATCCGGCACAGAAACTTCTAGTACCTCCAAAGAAAAGGGGAAGGGGATTGCCAAGACACCCCGGGGCAAGGAGGACAAGGACCTAATGAAGTACAAGTTTCAGGGGGTACCCCTACAATGCAGAGTCACCACTTTCTAGAGAGATTTCATAGATACCAACATCGGTTAAGTCGATGTTGATGAATTTACACAAAGGGTCGGGGTGAAACCCAAGGCAAAGAATGCAAGATTGATAAGAAGTAGCAAAATTGTCAGGGTTGTAGGCTTCCCATCGGCCTTGGTGGCCCCAAAGTTGGTAATGGCATGCACAGAGGAATATTAGCCTGAGACCCGAACCATAGTAGACCAGGATGGGAATATCCTTGTAGACATGTCCCCATCGGGCATAACGGCAACCTTCCACATCCCTACCTTTAAGGGCATGGAGACCCCCACCATGGATGAATACAAAGAACTATGGGAGTAGGTTCCATTGCGGTGTAAGAAGCTAATCAGTCAATATTGGTTGAAGGACAAGTGGGACAGTGCCGATAAGCTCCCTTAAGAGCTCTTTCGTAGTGACTTTTTCAAGGATTGCCATGATCTCGTGATGTTGCTAAGTCGAGTAATGGGCCTTCCCACTGCGGCCTTCTTCCAGGAATGGATGTTCTATTTTGTAGAGAAAATTCTCGATGGTAACGCAACCTTCTAGTGGGGGAGATAATCAGTGACTCCTTCCCCGAGCAGTTTACAACCATGAAAAGGACCTCCAAGTTTTTCATGACCTCATACTTGGTGTATTCCCTCGCCAACCGACGACACTATATGGGATTAACTGCGGCACCCAGTGAGGCATCAGGGATAGAGCTCAAGCCCTATGATAAGTACCCTTAACTATAGTTCCACAATTTCAAGAAGAATTAGTGTAGGGTAAGTGATGAATTCATCACCCACATCATTCGGTCCCTAGGAGGAAACTTTCAGAGAAGAGTTTCACATAGCGTCAGAGCCCTCCTTAGGCAATATGCCTTCTTGGAAATTCAATTTTTGAAGTTAACATACATCCGCGCCCAAGGATTCATGGAAAGACCGAACAAGCTGCCCCGGTACCCCAACGATCAGATCATACTACTAGAGCTAACCTAGCAGCTATGACACATCCATAATATTTTGAGCAACAAGCATCTAGTAGGTACCCCTTACCCCATTGGGCTCGGCCAAGGGATGTATAAGATCCATACCTCCCAATGTTCGGGGTACTCAGAAAGGGAGTTAGCAGAATACCACTTCCGGCAATATACAGCTCGGCCTCAGATGGACCCGTATGGACATTTTAGGAAGGCACTGGGATGTGAATATGCCCACCTCCACAACATAGAGGATTTTTGGGCCAATTGTAAAGATGATCTCGAAGTGTGAGTGCAGCACTACATGCACATGACTATCGATTATTTACAAAGAATAAATTTGTGCCCGGTTCTTGACCAACTTGAGGAGGATGAGGATACAGTGGTTGATCCAGGGTATGATGCCATCGCCATTTTTTCATTACTTGTAATTGATTGGAATGAACAAGAACTCAACAACCTCAACATACTCACCAAACCCGTCAAGATAAAAACAAGGACATGGATTGACCAACAGGTGGCCCATTTGAAACAACAAGGAGTCACCTTAACGTTTAAGGGACTAGAAAGTGAACCAAGTGGCACCGATAGAGGGGTATCTACCACTACAATTGGGGAAACATCCAAAACTCCACCATTGGTTAAAGCCATGAAGAGAAAAGAAGCCAGTGGGCAGTTTCCCAAACCAAAAGTTTATGCCCGCAAGGCATCAGAGGGTGAGCCTTCCAAGAAGAAGAGGAAAACTACTGGGGCCATGGAGACAATTGTAATACCCAGAGGCCCACTCCAAATGGAGGGAGAAGAATCTAACCTCCCAAGGTCTCCCTCCACTACAATTATTGTTGTTGTTGTTGTTGCTACCACCCCATGGACTTTGTTTGCCGTTTCTATTTCCTCCTCACCTACGGTGGACATCTCTGTTCACCTTGCTTCTACCTCTCCTATTTGTAGATTATTCCTATGGATTCATCGTCCGTTGTGACCTCACCCATCTCTTCTTCCTCTATGTCTCCTTCCCTTCCGTCTACTTCCGTTGCTACGGTGCCTACCCTCAGCCTCTTGGAGTCTTTTGTAAAATACATGCAAAATATGTTGTTCGAGCTTTCGGGGATGCTTATGAATCTAGTGGTTAAAGCTGCAATATCCTAGGCTATGGCCCATGCCCCAGCTCTCCCTTGAAATTTCAAACCACCAAGAATGGAGGCGACAATACAAATATCCGATGAGCTTGAGCGATGACAGCTAGAGGTTGGAATGAGGCCAAAGGACCAAGAATTTGAGTACCACAAGCACCCACTATTTGAATGCCTAGAAATTGATGGGGTAGCCTATGAGTCCTCTAGTGAAAGAAGCAAAGAGCTAGATGCTGAATTGATCAGAGAATCAAATGACCCCGATCTTAATGCAGAGTGGAGCAAGCAGCTCAAGGAAATTTAAGATAAAGAGGCTAAGGATCAGCTTGCACATGAAGAGGAAACTGTTGCTCCAGAGACTAAAGGTAGCAAATTTCCAACTAAGAAGTTTGAAAAAATCCTAGAGAAGGATGAGGAGGAATCCCTCCACGGAGCTAAGCAAGAGGGGAAACTTGAGGAACATGAATAGGGCTAGGATGAATAGCAAGAGGATATTGAAAGGAAGTGTGCCTTTAATGAGTAGCTACACACCAAGTCTCCTCCTAAGTATATATCACTTTAGCAGGACTCCGATGAGGAGAAGGGAGATATAGAAACTAAGAAGAAGGCTCTTGTTGTCTAAGTCATTGAACCTAAGAAGGAGGACAACAGAAATCAAAATGAACCACCTAGGGAAGAACCTCAAATGCGTGACTAGCTAGAAAAGAAGTTGAAATGAAAAAATCCCACCCTAAAGGATCCTAAGGCAAGGCTGGAAGCCATTATGGCCAGAGCACAAATAAGGACCAGGAAAGAAAAGAAACCAAAGATCAGATCAAAGGTAACTATGGATGCCTCCAAAGGTGGTGCAAGTAGCTACACCAATGGTTGGAGAGTAGGGGATAACTTATAACGTCTCCACCATCGACTTGGGAGTAGCCACAAGGGAAAAAAAGGTTGATCACCTCCAAGATTCGGTCGCCACAGTGGTGCATCTGATCCAATTGGATAAGGTCTCCAAGGAAGAACTCAAGGCACAAGTGGCTGATCTGATACCCTATATTCAACAGTGGTCATCCTCAGATAATCAACCCATGACATCATCAGCCCTACCTCAACTCTTGTCCCATGAGTGAATCAAAAAATTGGAGAAGATAAGGAACTTGGACAAGACTATGGAAAACTAGTTCTGGCAGGTCTTGGACATGGACAATACAGGTATCAACTCAGTTCTATGGACAAAAAATAAGTTCTTGGAAGTTCAAAGAACTCTCGAGGGCACAAAGTGGATTTGTAAGGGGTTCGCAAGGAAGTATGAGGCAGCCTACCCAAAAATTGAGGCCATACTTGCTTTGCCAAGCGGGGTCTGGGAAAAGGACCTTGCTTTCAAGGATGATGATCACTGGCTAGTAGATACATGGAGGCAAGATTTCAATCATCGAAAGAGGAATCTAGAGCAGATCCTAGAGTGTATAGTTCTAGATATCGAATGGGTCAAGGAGACAAGAGAAGAATGCGCTCAATACCTCAAGTTAATGATGGGGTATGGGTTGCTCATGGTCGAGATCAATCTTGAGAGTATAAAGCCCCACTTCCTAAAGATCATGGAAGATGGGATGTCAGCTGAGGTCACCACTAACTTCATGAGCTTCATTGCTCAAGCCTTCGCACAATCGAAACGTTTTAGAGACAATGCAACCAAATATGAAGATGACTAGAAGAAGCTCATCAACAACTACTGAGAATGGAGCTTTCAAATTTTGCGGTTTGACATCATGGAGTTGCACAAGTTTGAGCCATTGATTTTGAGCTTTATAGAGTATGCAGCGTCAAAGAAGCTCAAAGACAATCCATTCATCGATGAAGAGTTCCTCAAAGAATAGCTATAGCAAAGAGCAGACAACTATAGGACGAAATTGCTACAGTGCTGTCACTAGATGATGAAATAGGGAAAAGACAAGAAAAGTCTTATAAATGAAATGTATTTGAGGGTAGGTGAAACCCTAGTGTAAAGTGAATCTTGGCCACTCATTTTTATTTTTGAAAACTATAAATAGGGCTCTCCTCCTCTCATTTTTAGGGAGTTGAGTTGTTGTAAAGGCATGTTGCAGAAACTATAATAGAAAATACATTCATTTCCTGGTGTATTTTTGGTTTTCTCTACATGTTTCATGATTCTTCTCCTTTTAGTTATAACTTTTCTTCAAGTTACTTCGTTCCTCTAGTTTCCTTCAGTTAGTTGTTGTGGATTTAGTATGTTGTCTTTGGTTTTGAAGATTCATGTTGTGTGTATGCTTTTCTTTTCCATACTTTTGGTCACTTGCTCCTGGTAGGTAACTGTTTAAAGTTAGCCTGAACTATAATTTCATAGCGGCTCCTTGAACTTTGTCTTCGTTCACATTTACATGGCGAATGGAAGATGAATATCTGCATCCTCGAAAGATAGCACAAATTTCATGACATTGTGAGAATTCAGATTAAGTGAAATTCTATTAAATAAAACTGTCCATAGCAGGAACCTCCATGATCACTGTTCATCGGTAGTTGCAAGTCCAAGAACCATCCTTCTTCCTCACCCTTTTTCCTTTGTTTAGAAACAACCTATGCTAAGGTTCATTGCATAGGGTAAAGTCAAATCCGATGAAACAATGGAGTTCAAGATTGTTGTTTGAACCTACAACAAGAGATGTAGTAATTCCATATTCTAATAACTCCATTCATTGACTCAATTTCCCGCAGCTTCAAACTACGTAAGATTGGCTTGGGATTCCAACAAAATCACATCAAACAACTGAAATAATCCAAGCATCATCATGACCTAACATCCGAGAGACCTTGGGATAGTGTTCTGCAATTTGATTGTGGAAAATTTTCCTTCAAAAGAGGTAATGCACCTACATATTACTTGTGTTGTGAACTGCATCAAAACACCATCAACAAGTTTGAACAAGATGAACTTATGCAATGAACCAAAGGCCAAGCATACCAAGCTACTCCTCAAGGAATATGTGCATACCCTGTAATCTCCTGAGCAACAATGATTTGTGCTCCCTTGAGTGAAGCATATTGAGTTCCTCCTACATAAGAGAAACCATCGTGCCAAGTCACATAAAAAATATGCCTCCCACATCAACTTTTCACATTTCAAACAGAAAATGCAGAGCTCTTTGCAAATGTGACACAATTTTGTAAAATTCCAATCTATGCTGCCATGACAAATTTTGAGAAATTCTAAATTCTAAATTCTAAAGTGCATCACACGGTCTGATTTGCATGTGTGGCTGACTTTGTGCCAAAACCCTAGTTCCAAACTATGTCTCACGGTCCAATTTGTATATGTGGTGGAGTTTTGACAGAACCCTAATTCTCGATACTAGCCCACAATGGTGCTATTATCATATGCAATGCAGTTTGAAGCCATGCGACATCAATTAAGCATTTGCAATGGTGGTATATAGCACTACTTGACCTAAAGTCGACTTGGATCCTATTAAATGCACATAAAATGAGAAAATTAAAGGTCAAGATAGGGGTACATACCGCGGGTCCTATGCCAACTAGCCGCTAGTGCACTCATACCCTTTCTGACACATGCCTAGGAATCTATCATTGTACCATATCGATTAGAACTCAAAGCTTTATTGAAGCCTACAAATTAGGGTTTTTTGAACTAATTTGGCCATCTAGCTAGGGTTTTGGTCCACCATCCCATTTTTGTCCAACCAGGAACCATGTATCTTTTTTGGCATTTTAACACATTTTTTGGCATCCTAGGGCATTTTTGGACTTGTTTGGCGCCTTGTCCTCTTTTTTTGCAAGATCATCCAAAAATTAAAAAAAAATTCCGATCTCTCAAGGGGGCAATATATTAGCATAATCCTTCCACTGGGGCAATAGTGGGGCATTAAAAAAAAATGAGAAATTTTTAACTTTGATCACAACAGTTTATTCTTTGAACTAATTCAACAAGTGCATTGCTTCAAAAAGGGGAAAAATGTAGACAAGGAAAATTGACCAACACACTTGATCCCAATTATTAACGTCATTTCTTCTTGAATCATACTCTCATCTTATCATCACTTTTCATCTATTAATTAGATAAATCATTATTTATTTAACTAGGTCTTTCTCCCTTGTTGATTAAATTAATCAGTTTAATTTAATTAATCCTCTATCTTTGTTCATTTACACAATTCATTTTATTTAAATTAAAACTCTAAAGTCCTCTTATTAAATTGAATAAATTAAAACTTATTTTATTTAATCTAACATTATCCCCTTTAGTTAAATAAATCAAAATATTTATTTAATTAATTAAACCCATCCTCTCAATTTGATTTAAATCAATTCATAAATTTAAGTCTAAATTGTCACATCTCCTAGTTCCTCATTAAATTAATTAACCCATGATTAATGTAATCTTAATCTATGTCACATTCTCTAGAGAATACAACTTGCGCAATAAATCAATTACTTTGATTTATTAAATCTCTTAATTTCCCTCATATGGCATAAAAGAGGAATATTCCCTCAAATTTGAATTTAAATTCAACTCGATTTGGTCCTTACAACAAGGCATTTATTTCACCTTACAAGTGCTTTTGCCTTGAGCCAAATGGCCATAACTCCATTTTCTTCCCTCTCCAACAACTCATTTAACTATTTTGAAATTCCAGTTAATGTCATTTATTGGCACTTTGATCAAAACTTGCACAACCATCAACCATTCACATCTTGACAAGTGGCACTTGGCCAGTGGGTGTTGAATGATCCCACATTGCTTAATTTCACTCATTCTTCCAACTTGGAAATCTATAAATGAGAGACTCTTCCTCTCATTCTAGCATCCACAACTTATAACAAAGTTACTCTCCTCACATTGAGAGATAATTTTATCCATTTCATATCAAGTGTTCATCATTTTATGGTTTCATAGCTAGATTATACCAAAATTGCATCAAAGAGCTTCAACCATCATCAAATCATCAAAGAGCTTACAAAGGAGTTGGGAAAGGGCCAATTTATATGCATAATTGACACCAATTCCCCCATGGGATCAAGAGTTTGATTTGCATTAAATAGGATTTGATAGCTTTTGTTCATATTTGTTTGTTTTTTTCATCTCATTTCTTACTCTTTGAAATTATAAATGGATTTCATGGGGAATCTTGATTCTCACTTGCATATGATCTTACTAATCTGTTTGTTTCTTGTATTTGTGCATGTATAAGATTGGGGTTCACAATTATTACCTAAGCATTACAAGTAAAAATCATAAGAATTTTCACTTCTAGAATACTTCTGGATTATTTCATCTCTAATGTTTACTCTTCAGTTCAAGGAATATGATAAGTCATTATCACTTGATTTATTTATTCGTTTATTTATCCATCATATATAAAAAATTACATATCTATATATTCACATACAACCCATTTTCTTTAAGGAGAATTCAAAGTAATATGAATAAACATAACTTACAAACTAGTACATTATTTTCTTTAAATTTTATTTTACTTCAAGGAAACCTAAAATAACAAAAAAAAAAAAAAAAACTTGTATTTCTAAGAAATATATAGTAATCCTCATCCTTTATTATTCCTTTCCTTACACATACTTTTATTTTAATTAATATTCTCTCTTTTAAAAATAAAAAAATAAGGAATCTTTAAACATAAAGAATACGTGAAGTCTCTAAAAAGTAGGGTTAGGAACTATGCCTAAAGTTAATGAAAATTTATCGTTTTATTTTTAGTTTTATAAATCTTACTACTACAATAATAAACTAGAAGCATCATAATATATAGTCATAAATAATGTCCCATAACTTCCTTAAGAATTATACGGATGATATTAAGGTCAAGGCTAAAAAGATAACATAGTAAAGAGTAGGTACGGTTTTAAGAAAATATGATTGAAAGGATTTAAACTTAAATATAATCTAAATATCCTTAATCTCCTAGTCTCAATGAATCAATAAGATTGATGAATGAAAATTATAAAATAGTTCCCACATAGTATCATGTAATCACACATACACAATTGCACTTAAGTCATAATTTAGATGTTTATTCGAAATTCATAATTTAATACTATTATTACATCTATGAAGTTCCTCCAAAAATATGATATAGTTGTGCAGTCTAAGTAGGAAATTCTCTAAGAAGAAAAGAAACACCATTACAACATGAACTCCATCATGGATAGTACCAATGTGCAGCCAACTATACTGACTCATCATATAATTCATGTTTTATTTATTTTATTATTATTTATTTCTATTATCCTTATACTTTTAATAAAAATGGAGACTTCTTTCGAATGATTCTTTTAGAACTTATTTAAGCCATCTAAGAAAAATTGCACTTTTAATAGACATTAATAAGGAGACCTAACTGATTGTTTACAAATGCATTCGATGTCATTGATGTTAGTAGATATTAATAGAGGTGTGACTGAATTTTCTAATGCCTTCAATGTTGCACCAAATAAAGTGAGGTATCACTGCTCACATTTACTTTCCCTGCCACTAACAATTAATTCATTCCCAAGGTTAGTCATAAGCATACACGTAACGATGAAAGTTGTCAGTGCCATGCACCTGCAATAATAGAACTTCCTCCTGTTGACACCTATGTTCAACCTGAAACACTACATGGCGTATCTCATCTTGGTTTAATCTTCTCTCAAGTCCACTAGAAATAAGGCAACATAGAAGGAGACCAAAGAGCATAACAACACCGCTTAGAGACAAGTGACTTAGGAACCATATGACAGCAATAATGCCCATTGTAGCAGCCCTTATTGACTTCACAGTCTATTATAAATAATGTAGGTGTGCATAATAAATATTATAGTTGGATTATTTTTTAATATGGTTGTGTTTCATAATGTAACCTCTTTTCTGAATATCTATATATTGATGTCTTATCTCTTTTTTTTTAAGGCAATTTGGGGCTTTTTCATATTGTTTGTTTTGTGATCAACAGATCACCATTATTTGCCTTAATCTAGTATTAGAACCAGTTTGAAAGAAATCATTTTGTGATCAGCAGATCACCATTATTTGCCTTAATCTAGTATTAGAAATAGTTTGAAAGAAATCCGTAGGAGATTCAGAATGCAGATTTTTTTTGTTGAGTTGAAGTCATTAGCTCCATGTATGAATGAAGATCGTTGGACTGGAGTTGAGAAATTGTTGATTGAAGACTGTAGTAATATTCGCCCAGCCAAAGGAAACTATTCTAAGTGTTTTGTGTTGTTGAAAGTTGAAAAGAGGTCCCTAAAAAAATATTTGCGTGAAGAAGTATGCAGGCTGAGAAGGAGAATTCACATACAGTTGCAACATGAATTAATTTTCCTTTTTGAAAAATTGTCCAAATCACATAAGTGAGTTGCGTGTATAAGTTTCTTCCTTTTGAATTTCCACACAAAAAAATCTAAAAAGTCTTTTAGCACTAAAACTTTTGTGCATACGTGAGAGTCTTCATATTTTTTTTAAATCATAAGACTTGCTATCCTTTTTTATGATCAATGTGAGGAAGAATTTAAAAAGTCTTAATCTTTATAAATCCACGTGAGAATCCTTTTAAGTTAAAGCCTTTATTAGTGAACCTTTTAGGTTTAGAAAAAGGTTTAATAGATATTTATGTTTGCCATTATTTTCTTGATTATTATAAGAAAAAAAAAGTGCATAGAAATTTTTATGATATGTAATATGGGAATGAAATTGTTTTAGAAGGGTTTTAGTCTTGAATATCTTGAAGTCTTTCGTGTAAAAGTGATAACGGAATTGTTTGGATTTAAGTGCATTATCGGTTGAAGCCGGCATTTATTCTAAGATAAAATAATATAAAAATATTTTTGGTGTGGGTCCTATTTGAAAGGACAGTGAGACTATCGATTTCAAGAGATCTCTTTAGGTTTTTTGTGTTGAGCCATTGAGTTATTGTGCACATTACTCTTATGGCAAATATGGTAGGAAATGTTATGTCTAACATGTTAATTCTCATATTTGAAGGAGAAAACATTACATATTGGTGTACTAGGATGTAAAATCTACTCAAATCCAAATATTTGTGGGAAATTGTACAAGTAGGGTATGTAAAGCTATATACAATTGCATTTAATGTATTAAATGATCAACAAAAAAAAGAATACAAAGCAAATGTAAAGAAAGACAATGAGGTTCTATTTCTGATTGAAGACGCAATTAATCAAGAACTTTTTCCTAGGATAAGTGGTGCTATTCATTCTCAACAAACATAGAAAACATTCAATAATGCATATCAAGGTGCCCAAACTGCAAAATTATAGACAATGAGGATTTTTTTTGAAAATGTAAAGATGTCTACTAGTGAATCTATGAATGAATTTCTAACAAAGGTAGAAGGTCTAGTAAGTCAAATGAAAGTTTTAGGGGAATATGTAGATGACAAGCATGTCATCAAAAAAATTCTAAGAAGTTGGATTCCTAAATTTGATGGTGTGGTTTCTATAGTTGAGATTTCTAAAGCTCTCACAAGTATGCAAATTGATGAACTAAGTGGAATTTTGTTAGTTGTTGAAGAAAGAATGAAAATTAATGAAGAAAGCTTCGAGCAAGCGTTTTCCTCTAAAGAAAATATAAGAGGAAAAAGAAACACATTCTTCAGAAATCAAAATAAAGGTGAATACAAAGGTGAATCTAGTAATTTTAGAGGAAGAGGTAATAGTTTTAGAGGAAGAAGTAGCAACTTTAGAGGTACTGGAAAAGGAAGAGGTATAAACAATGGGGGAGACTATGATAAAAATAATTTCCAATGCTTTAATTGCAATAAGTTTGGACACTATGCATCAAAATGTTGGATTAAACAAGGTGAAACAAGAAAAAGAAATGCTCATAGCATTGTTGGAAATGAACAAAATTTCTTGATTTCTTGCTTTAATGCAAATGCCAGTGAAAATAATGTTTGGTATATTGATTCTAGATGTTCTTCACATATGACATCTCATGAGCATTTATTTGTCAATTTGGATGAAAAACATGAAAGTACAATAGTACTAGGGGATAATCAATCTCATGGAAGCAAAGGTAAAGGTACAATTGTAGTTACAACAGAATATGGTGAAGTTAAACCTATCAATGAAACACTATTGGTTCTAGCACTAAAAAAGAATTTTTTGTCTGTTGGAAAAAAGCTAGAACAAAATTATCAAGTGACTTTTGATGAGAATGAGTGCGCAATAAGAGACAAGTTAAAAAGGAATGTAAATGTTGCAAGAGCAAGGATGACAGGTGATAGGATTTTTCCTCTTCATTTCACTCATGGAAACCAAGCATTGCGGTCTAGTGAAATGAATGAAAGTAAAATTTTGCACCAAAGATATGGTCACCTTAGTTTTAGTGGGTTAATCCTACTCAAGAGATTCAAAATGGTTGAAGGTCTACCTTTCATTCAAAATGCAAAAGAAGTGTGTGAAGAATGTGTTGTCGAAAAACAACATAGAGTTATCTTTCCAACTGGTAAATCCAGTAGAGCTAAGAAGAATCTTTAGATAATCTATATGGATTTGTGTGGTCCTGTGGAAACACCTTCTTCGAATAAATCAAAGTATTTTGTAACTTTCATTAATGATTATTCGAAAAAACATGGGTATATTGTTTGGTTTCAAAATCAGAAGTGTTGGAAAAATTTGTAGAATTCAAGAGGTTGATTGAAAACCAAAGTGGTAAGTACATCAAAGTGATAAGGTCAGACAATGGATGTGAGTACAAATCAAATCAATTTCTAGATTTCTACAAAAATCATGGAATCAAGATAGAGTTCACTACTTCCTACACTCCACAACAAAATGGTGTTGTTGAGAGGAATAATAGAACAATTGTTGAAATGGCAAGGAGTATGATGAAAGAGAAGAATTCAAATAAAATTTATCGGGCAAAAGCAGTATGCACAATAGTGTATCTTCTAAATGGAAGTCCTACATAAGTAGTTAAAGAAATGACTCCTAAACAAGCATGGTTTGGGATAAAGCCAATTCTCAATCACTTGAGAGTATTTGGTTGTGTTTCTTATGCACACATACCAAAAGAAAAGAGGTCTAAGTTAGATGATAAAGGCCTAAAATGTATTTTTTTTGGGTATGGATCAGAAAATAAAGCATATAGACTGTATTACCCAATAGGAAAGAGTCTTGTGATAAGCAAAGATGTGGTATTTAATGAAGTAGAAAAATACACCAAGGAAAATGAAACAAAGGGAAAAGAGATAATGATTGATGAAGTTGAAGAAAGAGAAGAAGAAGAAAATGAACCTGATTCTTCTAGTACACGAGCAAGAAAGTACCAAAAATATCAAAGAAGGAAAAAAAAAATCATCCATCAACTCTTATGTTAGATTCAAATTTTGAGAAAATGACAAGAAGATCACAAGAAAAAGTGAATTATGCTTTGATGACTCAAATCATGGAAAGTAATGAACCAAAAAAAATTGAACAAGCTCAAGGAAAAGAAGAGTGGGTTGAAAAAATGCATAGTGAGATAGAATCAATTGAAAGGAATGACACATGGGATTTGATTCAACTACCTCTTGGTAAGGAAATTGTTGGTACAAGATGGGTGTATAGAACTAGGTATAAATATGATGGAAGCATTGATAAGCATAAGGATAGATTTGTAGCCAAAGGATACACTCAACATGAAGGTATTGATTACACTGAAACATTTGCACCTATAGCCTAAATGGATACTATTAGATTGGTTTTGGCTTTGGTAGCTCAACAGAGTTGGATAGTTTATCAAATGGATGTAAAGAGTGCTTTTTTGAATGGATATATTGATGAGGAAGTGTATGTTTCTCAACCTAGGGGATTTGAAATACCCTCTAAAGAGAATTATGTTTATAGATTAAAGAAGGCCTTGTATGGTCTTAAGAAAGCACCAAGAGCATGGTATTCAAGGATAGACTCATACATACAGTAGAAAGGTTTCTTAAGAAGTCAATCAGATCCAAATATTTATATTAGGATCTCGGCTAAGGATATTTTTTTCTTAGTTCTCTATGTTGATGATCTTATCTACATTGGTTTCAATTTAGATTTATTGGAAAATTTTAGAGCAGGTATGGTTTTTGAATTTGAGATGACATATTTGGGACAGATGCACTATTTTCTTAGTATAGAAGTATGACAAAACAAAGCTGAAATATTCGTGTCTCAAATAAAATATGCTTCAAACATCCTCCAAAATTTTTGGATGAATAGTTGCAAACCATTTGTAACACCCATTGAAGTCGGACTTGAATTGTTTAACTTGGATGTGTCAGATTCAGTGGACCCCACTATATACAAATAGTTGATTGGTAGTTTGATCTACTTAACTACTACTCGACCAGGTATCACATATGCAGTGAGCTTAGTATTTGGTTATGGTCAGAACCTAAGAAAACACATTGGAATGTAGCTAATATTATTCTCAAATATGTCAAGGGACATTGAATTATGGTCTCAAATTTTAGCATTCAGAGGATAGCAAGTTGGTTTACTATAAAGATTCAGATTGGGCACATTCCATAGATGATCAAAAGTCTACTTCTAGCTATACTTTTAGTCTTGGTTCTGTAGTATTCTTTTGGAAGTCCAAGAAATAATCTACCATATCACTTTCTATAGTAGAGGTAGATTATAAAGCTGCAACATTTACAGCATGCCAAATAGTTTGGTTGAGACAACTATTGGAGGATTTGCACAAAATACAAAATGTACCAACTTTGTTGTATTGTGACAACAAGAGTGCTATACAAATGACAATGAATCCAGTATTTCATAGAAGGACAAAACATATTGAGATTCAACATCACTTCATCAGAGATTTGGTTCAATAGGGATTGATCGAGATTATGTGGGTATATGCAGGATCATCATGGAAAAAACAGGCCCTTAAGTGGCAATGAAAATTCAAAAAATCAAAGTTAGACAACTTGACGTAAAAATTTGAATAAGTTATCTATACTATTTCAAAAATATGCAGTAATAGAATCTGTAGCAAATTGAATGTAGTTTCTAAACTACTAGGTTTATTTAAAAAAGAAAAAAAATATTTGGTGAAAATTTGAAATTTCAATGTAGTATTACTTAAATTTCTGGGAAAAAATAAGAATTAGGTGTCTGTCTGACCATGCTAACCACAAAAAAATGATAATATTTTTTTATAATATTTTTGATATAAGTAGAGGACTCATCTGCTGATGTGATGTATATTTTTTTGTAATTTTTTTCTAAGTAAATAATTAATTATAATTTTTTTATTGTAACTTTTAAAAAATATAAAAACTAGCATGTCTGACCACCTTAACATGGTCAAAACTTCATGAAATTAAATTTTTATTTTTTCTAATACTATAGTACGCAAAGAATAAAATGTGACGCATGTTTTGGATTCAAAGAATGTGATGTTGTTTGAAAGCTATAGATGTTTTTCAATCATCCTATCAATCAAGACTTTAGTCACAATTCAAATAGAAAATGAATAATAATAATTTATTAAACTCAAAGTAAAGCATAATTTATACTAGTTGAAAGATGAGAATCTCCTTTAAAGCCCCTTTTCATTTCATTAGATTGGGGTAGAAAAAAAGTTGTCAGCCACATGGGCCATCATATCACTTACATATGGCCATTGTTTGGCCCATCATGATCCTACACATACCCATGTACTGTAGTATAGGGGATCGAATAGCAGATATATTCACAAAGCCTCTAGTTTGTGAAAGGTTTGAGACACTTATAGATCTACTCCAAGTTCTTCCCAATGGTCATTATGGGGGAAAATGATAATAGTAATGCCCATTATAGTAGCCCTTATTGACTTTACAGTCTATTATAAATAATTTAGGTGTGCATAATAAATATTGTAGTTGGATTATTGTTGAATATGGTTGTGTGCCATAATGTAACCTCCTTTTTGAATATCTATATATTGATGCCTTGCCTCTTCTTCTCTAAGGAAATTTGGGGCTTTTGCATATTGTTTGTTTTGTGATTAGCAGATCACCATTATTTTCCTTCACTATACTGGTAATGTGATGAGAATGAAACAATTGGGAGAAGAATAATATGGTTTACAACCCAATTTCATAGGCGCCGGCATAAAGAGATAATCCTATTTTATTTTCTTTATTTTTATTATATGTATTTTCATTTATTCATTCATTTGATGAATAGTTTTCAACATTGTTGATTCTATTATTTATTTATTTGGATTATTACTATCATTACTAATCGCTATTGCAGAGATACTAAAGCACACAAGATTGATCTTAAAGCTTATTAATCATTACATAGTTTTCATTAGTTTGTTTTTTGTTATCTACTTTTGTTTTTTTCTATAGAGAGAATGGCTCCAAATCATATATATCCATATTTTGAAGACCATTTTGTATGATTCCTATAGCCTCCTAGAGAGCACTTATGGTTCCCTATTGGTTCAAGAGGTTATGAGAGAAATATGTGGGGGTTTAGAGGGGATCCATTATATGGAAACTTAGAGTTGTGTAAACCAAGATCTTAAGAAATAGATCTCCCCATGTTCCAAAAGTTCCTTTGAAGGGAAAATTTTCACATGCATGTGAAAAATAACAGAGTTATATTAGAGGCTCACATTCCATAAATTAAAAGCATTGAATGACATTTCTCTCTTTAATATACATACTCCAAAAAATAATTTTTTTTGAGGTTTTATTCTTTTATTCCCCATGAGTGATGGACTCCATCATTTACATAGGAATAATATAAACTCTTTTGCAATAGTTAAAGTGGAAGATAAATTTACAACCATAGTATAGACTTTCCAAATTTTCTTTTTTTTACCATTTTTTTCAACTTACAAGTTATTTATTGAACATGACTTTGAATGGAACTTAAATTATTTCTTCCCACAACATACCAAAAATTTATCAATTTTTTTTTTGCATCTACCATATTGTCATAAAAACACAGAGAAACTCTACAGTATATTTTTTTTTAGATTTTTTTCTTACAAAATCGAAGCAACATATTCTTGAATACTTAGAATCCTAATTTGACATAGTTGTGACATAAGCCGATAGATTTGGAAGTTGTAACTACAACCTGGTTCTTTGGAATTGATCAACCATAGGGAGGTAGCTCTCTTCCCAACCAAAATGGGTCATGAAGCCTTAGAAGACTCTCACCATCCCCCCGAGCTATGGGACCAACCAAGAATAGGTATACGCACAAATTAGGAATAGGAATCCAGACACAAGGAATTTTTATGGCCATCAAACATGTATTTAACCACACCATACTTACAAGCGACCAAGGATAGAACAAGGCACACAAAAGAGAGAATACAACACACACACATTCTACCATTGGGTAAGAAGTCCTACCTCATGGCTGGTTTACATCTTCATAGTAGTATTTCCACCCACCACTCCTCTCCGCCTTCTTCACCTTCTCCATCCCAACACCTTTGAATCCCCTGCTCCTCCAAAGCATGTAATCAGACCTATCTATATTACTTACATGGTAACCCTCCAAAATTTTACCTAAACTAAGCTCCTAGGATGAGGGCCTTTTTCACCCATAATTAAACATAAAACATATTTTACAATTCCTTCAATTGGGTGTAAGCAATAAATGGTTTGGTAGGGACAGTTAAATTCACATTTCTTCACAAGGTAATCAACAAGGATTGGTTAACATTTTGCATTGTTCTCTCATCCTCCCTTTGGCTAATCTCATAAATATTCCTACACAATCAACGCACCCATCATATACATACAAATAGGTATACAAAGTGCAAATGATAACAAATATAATTATTAAATATAAAATATCATCTCAACCAAAATTGAAGCATGCATTAACATCACAACATGGTTATCTCATTTATGTCTTTCCTACATAAGATAATAATGGTGAATCACATGACTTCGGTATAATTCCATGTTTATGGAAATAATTGTAATTTTAATTTTTTCCACCAATAAATAACCATTGTACAATCAATTTTAATAATGACACCATCTACTATCAATTCAAAAAATCGATTATGTATGATAAAATAATATGCAACTTTCAACCTGAATTATTCCACTTACAAGTACCCTTTTACTAATAATATTAGTATTTGCAGCCCTCGTAATCCATAATACTATGTGTCTATAAGAGATTATAGTAATTACTTAAATATTAGAGTAATTTTAGTCTTAATGAAAATAATGTTTAGTTGAATAATATTTCACAATCATCCCAAAATTAGTTCTTTTCAACATGATTAGAATATAATTCTAAGGAAGAAATAACCATGGACTCATAGTCCAATTTCAATAAAGAGTGATCGTAATAATACCAAAACTTATTGAGGGTTAGAGGTCAACTTACCTTCATTGGTAAGGTTTAAATCTCATTACTCTTATCGATAGCATAATCACCAATAACCTATTGGATTTGGTTTTCTATGTGTCATGATTAGCTAATACAAAATAATGCATGCAATAATTACATATTCAAATTCAAGCCAATTAATTCAATTTATATAGAACTACAACCATCACAAAGTACTTATAACATGATTTAAGTTAAAAAAAATAGTTGGGCCTTACAGTTACAAAATGATACATATGCAGATACAAATAACTTCAAGTGTCAAAGATGCATAGAGATTGTTACCAACAATAAGTAGAGCCTTAAAGTTCTATAAGTCAATAAATTTTTTTGAACATTCCAATATATTAAACTATATATGCACATACTGTAAAAACACTCTTGAAATTTATGTTTTCCATTTTACTAATAAGTTTAATTTTTTGCAACCGTGTTGTGATTTTTATTTTGTCTGCTTATATACCCTCAGTTTTGACATTTTTCCTTCATGCTTTTCTTTCATAGATTGTAATTTATTCTTGCTATCTTTTCTATTAGCTTTAATTGATTCAAATAGCTGCAAATACTGATATAAAAAAATATAAAAATTCATCATTTCATTGTTTCACTCTTCCTATATATTGCATTCAAAAATATATAGTCTTTTCTACATTGCTTATTTTTTCCTCGTATATGGTAAAACTCTATGCTATTTGCAATGGGTTCCTTGGGCATATTTGCAAAAAACATGGAGCTTGTTTCTTGCATGGTTTGGAAGGAATGAAACTGGTTTCCTAGTTGAACAAAAACATAACAGTGGCTTTTCACTCTCATGGTGGTTGAAACATCTTGGCATTGTTATGTGATGCCATAGAAGGGATTACATGTAATATTCATTATTCTAGTACGAGGGTGGATATTGTGTTTATTCCATTGTGAAATACCACATCTTGTTGTTGGTTTCATAGCAAGTTATTGAACAAGGCTGCCATCCACCTCCATTAGATACAAGATTGTAGAGCCTCCCAACTGCTCCACTCTGTAATTAATAGTGTTCTATCTACTACACTTATTGTAAGTTATTTTTCCTTCACTTTTTGTTGTTCCATATGAATCTAACCATAGGCATATATTTTAATATAATTAAATAAATTGTTTCTTGCAGTAATATCACATTCAACTCAATGCAATCATAGATGAAGAATGATATATGAAGCTCATGTGTCGAATGATTTGTACCTGAAAGACAACTATATCTATAAGCATAAACAAGGTTTATTTTATAGATTTCTATTTACATGAGTTATACATTCAACTATTTTCTTCCTCCATGGCTACATAGCCTCCTTATATTTGTTTCTCTATATATACATTCATGCACAAATTATTACATGCACTTCACTACAATAAATATAGAATATAGTACACATTACATTTTTCCATGTTCATATACTTGCCTTTCCAACCAATCTAAAAAAATATCTACATGCACCAAGAAATTCTTGCCACGACTACTCTAATAGTAAGCTTGGTGGAAAATTAAAATAGATAGTTGATCAGTAAATGAAAAGTCTCACATAGATTGCTTATTTTCTATTACTATGCTTCATTATATTACCTTTCTCTTTTCTCTTTGAAGCTTTTTGTAACAAGGTCTTTATTTTCATAGTTTACTTGTTCTATTATTCATTAAACATAAAATTGACCTGTACCTTTTGAGTACTTTATATTTTCCTTGTACCTGTGTATGCTCCCTAGCCCCTGGCTATTCCTTGGTGTTATCTTTGTTCATCCCTAGTGCTATATGAATTTTGAACAACATAAACTTTCTATAAGAAAGTCTCCATATCTATGGTTTATAGCTTCTTCTCACCATATATTTAAATTTTATTTGAAATATGTTTTAAAAGATCTTCCATTTGTGAGATTCTAAAATAGTTGTTAGAAAAACACTTGAGAATCATGGGTAAGTGATAGGTGGTCCAAAAACCCACATAAAATACAACCTTAATAGAGGTAGAAAAGCATACACATTCCAAAAAAATGAAAAAAGGAAAATATTTCTTGTCAATAGCCCATTTATGTGTGATTATAGAGTCTTATTCCAATACATCTTACAAATTTTATAGAGAATGGCTATATTGTACTAATATGTTTCATGATACTCTTTTTCCCTAAACTATTTCAAGCTCATTATAAGAAAATCTTAATTGTCATGGTTATTTTATTTGGATGGAACATGTTATATGTGTTATATCAATATGTTCCATGATATTTACTTCCCCTTATCTATTTGAAGTCCCCCATGACAAATTGTTCTTCATGGTGGTCTTATTTCCAGATCCCCATAACAAACTATTCATACTTGTTGTTTTCCTCTTCTTTGTTGTATATTTTAAAATTCTATTTGATGTGGTTGTTCTCTATAATATTTAGTACAAAATAAATGTCATTCCAATACCTATTATATAAGTGGAAAGAAACTTATTAAATAAAGGAAAAGCACTGATGGTCGAAAAACCACATTAAATAGACTTTAGCACCATGAAGAATAGAACAACTGACCAATAATAATGAATAGTTTCTTATAGGAAAGTGGATATTGATACAACACAAGGAATCTATGTAATAGATGGCTACTCAATTCAAATTTATAGCTACATAGTTTGGCACTGAATATTATAGACAAAAGAGAGGAATTGTAAAAGGACTATTAGAAAAACACTAAAGAATCATAGGTAAATAACACATGAACAAAGACCCACATTAAACAAATCAATACAAGATAACTAGTTTATGTAAGAGTTGAGTTTTCAATTCAAAATTTGAGTTCCATTATTTGGAAGTCAACCCACATTAAATGGATGTGGTAAAGCCAATGGGATATAATACCCTATACAAAATGGTTATAACACCATAGACTTAATTGAAGATTTGAAGTACGTTAATTTGAACTAAATATTATAGGTGAATAGAGAAATTGTAAAAGAGCAATTAGAATAACACTTAACATCAACTAAACTACTTTTATTTCAAAAATGTATATGGTTTCATACTAACACTCTGCATATATATATATGCGATTACTCCTACGTTAATATGAAATTGCACCTATGTTGATGGGTATAACACCAAAGGTGCACAAAGATAACTACAAACAATAAATAAAGGATGAGAAAATTACCAGCCCTGACCATACTTTTTGATGAGTGAAAGAAGATACAACTGTAATTTCTCCATCCATACAGAGGCATAATCTCTTCGAAGTCTCAAAAATGGGTATAACATCAAAGATACAGACATATAACAAGGAATAATAAACAGAGAGTGAAAGACATGAAAAATAAATTGATCACTCTAACACCTATTATACAATTTCTCTACTTCTCTTCAATATTTATTGCCAAAGAACATACATCGAATCTTATATCAATATGCTTCATGATATTCATTTTTCCTCATCTATTTCAACTACAAATCCATCCACATTTAGCTTCATTCCACACACTGTAAAAACTCTTTAATTACTAAGAAAGTCCATATAGATGCACAGAGATAACTAAAACAATAAACAAAGGGTGAAAAATTACAACAATCTCTTCTTTTAACTATAATTTGTCCATCCAAAACAAGTAGATAATCTATTTAAAATATAAAAAATGGGTGTAACGCCAAAGATAGAAACATATAAAAAGAATACATGAAAAATAAATTGATTATCTATGCAAAACAACTTTATTTGCATTCCATTGCTAAGATGTGTATGCAAAAATATGTTTGTGAAACATGCACACATATAACAACCAATTTCCAGAAAGGCATAAAAAATATCCATGTACGAAATGAGAACCAATCCAAAGGTGACATATTTTACTATAGTCTTATGTGGAACAAATACCACAATGTCTATTTCAACAATGCAACTTAATCAATATATTTTCTTGCACATTTTGAAGAACATCTCTTTTCGAATCCTGCAATTAGAATTCAACCAAAAATAATATAAGTGCATGTAGGTATATGTGTATATATGTATATCTATATGTATATCTATATGTATGTATATGTATATATATATGCATATGTTTATGTATGTATATGTATATGTATATGTATAACCTCTTTCATTGTAGATCTATATGATTTTGTTTATAATGTTGCATAGATACAATAAGCTTCCAAAAAAAATAGTGCACTCTACATTGTCTATTTCAAATTGTTTAATGCTCCAATAGAATCCAATGCTTGTTCAATGATCCAACACAATCCAATGTTTCTCGTACTTTTTGAACACTATCAATAATATATGTAAGTATACAACTTTTCTATTATTAATAGATATTTTTAACGAACCAATTGTAAATATTATTGATTATTTCAAGTTTCAATTTGGAGTATGTGCAAGATCATGATGGGCCAAAAAGTGGCAATATGTAAGTGATATGATGACCCATGTGGCTGATGACTTTTTTTTTTTACCCAAAATTGATGAAACGAAAAGGGTTTTTAAAGGAGATTATCATCTTTCCAAAAATATAAATTATTCTTTACTTTGAATTTAATAAATAATTGTTATTCATTTTCTATTTGAATTACGATTAAAGTCCTGATTGATAGGCCGATTGAAAAAAATCTATAGCTTTCAAACGTTATACATTTTATGAATCTGAAACATGTGTCACATTCTATGATCCACATACTATAAGATTAAAAAAGAAAAAAATGAATTTCATGAAGTTTTGACCAAGTTAAGGTGGTCAGACATACAAGTTTTTTATATTTTTAAAAATTTGTAATAAAAAAATCATAATTAATTATTTAATTGGAAAAAAATTACAAAAAAATATGCATTACATCGGGACATGAGTCCTCTACTTATATCTAAAATATTATAAAAATATATTATCATTTTATTGTGGTTAGGGTGGTCAGACAGACACCTACTTTTTATTTTTTCCCTAAAATTTAAGTACTACTACATTGAAATTTCAAATTTTCACCAAATAGATATTTTATTTTTTTAAATAAACCTAGTAGTTTAGAAACTACATTGAATTTTCTACAGATTCTATTCTTACATATTTTTAAAATAATATAGAGAACTTATTCAAAAATTTACGTCAAGTTGCCTAACTTTGATTTTCTGAATTTTTATTGCCACTTAAGCGCCTATTTTTTCCATGATGATCTTGCACATACCCATTGTTTATATTAATTTTACCCATATACCTGCCTATTTTTATGATTCCTTCCTAATTTTGATTTCCCTTCCATTGATAAATCCCTCTCTTCCATTTGCAGGTACGAGGCTAAGGCATCCAAAAATATCTCAAAATCATGATGCTTGTTTCTTACAAAGTTTTTGCACCGAAAAAAACACTTTAATATGACACATCATATATGAAAATACTAAATTTTTCTCAACTTTGATATTGTGACATGTATAATAGAACTCCAAAAAATTTCTCGTGGATGTTTCATACTTTTCTTGCTTAGGGGTTTGGCTAGAGTCCACAGGGCTACATGACACCAATATGGTAGGGTGGATAACGAGTGTGGGTTTTGTATTTTGGATTTTAATGCTATATATTTTTTCTTACATAGATTACTACCAATTAATCTAGTTTGAGATTAAAATTCAAAAGCCTTAAATTTGGTTTTTTACAATTTACCTTCTTGTCTATAGTCTTTACTATCAAATAATATAGTTTGAATTTAGAATTGAGAAGCCAATTCTCACATACATTCTTTGCCTTGTATCCATATGCATCATTTTATTTTTTTCACCTCATGTCTTTCAAGCTCTCTATAACAAAGTGTTTATTGTCGTGGTTTAGCTTTTGTGAATTCATAAAATTTCTTATGCTATTAGAAACTGCAATCATGTTGTTGATATGTGCCTTCACTTTGGAAAAACATAGTTTGTAACAACATATTTGTTATATCATGGGAAATGCTATGTAAGCACTTGAGACTTTCGTCATGTCACCTATAAACAAATTATATATTTTATTCAATTATTCTAACAATCCAAAAGAAGTAATTCATTAAAATTGATATTTTTATACCCAATTTCCTTGTAATTGACTACTTTTGAATCTCTTATACTTCTCTCCATTTTATTTTACTACTAGTAACCCAAAAACACATGCATACTAGAACCTTAATTTACAAAAATATGCACTAAATAGTAATTATCTAAATTATCCAATATTAAACATGTTTTTTCCTTCATAAATATGCAATACCCAAAGTTATCAACTACCTTTGTTAAACAGTATTTTTTTAATGCAGTATTAATAAAATTTTAAGCCATGGGTAATAACCTTTTAAAAAATATGCATTGTATTTGTATGCATATGTATCTTAAGATAATTAAATAATAATAAATTAATCCATTGAATAACCTAGAGAAAAATCTAAAATGTACATGTGCATCAAGGGCTAATAAGTATAAAACTAAAACAAAGATAATATTATCTCATACTTTATGTATATGGTATCCAAAAGAATACTCTTTTTTATATTCCAACCATCCATGTTTGTTTAAGTGTTTTTAAATTCCATGGTGTTGATTCTTTATCAGCATACCTACAATTCTCTTTTAATCGATTTTTCCATCCAGTAGTCTTAACATATAGTTGCAGGGATTATAAATTGATGCATATGTAGATAAAAACAACTTCAAGTGCTAGCGATGCATAGAGATTGCAACAAACAAGTAGAGCCCAAAATTTCTATAAGTCAATAAAATGTTTTGAACATTTCAGTATATTAAACTATATATGCACATACTATAAAAACATTCCCAAAAAATTTCTTTTCCATTTTACTAATAAGTTTAAATTTTTGCAACCATGTTGTGTTTTTTATTTTGTCTGCTTATATACCCTCAATTTTGGCATTTTTTCTTCATGCTTTTCTTTCACAGATTGTTATGTCTTTCTAGCTTTTCTATTAGCTTTATTTGATTCAAATAGCTGCAAACGTTGATCTAAAATATTTAATTTTTCATCATTTCACTATTTCACTCTTCCTATATATTGCATTCAGAAATATATAGTTTTGTATACATTTCTTTTCTTTTTCCTCGTATATGGTAAAAATTCATGCTATTTGCAATGGGTTCCTTGTGCATGTTTGCAATGAAAATGGAGCTTGTTGCCTACGTTGTTTGGTGGGTGTGAAACCGGTTTCCTGGTTGAACAAAAATAGAATGGTGGTTTTTCACTCTCATGGCAGTTGAAACATCTTGGCAGTGTTACTTGATTCCAAAGAAGGGATTACACATAATATTCATTCTTCTAGTTCGAGGGTGGCTATTATTTTTCTTCCATTGTGAAATACCATACCTTGTTAGTTTCATAGCAAGTTACTGGACAAAGTTGCCATCCACCTCCATTAGATATAGGATTGCAGAGCCTCCTAATTGCTCCACTTTGAAATTAATAGTGTTTTGGCTACTAGTCTTACTATAAGTCATTTATCCTTCACTTTTTGTTGTTCCATACACATCTTACCATAGGCATATATTTTAATATATTTAAATAAAATGTCGGTTGTAGTAATATCACATTAAACTCAATGCAAGCATGGATGAAGAATGAGATATGAATCCCATGTGTCAAGTGATTCGTACCTTAAAGATGACTATATTTTTAAGCATAAACAAGGTTTTTTTTATAGATTTATATTTACGTTAGTTATACATTCAACTCTTTTCTTCCTCCATGGCTACATAACCTTCTTATATTTTTTTCTATATATATACATTCATGAATGATTTCTTACATGCACTTCACTATGGTAAACATGGTTGATTGTACGTATTAAATTTCTTCCATGTTCGTATACATTCCTTTCCAACCAATCTAAAAAAATATCTACATGTGCCACAAAATTCTAGCAAGGACTACTCTAATGGTAAGCTCGGTGGAAACTTTAAATAGATTGTCGAAAAGTAAATGGAAAGTCTCACACATATGACTTTTTTTTTATTACTATGCTTCATTATATTGTATTTATCTCTTCTCTTTGAATCTGCATGCAACAAGGTCTTTATTGTCATAGTTTACTTGCTCTATTCTTCATAAAACATAAGATTGACCTATAGCTTTTGAATGTTTCTATTTTCCTTTGACCCCTATATTCTCCCTAGCCCGTGGCCATTCTTCAATGTTATATATGTTCATCCTTAGTGCTATATGCATTTTGGATAGCAGAAACTCTATATAATAAAGTCTCCATATCTATGGTTTACAACTTCTTTTCTCTGTACATTAAACTTTAATTTAAAATCTATTTTACAGGATCTATCATTTATGAGATTCTAAAAAAAATTTATTACAATTTAAACACTTGAGAATCATGGGTAAGTGATAGATGGTTGAAAAACCAACATCAAATACAACCTTAGTAGAGGTAGAAGAGCATACACATTCCAAAAAAAAAAAAAGGTGAATGTTTCTTGTCGATATCCCATTTATGTGTGATTATACAGTCTTATTCCAATACATCTTGAAACTGTTACAAAGACAGGTTGTCTTGTAGCAATATGTTTCATGATACTATTTTTCCTCAAACTATTTCAAGCTCCTTATAACAAACTCTTAATTGTCATGGTTATTTTGTTTGGATGGAACATGTTATATGTGTTCTATCAATATGTTCCATGTTATTTATTTCCCCGTATTTGTTTGAAGTCTCCCATGAAAAATTATTCTTCATGGTAGTCTTCTTTCTAGATCCCCATAACAAACTGTTCATTCTCATAGTTTGTCTCTTCTATGCTATATATTTTAAAATTCTATTTGATGTGGCTATTCTCTATAATATATAGTACCAAATAAGTGTCATTATAATACTTGTTGTATAAGTGAAAAAAACTTAGCAATCATAGGAAAAACATAGATGATCGGAAACCCACATTAAATAGACTTTAACACCATGGATAATAGAACACCTAACCAACAATAATGAACAATTTCTTATGGGCAAGTGGATATTGATACAACACAAGGAATCTATGTAATAGTCAAGTCCTCAATTCAAATTTCAATCTACATATTTTGGCATTGAATATTATAGTCAAAATAGAGGAGTTGTAAAAGGAATATTAGAAAAGCACTTAAGAATCATAGGTAAATAGCACATGATCGAAGACCCACTTTCAACATATTAATACAAGATAACCAATTGATGTGATAGTTGAGTTGTCAATTTAAAATTTGAGCTACGTTCTTTGGTAGTCAACCCACATTAAATGGAAGTGGTAAAGCCAATGGGTTGCAATACCCTGTACAAAATGCCTATAACACCACAGACTTAACTGAAGATTCGAGGTGCATTAATTCCAACTAAATATTATAGGTGAATAGAGAAAATTTTAATAGACCTATTAGAATAACACTTAGTAGTGACTGAACTATTTGTATATCCAAAATGTTTATTCTTTCATTCTAACACTATGCATATATATATTTGATTATTCCTATGTTAATCTATAATTTCTCTTATGTTAATGGGTATAACATAAAAGGTGCAAAAAGATAACTAAAACAATAAAAAAAGGATGAGAAAATTGTCAGCCCTGAGCATATTCTCTGATGAGGGAAAGAAGATACAACTGTAATTTCTTCATCCACACAGAGGCATAATCTCGTTCAAGTCTAGAAAATGGGTATAACATCAAAGATAAAAACATATAACAAGGAATACTAAACAGAGAGTGAAAGTAATGATCAATAAATTGATCACTCTAACACCTCTTATACAATTTATCTGCTTGTCTTCAATATTTATTTTCAAAGAACATACCTTGAATCTTCTACTAATATGTCTCATGATATTCATTTTTCCTCATCTATTTCAATTGTAGAGCCATCCACAAAGCTTCACTATGCACACTTTAGAAAATCTTTAATGACTAAAAAGGTCCATACAAATGCATAGAGATAACTAAAAAAATAAACCAAGGGCGAAAAAATTACAACAATCTCTTCTTTTAACTGCAATTTGTCCATCCAAAACAAACAGATAATTTGTTTAAAGTCTACAAAATGGGTGTAATGCCAAAGATAGATACATATAACAAGAAGAAATGAATAATAAATTGATCGTCTATGTGTAGGATGCTAAAATGTGCAACATCTTAGACTATACACACTCATTAGTATGGTCAATTTTTCAAAATTAAGCAAACATAACATCCTTTTTAGATAATCCAACATGCTTTATAATGCCAATAAAAAAATATCAAGCAAACTAATTAAAAGAATACAAAAACATGTTTATATCTATCCCATAATGGATTGGTGTACCCTTGATATGTAAAGGAGCCCTTTCCCAATTCTTGCCAAGCCTTAAGATGATCAACCAAAAGATGCAAGATGAACTCAAATGACTATAGTAATAATGCTCAATCTATAGATGAGAAAATGAGAAGAAAAGCCTTGAATTTATAGATGAGATTGAGAGAATGAGGCAAAGTGGAGGAATGTGGGACTAATCCTCAACCAATAGGTTTATGCCATTTTTCAAGATGTGAGAGGATGAAGGCTGAGCACATTTTGGTCTTTGTGCAAGTAAATGGTTATTAACTGAGTTTGAATTTTGAAAATTAGCATTAAATGCATATATCCTTGAGAGTTTTGGGAGGGAAATTTGTTTGGACAAAAAATTCAAATAAATGGAGTTAATGAGGGAATATTCCTTGTGAGGAAAATAGAGATTTAATCAATCAAAATAAATGATTTATTGTGCAAGTGGAATTATCTAGAGGATATGGCATGGATTAGACTTAGTTTTAATCAAGATTTGATTAACTTGAAATAGAGATTAGTTGACATGACATTTGATTTAGATTTTTAGATTTGTTTAAATTAAATGGGAGGAAATAATAGATATTAGATAAATAGATTTGATTTGACTAAATGAAGAAACTTTAGGAGGTTATTAGATAAAAATTATTTATTTAATTGAAGAGATAACCATAGAGGATTAATCAAATAAACCTGATTTATTTAATTGATGGGTGAATATGATTTAATTAAATATGAGTAAGCATGATGTATATTTTTCATGTCTAAATTTTGCCCCTCTTTGAAGCAATGTACTTGTTGCATTGGTTCAAAGAATGATGTCACCCAGATCAATTTTTTTTTTTAAATCTATTTTTTTCGAATGGCCCAGTGGAAAGAAGTACATTGGTACATTGCCCCCTTGAGAGATTGAGTGAAAAGTTCAATTTGAGGTCGATATCATGAGAAAGAGGTTCAAAATGGATGTATGGATGGTTAGGTTAATAGATCTATATGATAATGATGATGCAAATGAGATGTTTGTAAGATACTTAGAGTAATAAATCTATATTATTTTAGACATCTTAAATGATGATACAATGCATGTGAGATAGATGAGATGGATGATGTTGTCCTATGATGATATGACATGATTATGTAGGATGAGAGTGTGGATGTAGAATGGATGCATTGATGAAATGATACTATGTTAGTGAGAAAGAGGATAGAAGAATGAGAGGCATCAACCCTTGAATCCAACAAGATGCAAAAGTCCAACAAGTCTATGAGTCATTGATACTTTATTAGATATGATGATGAATGATGATGATGTATTGCTTATCCAAGGATGGGAGAGATAAAGAGCATAATTTTCCTTAGGTTTGATAGCACACATAGGTACGATGCATCAAGGTCTAAAGAACCAAGATGGCATTGTACCTAGTGTGATGGACTTTGACTAGACAATCAGATAGGAGTATTTGTGTTCACACCTGACATACAAAACCTTATTTAGAATGTAGTTCAAATATTCTAAACACCTTAGACCAAAACATAGAAAAGCAAGCCTTCCTATGTGGTCAAAAAGATACTTTAAATACCTTCCCTCTTATCCAAACAAAGCACTCATGACCAATGTTATTTTATAAGAACATCCAACAAGAAAAACAAATAAAAAGAGAATGATCGTTTCCCCATTCCGTTCTCTCTAAACTATTTTGATTAGGCATCATCGAGAGGTCATTGGAATGAGTGTAATAAGATAAATCAAAAGAAAAGATAAAGTAAACCAACAAGCCAATGTTCTTCATATCGCTATCCAAGACTAAGCTATGGTGATGCTTGATGTTGATGTCCATTGTAGGAAGGATGCATCCTAGGAAACATTGTGATCAGGTGATGATGAGATTGACTCGATGATAAGCTATTGATAATCCGAGTTGATTAAAATTTTGGCTTACTGACCTAGACTTGAGACTTTGATGATTATGTTTTCTCTTTAGAACTAGCTAGACTTGCTTCCGACTGACTTACCAAATGATGAAAGTGATGATGTTTTATTAGGAATGATGACTATTACAGGTGAGAGAGATGAGATGGACACACCATTTTGGGGTTTTTCAAATATTTGAATGCTTTCGGAATTTTGAAATGTTTTGAGGCTATTTTTTGGATTTTGAGATTTTTCAATTTTTTTGGTATTTTTGAGATTTGACCAAGAGACTAACTTAAAGACCTATCCTAGGGGTCTCAGGAGCTGATCAATAGATTATCCTTTCCTATGTTATACATGTAGAGACCACGTAGTTTGACTTACAACTTGACCAATTTACAAGATGAAGATATAAACAATGGATGAATTGTCAGTTTATTGCGATGGATGCCTAAAGGATTGACCTAGGGTGTCTTGGGGGATGATCAAAGATCAAACTTGCCTACTTTCAAGCTCAAAGATGATGTAGTTCAATTGGATGACTCCATTTTTTTATTTTTCAAATTTTTTACATGTTTTGAATTTTGATATGATTTGGATGTTTTTTTATTTTTGATTTTTTGATGCTTTTGGATTTTTAATGGATTTTCTGAATGTTTTGGGATTTTTGATTGATTTTCTAATTTTTTGGGGATTTTTGATTGATTTTTTGAATGTTTTTGGATTTTTGATGTTCAAGAAGATCACAAGAATATACACGAATCTGATGTGATGTAGGTAGAGGAACATGCCCCCAGTGTGATGTGATAGAGTACTTTGATACAAGCAAGATAAACTAACCTTAGGAATATGCCAAGTAGTACTAGGGTGGAACATGATACAAACACAAGATCAAGCTATGATATAGACATGGATGGATGATAGAAGGATAAATAGAATGTAATGGATAAGTGAGTGTGTATAATAAGCCGTGAAGATCTTGGTGGATGGAGAATGTTTTATTTATGCTTGGCACCTATTTTCCAAGTTTTCACCAAGGTACTTGTCCAAAGTGCTACCGAAGTGGTTTTCACTAGAGGACGATTTTTTTCTTTACTATTTTTAATCCTTGTTCTGATTTTTTTGGATTTTTGTTTTTTTTTTGTTGTCACCAAGATGCTTGTTTACCAGGTTTTCATTAGGGTGACCATTTTTTAATTTTTTTTGTATTTTTTGGTTTTATACCTTGAAAGGTTTTAGGCATAAAACGTTTTAAGATGGGAGTTGTTCATGGGCTCCTACAAAGGTTTTCCTTCCAGTGTTGATAGATGATATGCCCCTGACTTGTAGCTTGTCATGATGATGAAAGGTCCCAACTAGTTGGGCTGAAATTTTTCTTTGCTTTTTGGGTTTGGAACATTCTTCTGGTTCTCCTTTAGTTCAAGATCATCGACTTGGAAGGTTCACCTCTTGATTTTCTTGTTATAACTCCTCTTATGTCAATTTTGGTATACCTATAGATGGTTTAGGGAATTCATACACCATTCATCCACTAACTCCAACTCATTCAGTTGTTAGACCCTATGTTCTTCATCTATGATGAAGTTTTGTAGTGATATCCTCAGCGATGGGAGCTTGATCTCAACGGGTAGGATGGCTTCTAATTCATAGACTAGAGAGAATGGGGTGGTACCTGTTGGTGTGTAAATGCTGGTGTGATAGGCCCATAAGGCAAGATTTAGCTGCACATGCCAGTCACGACCAACATCATTGACTATTTTTTTAAGGATTTTCAAGATGGTTTTATTGGTGGCTTCTACTTGGCCATCGCCTTGGGGGTAGTAAAAAGTGGAAAAGTGATGTTGGATATTGATTTTTTCACATAAGTCATGAACATCCTATTTTTGAAAGGTGTCCCATTATATGAGATAATAGCTCGGGGGACACCGTACCTAAAAATGAGGTAGTTCAGGATGAACTTAGATATCTACTTTCTAGCTATGTCGGTCATGGGAATGGCTTTGAACCACTTTGTAAAGTACTATGTGGTGGTGATAATGAATTTATGGCCATTGTATGAGCTGGGGGTGATTTTACCAATGAGATCGAGCCCCCACTGTGAAAAGGGCCAAGGTGTAACAATGGGATGAACTTCTTGAGCTAGTGCATGTATGAGGTCCCCATGCTGTTGACACTACAAACATCTTCTGACAAAGTCATGTGTGTCTCTTTCCATTGTGGGCCAATAGTATCTAGTCCTCAATAGTTTCTTAGCCAAATTCATACCGCTCGAGTGCAAACGACAAGTGTTGTTGTGTACCGTGGTTAAAGTAGTCAGGGCTTCCCTAGTATTTAGGCAACGTAACAGGGTTCCTTCAATGCTCATATGGTAGATGATTTCTCCTAGGATGAAAAAGTGGGTTAACTTCTTGATGAAGGCTCATTTAAGGTTCACGGTTATATTAGTGAGAAAGACTCATATTCTTAAGTGTAAATGTCATGATACCATGGATCACCGGAACCAACAAGTTCACACATGAATTAAGACTTTGGTCCATCGAATGTTGATACGACAAGCTTCTCTACAAGGAATTATTGCTTTGGGACGTTGAGTGGGATTTCTAAGAGTGATCCAATTGTAGCCATTGTGTTCATTGGTCTGTTGTTTTCTCTAGGTAGTTCCTCAAATGTGATATCAATAGATGACTCTTTGAGGCTCTCGACCAACTTCTTGTATGGAATCATTTTGTCATCCTTCGTCTGATATTCATTTTTTACTTGATTGATTATGAGTTGAGAGTCCCCATACACCTTTAGAGCCATAATCTTCCATTGTACTGCAATCCTTAAGCCTATGATGAGAACCTCATACTTTGCTATGTTATTCATGAATGGGAATGAAAAATTTTAAGATCTAGATATGTATTCTCCTTGGGGAGTTATGAAGAAAATTCCTTCTCCTGATCTGTGTTGTGTGAAAATCCATCAAAATACATCTTCCAGTGGTCTTCTACACTTAGGCTGAAAATTGATTCTGAGATAAGTGGGGTTTTTGTGTATATAGGTGCCTCTGCTAGTTGATATGCAATTACTTGTCCCTTGATGGCCTTGCGATCTACATATTCAATGTCATGTTCTATCAATATCATGACCCACTTATTTTTTCATCCAGTGAGAGTAGCTTTAGAAAGTAGGTACTTGAGAGGATATATCTTTATGATTAGCTTGATCTGGTCAACCAACCTGTAGTGTCTAAATTTTAGACCTAGAAATACAACTGCTAGACAAGATTTTTCAATAGGAGTGCAGTTTAGCTCGTGTCCTACCATGGTCTTACTGATATAGTATATTTCGCTTTCCCTTCCATTTTCATCATGTTGGGCTAAGAGAGCACCGAGAGTTGTTGTTGTTGAAATGTATAGGATCGGTGGTTTTCCTGGGATTGGCGGCATCAAAATTGGTGGCATGAGTAATTATTCTTTGATTTTGTTAAATTCCTTGTCGCATTTGTCATCCCATTTGTATGCTACCCCTTGTGGAGTAGATGAAAATATCAGATTTTTTATCTTCCAGTTGCGCTATGAATTTATGGATGGACTAGAGCCTGCCTTGTAGACCTCTCAGCAGCATTAGTGTCTTGGGTGCTTCTATTTTGAGGATCGCCTTGAATTTGGTGGGATCTACCTTGATTCCTCTCATTGACATGATATATCCAAGGATTGTGCCTGAATGCACCCTAATGATGCATTTCTTTGGGTTGAGGTGGACCTTATACTTTTCAAAGCTATCAAAAATGGAGCTCAAGGTTGATATGTGCTCCTATCTTTTTTTGGATTTAGCCAATATGTCATCTATGTAGTCTTCCAATATCTTACGAATCATGTCATGAAAGATTAGTTTCACGGCTCTTTGATAAGTTGCACCTACATTCTTTAACCCAAATGGCATCATGTTCTAGCAGTAGGTCCACACAAACATGTGAATGTTGTCTTTTACTCATCCTCCTTTACTATCATGATCTGATTATATTTTGAAAAATTATCCATTAGTGATAGAATCTCATGTTCGATCGTCATATCCACTATCATGCCAATGTTGGGTAGTGGAAATTCATCCTTAGGACACACTTTGTTTAATTCTATGAAATTGGTGCACTTTGAGCACTTTTACTATAGGAATTTTGGATTTGATCATCATTTGCATCTCATTTCCACTATCATCATCTAAGCTTATCCAGGATTGGGAAAGGGCTCCTTTACATATCAAGGGTGCACCAATCCACTATGGAATAGGTATCCACTATTCTTTTTATGCTTTTAATTAGTTTATTTTTTTATTTTGTTTATCAAGCATGTTGGAGTATTTCATATAGAGATGTTTATTATTTTCTTTATTTTAAAATACTAACCATACTAAAAGTGTGTTTTGAAGGCTTTTAGCAATGTGTAGATTTCACCTCTACAATAGTAATAAGAATATTAGAGTTTATAGATTAAGCATGATATAAGTTAGAACTTGATGGTTATGATGAATAAGGTTCAACATAAATGGTTATTACTCATTTTGTTTTTGGTTTTCTTCATTAATATAGTTTATTGATATCTCAAGTTTCTTAGGAACACCAGACATAACAATAATGTTAACATATTCACTATGGATTTTAGTAATATTGTTGAGATAAGATTAGATAAATCAAAGAATTTTGAGAACTTTTCGCAATGAACTAGGGTTTCAAAAATTTAGTCACGAGTAAGTTGAAAAATTGCTCACTTAATAAATATAAATTACATTATAATTACAAAGTAGTAAATTAATAGGGTTATAAGATTAATTCAAACCTACTTTTTAAGTAAATAAAACCTAGATTATCCTTAATTCTATGAAACCTTAACCATCTAATAAATCCTTAAAATGGGTCAAACTTCTTCTTAACGAGTGAAAATGAAATGAGGGCTAGAAGATGACATTATAGCTTAACTAGCAAATTTTTCACAGAAGGAAAAAAATGCCCAAGAGCCTATGGTATTCTCTAATAAATTTTTCACAAGGTTAATGGTTTAATGGATGAAACAATTCCCATGTATAGTTGGGATTTATTTTGAATATTGTTATAGAAGGAGAGTTCTTTCTCAGCCCATTTAAAAATATGGAACTTAGATCTTCAAAGGCTAGTGGTTCTTAACATATTAACATCAATTTGTATTTAATCAAAGTTGTGGCCAAGAGGTATGGTAAAATGTCCAAAACAATATTGAATGATAAGGGAAACATTCTAATGGATTTAGACCATACTTATATATTTGAGTTGTACAACTTGAAGATGTTTTCCAACATCTATATTGATTTCATTATATTGTGTAGAGAAAATAGAAGAGGTATAAATAGTTACAAATTTACTTTTTCCACATAATAGGATTAAAGGTACAAATATAATCTTATTGAAGTTCATAGGGGTGAGGTAGATTCATTTCATGTGTATTTATTTAAGGATTATTTCATTAAAAAGTGGTATAATATTTTTCAAATGTTGCAAGTATATGTTAATCCGCAAATGACAATATAATTAATGACGATGGTAGTACATGTTCAAAAAATAGATTTAAATAGATTTTTTGACTATGATTCATTTATTTTAGATGGAATTCACAAAGACTTTGTGACCAAAATTTTTTATAATAAAAATATATCCACACAAAGTGATATTCTCTATTATTCTACATCTTACTATATAGTGGAATGAGAATTTGGAATCTAGAAATGTAGTTGAAGTTCTATGATTCTCATGTAGTTGTACCATGACTTCAAGGGTGAACCATGATATGGAAAATGAATTATCAAACTACTAACTATGTGGAGCTTCACAAGTTTTTTGGTACAAGTAGTTATGAGGAATCTAGATTTCTAGGTGAATAGGTTACTAGATGAAGTAATAATTTTTTTGAGACCCAAAGACTTAGATTAAAAAAGGAGTTGATAACATGGGTGATTGGTTATTTCATATAAACACGATAGTTACCAAGGTATGTCATTCCCTAAAGAGACCACATATACTACCTAGAGTTGTCCTTGCTTGTAGAATTGATTTTGTATAAATCATGTGGTAGCTTGATGAATTGGTCAATATCATTTGAGGGAACATGAAAATTGGTAATTATTACCGTCTTCCTTTATCTTCTCTAATTTATAAATTGAATCAAAATAAATTTTGGATCTATGATGTCCCTTATTGTTAACTTACAAAATGAAGATGGATGTTCATAAGAGTTGTAAATTCCAAAAAATTCCATTCACAAATTCCTTTATAGAGTCAAAAGACCAAAATTATATCATTTGTTTGATAGGTTGGAATATTTAATAGTATATTATAATTTTTTGGAATAATTAAATGTGAGAAAGTAAATTTGGTTTTTAATTATGAAACGAAAAGAATACAAAAAGAAAATCAACCCAACTATCTTAGGGAATTAAGATAAATGTGTGGGATAAAGCATATTAGAAAAAATTATGACCTTAGCTTTTGGAAGATCTATTCGTAACTAGAGGAAAATTAGAGAAGTAACACAAGAAGAATATTGGAAGAAACCTATGCCCCAAATGGATTTACCATAAAAAAATTAATGTCTTCCCTAATGACTCTTTAATAGAAACCAAGTCATTTCCAACCCTTGGTTGATAATTTAATTAACAATGCAAAACCAAAGGAATTGGGGGTAAATGCACTAGGAATTAAGAAATTCAATCATGTTATATATTCCCCATGGAGGGTTCATATTGAAGAAGCCCCACAAAGTAGAAATAATTTTTTGATGTATTGAATGACATCAGAACTTTAGAATGCACATAGTTTTTATTTGTCGATCAATTTATTTTTGATTAATCTAAGGATTTTGAAAGTGCCTTGACCCTTGTACAATTTTTTTAAAAATATAGGCAATAAGCACAAAAGAAGAAAAAAGAACTCAATAGAAGTAACAACACACAAAGAAATAAGATACTGCATAATCGCACGGTCTACCAACCCAAATTCAAAGTCATTTGAAGCCAAATTGATCCATTTTTTTCTTAATGCTATTAAAACGATCCAACTTCCCTTAGTTTATTTTTTGGAACAAGAGAGATTTGCAAGATCACCAATAGAACCTTTATTCAAACCTAGAACCATTGCAGATAAATGCATCATTGTATATTCTATAATATTTTTCCCTTATTTTCATCCTTTGGTATATTGAGTGGAAAGTGATCATGCAATAGGTGTAGAGGTGTCTCACAAAATGAGAAAAAATTTCTCAACCACATGAGGTGATATACAACAGCATAACAAAGACATAACAAGAAACAATATGTAGAAAAAACCTAACACAAGATATAGAGAAACTAAGACAAATGCATGCTACAACATACAAATCATATTTTATTGAACTACATTGCTAATACAAAATACAAAAGTATATGTGTTGATTAAATCTGTATATCTCTCTATGTCTATTACATTTCAAAGCAACCATATTTATAGTTGTAGAAGGGCAGTTCACTTTTGTATTCAATGCTCAAGCAAGTGAATATGAAATAAGATAAGAAACAAGATATCTTGTGTTAAGTATGATAGTTGTAGGGAATGTGCAAGATCATCATGGAAAAAACAAGCCCTTAAGTGGCAATAAAATTCAAAAAAATCAGAGTTAGGCAACCTAACATAAAAATTTGAATAAGTTAACTATATTATTTCAAAAATATGTAACAATAGAATCTGTTGCAAATTAAATGTCGTTTCTAAACTACTAGGTTTGTTTTTATTTTTTTAAAATCTATTTGGCGAAAATTTGAAATTTCAATGCAGTAGTACTTAAATTTCAAGGAAAAAATAAGAAGTAGGTGTATGTCGGACCACCCTAAGCACAAGAAAATGATAATATTTTTTTATAATATTTTAGATATAAGTAGAACACTCATGTCCCAATGTGATGCATATTTTTTTTGTAATTTTTTTCCAAGTAAATAATTAATTATGATTTTTTTATTACAAATTTTAAAAAATATATAAACTCGTATGTCTGACCACCGTAACTTGGTCAAAAATTCATGAAATTCAATTCTTTTTTTTTAAACCTATAGTATGTGAAGCATAGAATGTGACACATGTTTCAGATTAAAAAAATGTGATATCCTTTGAAATCTATAGATGTTTTTCAAGAAACTTATCAATCAGGACTTTAGTCATAATTCAAATAGAAAATTAATAATAATTATTTATTAAATTCAAATTAAAACATAATTTATATTCATGGAAAGCTAAGAATCTCCTTTAAAAACCCTTTTCATTTCATCAATTTTAGGTTAAAAAAAAGTTGTTATCCACATGGGCCATCATATCACTTACAAATCACCACTTTTTGGTCCATCATGATTCTGCACATACCCTATAGTAGATGGAGATAACATGAAATCAAATTGTGGGTAGTGGAGTAAATGTCAGTGCAGGTAGAGTAAATGTAGATTGTAGAATATGTTGGAGAAATCAGATATCTTTTGGTTGTCAAACCTTTCGGTGGATAAATTACTTCTAACACTCCCCTTTAATTTCGAACACATATGTTTTAGTATTCACAATACTCAAATTTTTTTGTCTTTGAAAAATTCTCCTTCTGAAAACTCTTTTGTCAACTTTCTTGTCAACCAATAGATTCTAATCTACAAAACTCAAATTCAATTTCTTCATTTCTGGAAAGTATTCTTTGTCATGCTACTTCATTCTTTTGTAAGAAAATAATTATATCACATCGTCAATGATTAAGAATGAACTTGTTTTATTCATGCACCTTCATCTTCAACTCTACAACCAAATCTTCAAACTCACTCAGCATAATAAAACCAAACCATCTTAAATATTTGTCAATCTTCTTACTATGAAATCTCACCAATGCTTTCCAACTGCTATGACAGTATATCAAAATTTGATCTTCAAAACTTCAAACTGGAAGACTTCTCACTATCTATAACTTTCCACGTTGCATGACATCTTACAAGACCATGGAACCTCTTTTGATTGCTATCTTCTTTTCCATATGAACATTTGTATTTTGAACAATTTTTTCAACATACCTGTAATATTTTTCCAACTTGATCCATACCTCCATCCATTATCCATCATCATCCATTCTTTCATATATCCAATTTTTTTCTCTATTTAAACACATCTTTTTTAGAATGATTTTTCAAACCACAAATTCTACATGGATGTAGATCTCAACACATGTCTTTATTATGTCTTTCCCTATTACAATGGGAACACTGGATTCCTTGAAATGATTTGTTAGAACCTATTACACTTGTAACATCATTTTCCTTACATGTTTTATATCCAAGACCTGCAAACTTTGGCCTCATTATTGCCTCAATGGGCTCTCTAATTCCTTTCTCATACTCTCCCAATCCATCACCTTTGTATCCCATATTCTTCATGATTTTTAAACCAATATTATTTTCAAAACAACTAACCATATTTCAACATTCAAAAACATTATCTTTTTCATCCTTACATTATGTATTAGAAATAGCTTCAAATAAATTAAAGATACCAACCGATTGATCATATGAATGGCATAGATCTTTTGTAGTACATGAGACATCACAAATTGATGCCTTGGATTTCAAACATTCACTTTCCCTTTGACATGCTACAATCATCTCATCAAACTAACTCTTTTGTTCATTTAGTTTCAATATTTCATCATTTTGTAAACCATTTTCTTTTTCCAACAGCTTTACTTTTTTCTCCAAATCTTCATTCTTCTTTTTGGTTTCATCAAACAACTTTAATATTTCTTGTAATTCTTTATTCTCCTCATTAACATTTTTCAATTCATTTTCTAGATGATCATTTTCACAAAAATATTCATATATTTTCTTTACTAAATCCCTTCTATCAACTTTGAATTGCATTGCTTAAAATTTAACACTTCTTCCTCTAAATTATCTTTTTCCTTCTTAACATGTTTACCAACCTTTCCCATTGAAAAATGTTTAACTCACCTTATCTTTACACTTGTACTTATTGTGATTCTGCTTGAATTATTTATCTACTAGATGATTGTTGTAGATAGCTCCAAAATATCCTTCAACAAGATTCACAACCCTTGACCACAATCTATCTTCTTGCTTTAACACCACTCTTTGTGGAAAAATTTGGTGGTGGCTTTGTCTTTACCTAGCTCGGAATAGCTTCTTCCAACTACTTTCTAGCAGCAGCTTCTCATCTTCAACAAGCTTCAACAAGACTTTCAAACATCTTCATTTTTATCGTAGGTTGCAGCTTCTCTTTTCAAACGAAAGCAACACGTTTTTCCTTCAATCCTTTTGGATTTTATTTTGCATGCAACAATCCAAAACATAGACTTATGTGAACTTTATATTTTTTCAACGTCTCTTGAAAAAAAAACTTCAAACTCTTTTAGCAATGACTTCCTTTTCTTTAAACTAGTAATCTTGAAAGACTTCAATGATCCTACAAATACATTCATCTTGCAAAAAGACATCAACCGCCTAAAATCTCTTATTGGCTGCGATCATGATGACAACTTCCATTGTCCCACAATTTGCTACACTTCAATGCTTCTTTTAAAGTCTATTGAAACAAAAAATAAAAAAGTAATAGAAAAATGTTGTACCTATTCTCCTTGGCTTTTTCACCAACCTTTGACTAGGCAAACTATTCAAATCTTTCCTCCAATAGATTTGTGTTCTATGTCAGCAATCTTTTTGTATCTTAAAATTTTTAACAAGGAACTCCATTCCAGGTGGTGGTTAAAGCAACTCCTCCAATCTCTGGCTTCTTCACATTTAGTATTTACATTTGGTGAACCATGATTTGAAAAATCTTTTTCATGTATGAAATTCCTTATTTGGTAACACAACTTCAGACTCTTCCTTTTGTGTTCTTCTTTATTACACTTGGTGATACGTTAAGCTCCAACGACTTCACATATCATTGCAAATCATATTAGAAAATCTTAAAATGCAATCAATGCCTTTCTCTCTCTAAGATAGTTGAAACATTCGCTTACAATCAACAATTGCAGCTAGGATCTTTGGCAACTCTCATTTTCTCCTTTTCTTTTTAAGTAGCTTGCAAGACAACATAGGCTTCTATTCATTCCCACTATAGTTTTTGTTCTTTCCAAGTTTTCTTTTCTTTACTGCAAGAACACATGACCTTCACTTTGTCTTAAACTATAGCTCCTTTGTAGAAATTGGCGATTTAGAACTTTGTCTCTTTCCTTTCTTGACGGCTTTGAATCTTGCACATCAACTCCTATGTAATTATTTAAATCCAATGATCTCAAATAGCTTCAAACCTTTGGGACTCCTCTTAACTTCTACAAATAGTTGTCAATGCCTTTGAATCTCTTAAAACATAGGTCTTTTTTCTTCAAAAAAACCTAGCAACTTCTATCTTTATTTACTCCTCCACGGTGATCTTATACTATAGAGGTTTCTTCACTTTCAACAACAACTATGCTAGTAAACTTTTTCTTTCACTCTTTTCTTTTGATTGCCACTCACAAGACACCAACAACCTTCTATTCTTATGCTAATCTACCTCATGCTTCACATCTGGTTCTAATACTAATTGATGGGTCCGAGGGAGATATCACAAATAGAATAAACATAACTTTCAAATAGATTCCTCGCTTCATTTAGGTAATAAGTTTAATTCAATTCATTAGAGAAGTTAATTGCCGCATTGTATGCTATATGTTGCTCAAATAGCATAGTGTCATGTGTAAGGTGAAACGGTTACCTCCAATTCCCTACTTCTCTTGTACTATAAGATGTGTTGATGGAACCTACACCAAAACCTATCTAGAACCATTTGAAGTGATTCCCTTCAAATGAACATATTTGAGGAAGAAAACCTATGGATCTACTCATGAATAGAGAATGAAAACTCATTTGTCAACTTTCTTGTCAACCAATCTTCTAATCTACAAAACTCAAATTCAATTTCTTCATTTCTATAAACTACTATTTGTCATGCTACTTCATTCTTCTGCAAGAACATAATTCTATCACATTGTCAATGATGACGAATGAACTTGGTTTCTTCATGCACCTTCATCTTCAACTCTACAACCAACTCTTCAAACTCACTTAGCATAATAAAACCAAACCATCTTCAAGATTTGTGTATCTTCTTAACATGAAATCTCACCAATTCTTTCCAACTGCTATGATAGTCTTTCAAATTTTAATCTTGAAAACTTCAAACCAGGAGACTTATCACTATCTGTAACTTTCCACATTGCATGTTATCTTACAAGACCATGAAACCTCTTTTGATTGCTATCTTCTTTTCCATATGGACATTTGTATTTGAATAAATTTTTCAACATACCTGTAATATTTTTCCAACTCGATCCATAGCTCCATCCACTATCCATCAACATGCATTCTTTCATATATCCATTTTTTTGCTCTCTACTTAAACACGTATTTTTTAGAATAATTTTTCAAACCACAAATTCTACACGGATGTAGATCTCAACACATTTATTTCTTATATCCTTCCCTATTACAATGGGAACATTGAATTCCTTGAAATGATTTTTTAGAACCTGTTACACTTGGAACATCATTTTCCTTACATGTTTTATATCCAAGACCTACAAAATTTGGCCTCATTATTGCTTCAATGGGCTATCTAACTCCTTGATCATACTTTCCCAATCCATCACCTTTGTATCCCATATTTTTCATAACTTTCAAACCAATATTATTTTCAAAACAACTAACCATATTTTCACATTTAAACATATTATCTTTTTCATCCTTACATTTTATATCAGAAATAGCTTCAACTAAATCATAGTCCCAATTGATTGATCATATGAATGAAATAGATCTTTTGTAGTACATGATACATCACAAACTGATCCCTTGGATTTCAAACATTCACTTTCCCTTTAACAGGTTACAAGCATCTCATCAAACTAACTCTTTTATTCATTCAGTTTCAATATTGCATCATTTTGTAAACCATTTTATTTTTCCAACATCTTTACTTTTTTATCCAAATCTTCATTCTATTTTTTGTTTCATCAAACAAATTTAGTCTTTCTTGTAATTCTTTACTCTCTTCATTAACTTTTTTCAATTCATTTTCTAGATGATCATTTTCACAAAAATATTCATATCTTTTCTTTCCTAAATCCCTTCTATCAACTTTGAATTGCATTGCTTGAAATTTAACACTTCTTCCTCCAAATTATCTTTTTCCTTCTTAGCACGTTTACCAACCTTTCCCATTGAAAAATGATTAACTCGCCTTATTTTTACACTTGTACTTACTAAGATTTTTCTTGAACGATTTATCTATTGGATGATTCCTATAGACAACTCCAAAATATCCTTTAATAAGATTCACAACCCTTGACCATAATCTATCTTCTTGCTTTAAAACAACTCTTTGTGGAAAAATTTGGTGGTCGATTTGTCTTTACCTAGCTCTAAATAACTTCTTCCAACTACTTTCTAGCAGCAGCTTCTCATCTTCAACAAGCTTCAACAAGACTTTCAAATATCTTCATTTTTGTCGTAGGTTGTAGCTTCTCTTTTCAAATGAAAGCAACATGTTTTTCCTTAAATCCTTTTGGCTTTTCTTTCGCATGCAACAATCCAAAACTTTGACTTATGTGAACTTTTACTTTTTTGCAACCTCTCTTGAAAAAAAAACTTCAAATTCTTTTAGCAATGACTTCCTTTTTTTTTAACTAGTAATCTTGAAAGACTTTAGTGATCGTGCAAATATATTGATCTTGCAAAAATACATCAACCTCCTAAAATCTCTTATTGGTTGTGATCATGATGACAACTTCCATTCTCCCACAATTTTCTACACTTCAATGCTTGTTTTAAATTCTACTTAAACAAAAAATCAAAAAGTAATAGAAAAATATTGTACCTATTCTCCTTGGCCTTTTAGGCAACCTTTGACTAGGCAAACTATTCAAATCTTTCCTCCAATAGATTTGTGTTCTCTGTCAACAATATTTTTGTATCTCAAAATTTTTAACAGTGAACTCCATTCCAAGCGGTGGTTAAACTACCTCCTCCAATCTGCAGCTTCTTCACATTGAAGATTTACTTTTGGTGAACTGTGATTCCAAGAATATCCTTCATGTACGAAATGCCTTATTTGGTAACACAATAGCAGAATCTTCCTTTTACGTTCTTCTTTACTACACTTGGTGATACTTTAAACTCCAACGACTTCACATCTCATTGCAAATTAGATTAGCAAATCTTAAAATGCAATCAATGCCTTTCTCTCTCTAAGATAATTGAAAGTTTTTCTTACAATCTGTAGACATGGAAAATATACAATTCGATCTTACACACCTGATCTAAATCTTACCAACATTGTTTCATCCTAAATCATACTCGCATCTTATCATCACCTTTCATCCCTTAATTAAATAAATCATTATTTATTTAGTTAGTTTTTTCTCCTCTATTGATTAAATTAATCAATTTAATTTCATTAACAGTTTATCTCTGTTCATTTAAATAATTCATTTTATTTAAATTAAGTCTCTAAAGTCCTTTTATTAAATTGAATAAATTAAACCTTATTTGATTTAATATAACATTATCCCCTTTAGTTAAATAAATCAAACCATTTATTTAATTAAACCGTTTCTCTCAATTTGATTTAAATCAATTCATAAATTTAAGTCTAAATTGTCACATCTCCTAATTCCTCATTACATTAATTAATCTTTGATTAGTTTAATCTTAAATCATGTCCCATCCTCTAGCTTTTACCACTTGCACATGGAAATAGATTTAATTCATTTATTAAATCTCTATTTTCTCTCAACATGACATAGAAGGAGAATATTCCCTCAAATTTGAATTCAAATCCAAGTGGAGTCAGTCCTTCCAACAAGGCATTTAAGATCTCTTACTTGTCCTTTGCATTGAGCCAAGTGACATTAACTCCATTTCCCTTCCCTCTAAACATGTCACATTCAAATTTCAACTTTGAATCTCATAGCATTTATCATGCACATTGATCAAAATGTGCTCAACCTTCAACCATTCATGTCTTGACAAGTAGCACATGGCCATTAGATGTTGAATGATCTCACATTGCTCAATATTGCTCATTCGTCCAATTTGGAAATCTATAAATGAGAGACTCTTCCTTTGATTCTAACATCCACAATTTGAGTAAACTTACTATACTCAACTTCATCCTCAATCACTTCCATTTTCATCCATTTCATCAAGTTCTTAGCTAGGTTATGCAGATTTGTCATCATGGAGCTTGATTGAATCTTCATCAAGGTGGATCACTCATCAAATCATCAACATTGCAACAAAGTACTTGGGAAAAGGCCAATTTCTACAATAATTGGCACCAATTCCCCCATGGGATCAAGAGTTTGCATTGCTTAAATAGATTTGATTTAGTTTCGTGTATTGTTCTTCACTTCATTTCTATTATTGAGCATTGCAAATGGATTTCATGGGGAATCATTGTCTTATCTTGCATTTCGATCTAACATTGTGTTTTTTTTTTATATTTGTGGAGGAATAGGATTGGGGTTCACACAATCAACAATTGTGGTTGGGATCTTTGGCAACCCCACTTTTCTCCTTTTCTTTTAAAGTAGCTTGCAAGACAACATAGGATTATATTGATGCCCACTATATTATTTTTCTTGCCAAGTTTTCTCTTCTTTACTGCAAGAACACACGACCTTCACTTTGTCTTAAACTACAACTCCTTTGTAGAAACTGATGATTTAGAACTTTGTCTCTTTCCTTTCTTGGCGGCTTTGAATCTTGCACAACAACTCCTATTTGATTCTTTAAATCCCACAATCTTAGATAACTTCAAACCTTTGGGACTCCTTTTAACTTTTGCAACTAGCTGCCAATGCTTTTGAATCTCTTTAAAACAAAGGTCTTTTCTCTTCAAAAAACTAGTAGCTTCTATCTATATTTACTCCTCCATGATGATCTTATCCTATATATTTTTCTTCACTTTCAACAACAACTATGCTAGTAAACTTCTGCTTTCATTCTTTTCTTTTGACTTGCAGTCACAAGACAACAACCTTCTATTCTTCTGCTAATCTCCCTCACTCTTCACATTTGGCTCTGATACCGATTGTTGGATCCGAGGGAGATATCACAAATAGAATAAACATAACTTTCAAATACTTTCCTCGCTTCATTTAGGTAATAACTTTAATTTAGTTCATTAGGGAAGTTAATTGTTGCATTGTATGTTATATGTTGCTCAAATAACATAGTTTCATGTGTAAGGTGAAACGGTTACCTCCAATTGCCTACTTCCCTTGTATTATAAGATGTGTTGATGAAACCTACACCAAAACCTATCTAGAACCATTTGAAGTGATTCCCTTCAAATGAACATATTTGAGGAAGAAAACCTATGGATCTACTCATGAATAGAGAATGAAAACTCTTTTCCTCATGAGCAGCTAAGAATGAAAGCCCTAGTAGCAAAAGGAATTCATTATCATAGGTTATTCCATAAAATCCCATGGTGAAAATCATATTAGAAAATCTTAAAATGCAATCAATGCCTTTCTCTCTCTAAGATAGTTGAAACATTCGCTTACAATCAACAGTTGCAGTTGGGATCTTTGGCAACTCTCGTTTTCTCCTTTCCTTTTTAAGTAGCTTGCAAGATAACATAGGCTTCTATTCATTCCCACTATAGTTTTTGTTCTTTCCAAGTTTTTTTTTCTTTACTGCAAGAACACACGACCTTCACTTTGTCTTAAACTACAGCTCCTTTGTAGAAATTGGCGATTTAGAACTTTGTCTCTTTCCTTTCTTGATGGCTTTCAATCTTGCACATCAACTCCTATGTAATTCTTTAAATCCAATGATCTCAGATAGCTTCAAACCTTTGGGACTCCTCTTAACTTCTGCAAATAGTTGTCAATGCCTTTGAATCTCTTAAAACATAGGTCTTTTTTCTTCAAAAAAACTAGCAGCTTCTATCTTTATTTACTCCTCCACGATGATCTTATCCTACAGAGGTTTCTTCACTTTCAACAACAACTATGCTAGTAAACTTTTTCTTTCATTCTTTTCTTTTGACTGCCACTCACAAGACACGAACAACCTTCTATTCTTATGCTAATCTCCCTCACTCTTCACATCTGGTTATGATACCAATTGATGGATCCGAGGGAGATACCACAAATAGAATAAACATAACTTTCAAATACATTCCTCGCTTCATTTAGGTAATAAGTTTAATTCAATTCATTAGAGAAGTTAATTGCCGCAATGTATGCTATATGTTGCTCAAATAACATAGTGTCATGTGTAAGGTGAAACGGTTACCTCCAATTGCCTACTTCTCTTGTACTATAAGATGTGTTGATGGAACCTACACCAAAACCTATCTAGAACCATTTGAAGTGATTCCCTTCAAATGAACATATTTGAGGGAAAAAAACCTATGGATCTACTCATGACTAGAGAATGAAAACCCTTTTCTTCATGAGCAGCTAAGGATGAAAGCCCTTGTAGCAAAAGAAATTCATTATCATAGGTTATTCCATAAAATCCCATAGAAAAAACTACGCAAGGATTGAGCTAGACCTAATTCCACAAGTTTGTAACATTTGCAAGAGTCTCCAATTCATCAAAATTGTAATTATACTTTTTCTATTGTATTTCATTTTTTTAAGAAATGTAAGGATGGCCTTGTAACTCTTTTTGTTTGTAAAACAAGTTTAAATAGTATTAATGGATGCAAGTCTTTATTTGAGATTTGGGTTCTTTAGATTGGTCATTATATGATTTATCATTTGAATTATTAGCTATATTTCACATATACCATTTAGAGTCATGATTATTAAAAGAAGAAAATAATAAAATTTGAGTTTATATGATCATAATATATTCAAACCCTAATTTATTTGTCTCAATTTATACATCTACAAAACATATCAACTATTTAATAATATATTTAACATGAATTATTATTATTTGTATTTCTTTCTAATTAAAAGAGAGAATCCTAATTTAATTACATACTAATATGTTTTAGAAATACTAATGTCTATCCTATAAAAAAAATATTTAATTAAATGCATATTTATTTAAAAATTAAAAATTTGAATAGATTAAAATAATATATCTATCGTCTTGTAATTTGGGTCTATTGACGATACACATTTCCAATACTACCCTCCCCCCATTTAGGTTATAAGTTTAATCTGGTCCCATAAGCAAGTTAAATGCCTCGTTGTATTTTATTTTTCGGTCGAATAACATACTGCCGCGTGTAAAGTGAAACGGTTACCCTAACAGATGGTCCCCTTGGAAACGTCTGGAACAGATCTGAGCAATATATATATACCTGATTCTGGCGTTTTTCAATCAACATGAGAGATTGTGAAGCCTTATAGATATACAAGTATTCACTTTGAGTGTGTTACCAAATGTCTATCCTTCCACCTTCTTCCCGCAGAGGCTATGACCCGTATTCGCTGGATATTTGTGAACCTTTGGAGGCGTTTGATTCCCCTGTTTTGAGGAAGATGGAGGCGTTTGAGGCGTGTGATGCCGCACATTGCTCATATCTTCAAATCGATTGGAAGGAAACTCCTCATGCTCATGTCTTCAAAGCTGACCTTCCTGGTATTTATTTATTCACTCTTTCACTGTCGGATTTTGCTTCAAGAAATTTTCCCCTTTTATGGAGAGAAATGACAATGAAAATGGAATGTGATAACTTTGTTGTTCTTGCAGAAGTGAAGAAAGATTCGGTGAAAATAGAAGTGGCAGGCGGTCGAATTCTTGCAATAAACGGAGAACGCAAGAGAGAAGAAGAGCAGGAGGCGGAGGAGAAATTTCACTGTATGGAATGCTGGGGAGGCAGTTTCCTGAGGCGTTTCAGGCTACCTGAGAATGCAAATGTGGATGAGTTGAAAGCTGGCATGGAGAATGGAGTGCTGACTGTGACAGTGCCCAAGCACCCTCAACATTTCCCTAAATCCATTGAAATTTCTGGCTAAATTCTCAAATTGTGATCGAATTCTGGAGCGCTGATCAATATGGCTCTGGTTTACCCTAAACAGTCATATTGTGAAGAGAATAAGTGCAAAACATTTTAATATAAAAATCAGTTGAATCTATGTTTTTTATGCGCTTGTGAAGGTTTGTGTTAACTAAACACATAATTTGGTATATGTTGATATATAATTATGACCAGTACAATACGAATTATTGAATACATACATATCGATTTAAATAAGTGTCATATAGTGACTAATCTTTATAGTATTAATCTTTATAGTATTGTAACAATAGATTTTAAGTTTGAAAAAAAGTTTTATTAAAAAATAAATGTAAATAAAGTGGTTTTGTCATTCTCACCAACCCTAACATTATAAAGCGATCGAACATTGCAGCCAAGCTTCTTTTGAAGATTCAAAGCCTTTGGTTTGTATTTGGGTACTTACATTATAGTAAGCCCTGTCCCAATATATCATTCCAAAGTTTCATGGCACTGTGGAAAAGCGAGATATTTGCAGTTGAAGAATTCATGATATTGTATTGCATGTTTAGAGTATAGGTAGATTTGTAATAATCTCTACGCATTCACCTTTCTTTGAGCTTATAGTTGGCAATCATATTTGTAGTTCTTAGTGTTTTTTAATCTAATTTTTGTCCCTCTCGTTACAGAAAGCACATAGAAAATAAAATATATTTACTTCTGGATTGATCACAACCGTAGATAATTAGTTCGGTCAAAAATCCAATAGAAATACAGCTGAAAGTCAATGTTTGATAGTGATTTGTAATGTAAATTGAAGAATTGTAAATGTAAATGAGTTTTCTATAATGTGTTCTATTTTTTTAAACCATAAATTAATCACACTCCATCGAGTTCTCATTACAGCTCTGACTATCTCTAAAGGAATATTTTGCACATGACTTTTAAATGTTTATACATGTCTGTATTAAAATGTAGGCATAATTTCCATTAAAAAAACTTATCGCAGCCATGCCCTTTTTTTAATTTGATTTTTCATATGCAATATAGATCTTTATTTAGGAAATTCAAGATAGACTAGAATAGATTTAAACTTTGCATAATATGTAATGCCCCTTTTTAATCTGTATCATTGAGTGAGTTAGAATAAAGACACGGGCTTCCAGATTTTAATTTCTAAACATTAGTTTCCGCAGATTTATTGGGTTGAATGACGGTTTGGAAGTGTAGGCTTTTGTTTTTTTAGGTAGTTTCAGATTATAATTTTTATCTAGTTTTATTTTATTTATATTACAATGTAAATCTAATTTTCTTTTCATTTCATTTTTTAATTTAAAATAAATAAATTTTCAATTTAAAATTAATTAGACTAAAAAAGTAATTACGAATAATGAATTTTAGATTTTGTTTTATCTAATTTTGTTTAATTTATATTATGATGTAAATCTAATCTTCTTTAAAATTCATTTATATATTTATTGAAAAAGAATCCAATTTAGAGTTAATTCGACTAAAAGGGCAAAATTATGAACAACGAGTTTGAAATTTAGTTTTATCTAGTTTTCCCATCTATTATATTGTAAGTCCAATCTTATTTTTAATTCATTTGTTAGTTTCTAGAATAAATTTGAAATTTTGTTTAGGGTTATTCATATCAAAAAGTGTTATTATAAACAATGAGCTTTAAATTTTGTTTACTCTAATTTTATTTTGCATAAATGATAATGAAAATCTAATCTTCTTTTTTATTCATTTTTTCAATTATTAAAAAAACAAAAATTCCAATTTAGAGTTAATCACATTACAATGAGTTCCAGATCTAGTTTTTGCAATCTTCCTTTGATATATTAGTTTGTTAAAGAAAAGTAATTTTTTTTGTTTAGGGTTATTCATATGGAAAAGGGTAACTATGAGTAATTAGTTTCATATTTTTTTATCTTTTTTTTTAGCGTCTATTATGGTGTAAGCCCAATATCCTCTTCAATTCATATATGTATTTATTAAAAACATTATAGTCTTTATATTATGATTACTTAGATTTCAAAGGTAATTATAATCAATTAGTGTTAGAATTTGTTTGAAGGTAATTTTGTTATACATATGTGATGGTGGAAGTCCAATGTTCTTTTCATATATATATGTACTTAAAAAAATTAACAATTTCTATTTTTGGATTTAGTCACATTCCAACAAGATGATAATAAACAATGAGTTTTAAAATTTCAATTATTGCAATTTCCTTTCAAATCCATTCTAATATAAATCCAATGTTTTCCACAATTCATCTAATTATTTGTTAAAAATATATACTTTTTATTTTATTGAGGAATAGATTAATAATTTTTAGAACATATTTCAAAATGAGTGATAGAAAATCATAGTTTGAAAATGATCCAAGAAAAAGTATAAGCTGAAAAGTAAAAATAAAAACTTCAACTAGGCCTGCTTCCCTTGATATTGATTCAATTAGGAAATGTGATAATGTGGAAGATAAACACCACTATTTCAGTTTTGAAGTTGATAAAACTACAAATAATTTAAATTTGTAAAAGGAAGATCCTCTTGAAATTCTTTAAGAATACTTGGGCAAGTCTAAAGTATTGAAAATTCATACATAATTGTGAGAAAGAGAGGAAAACAATACAAATAGAATAAAAAATGTAAAAATATTATCTTCCCAAACTAATCATCCAAAAGATAAGCTTGCGGATAATCTTTTTATTGATCATGCTTATCTCCCACAAAAAAGGATTAAAGTTCTTGCTAGTATAGAGATATTATGGCTTATGGTACTATATTTCTAGTAGATTGTTGAGAAACAAGTGATAATGATGGACCTCCTAGAACTATAATTGATAAAATATATTTAATAATCGATGACTCAAGATATTAGGAACTATTGAATAAATTAAATGATATTAAGAAAGAGATAGGTAGAATAAAACATAGAAGGATCAAAGATGATCTACAAAGAAGAACTCATGCATTAATAAATATTGATTAAATATGAGCTACAAATAATCAAGGTGAAGGAGTTGTTCCAAAAAATAATTATGGTAGAGTTGTTCAAGGTCAAGGTTCACATAATCATGTTGATGTAGAACGGGTAATATTCATGTTATAAATAAATCTTACAAGGTATAGCCAATTAGATTTCACTACAATTCTAGGATATCAAAACTTTATCTTAGATCAACTAAGGAATGCCTCGATTAGTTATTTTAGAAATAATGAACTTGTAGACATACGAAATTAACATTATTGATTAAACATCACATTTGATCATTCTTTCCTCTTAATTAATTAAATCAAATTAATTAATTAAACCTCTTAAAGTCTTGATTTAATTAAATCAGATATATTTAATTAAATATCTAATATCCTCACTTTGATTTATCTTAACCCACAAATTTAAATCAAAGTGTCAAAATCAACTAAGCACTAACTTAATTAGTTAAATCGCTAATTAATGCTAAGACTAACCCATGTCCCATCCACTTGCACAATAAATAATTTTAATTGATTTATTAAAACACCTATTTTCCTTCACAAGGGCATATTCCCAAAGAATATGCCCCAATTAACTCTCATATTTGACTTTTTTGGCCAAACACAATTCCCCCCAAAAACCCTCAACCATGTTCATTTATTGCCATTTTCAAATTTGAAATGGGCACATTAGCCAAAACTTGCACAAGCATGGGCCAATCCCATTGTGACAAGTGATTCTCTCTCATTTGATTGGATTTAGTCCCGCATTGCTCAATCTTGGCTTCTCTTCTCTCAACTTCTCCTATAAGTTCAATACCTCTTCTCTCATTTTTACATCTATCATTTTATTTGTTTTAGCAAGGATTGGGAAAGGGCTCTTTCACATATTCAAAGAGCACCAATCCATCATGGAATAGGTTTGCATTCATGTTGATGTGCTTTATTTAGTTTTCATTATTGTTTCAATATCTCATTTAGCATGATGACCAATAGTTTAGTGCCTTATGGAGCACTCTAGGGGGTGCTAATAAATACTTGATTTAGAATCCTAACATACTTTTTTCTCGAGATTGAGAAAATACGTGTGTTCTTGTGTCATCTTTTCTAGTCTAGCAAGCTCATGATATCTTCTTGCCCAGAACTATGCATAGGGAGAGAGAGACAGTGTTGTCTTTATTTTAGTCAATGGTGTGGTCATTCCTTACAGGCAAGCTTCTCCCACGTTGAGATGTCAAATCATCAAGGGAAAAAAATACAATACCACATGCAGGGGTAGTAAAAACAGATTATTGAATCAATCTATCAATGTGAATTCTTGGGGAAACAAACAACCACTAGATCGTAATTAATAAACTAATTACACTTCATAATTTCCACACCAACCTTGCAATATCCATTGTTTATGATGCAATCACTCGAGGTTTGAATTGATAGGTTTGAAAAAAAAATGATGACTTGATTTTGTTGGCAAAAAAGTAAATCGATGGATGTATCTTTTTAGACATCACACCATGATTGTGTGTGTAGGGGTGGCATGCATAACTTAACATAGGCCTTTGACAATTTATTCAATCTTACAAACGATGTGCTTAAATAACATCTTGAATGAAAGTTTATCTAGGGAAATGTTTACTTATGTGACATCTATTTTGAGATTTGGTGACTAATAAATGCAGATTTGGTGACAAGGAACTGCGTACAAAAATAATCTCGTAAGTTACAATCTCATTAAGGTAATTTTGGGTGTAGCAAATATTCATCTCACATGTGATTCCTATTGTCAGGTTACTGCAAACTAGTGGATGTGTGATATACAAACAAGCTCTGTTGTCGATTGAAATTAAAACACTGCCTATCAAATCCAAAGGATGGTTGTACTGCAAATCTTTATTTTTCACAAGATCATTTTCTCGTTTTGACAAGTTTTGGAATTTAATTGGTTTTAAATTGTATTCATTATCATTGCTTCCTTGAATATCATACTTTTTTGTAACTTTGTATTGTTTGTAGGTTGGCGTTGGAGCAAAGCATTGGAATTAGGCAAAAGCGAGGTGAGATTGGAGAGAAATCAAACATCAAAACTTGATATTCACAAATCATTTGTTAATTCTTAGAGTGTCCAACTTCTACTTTCATTTTTTGTTTTGAAACAGCTTATTTCAAATTTTGGATTTAAAATTAACCATTGACTTGATCTTTTTTTCAAAAGTTGGATTAAAATTGAACTTAGAAACATACTAGATTTTGATTTGGGCTAAAATTGGACAAGGAAAACTTCACATGTCATTTTGGTGCTTTAAAATGAATCAAGATCACTGCTTTTGAAGTCTAAAATGAACAAGTGTTTTTCATGTTTTGCAATCTTTTTCACAAATTAATATCATTTTAAATGCGTATGCACTTCTCTCGTGCTTCATAGCGATCTTGAGAATCAAAAGCGTTTTTTGTGATATTAAGTTGTCAAAAATATTGCCTCCACATTTTGTTTGGATTCTAAAATTGAACAAAACTTGTCTAGTGTGAGAAAAAGGCATTGCAAGTGTTCTCTCTTTGTTCATGCAAAAAAAGATGATTGAACTATGAATGCACTTACTCACTATTATGTACCTTTAGAGGGCCTTCCTTGGTGGGAAAAAGTACTCACCCCGAAGGAACGACTCAAGCGGTAATGGGCTAAAGCCAAGCTCCTTCGAACCGCTATGTAAATTTGTGCTCACGGTGAAAGCCATGGATAATGGGAAGGGGTCCATGATAACTCTCCCCTAGTATCTTTATGATGCATAAAGCCCTTGTTCTAAGGTTTGGGAGATCTCCCAAAAGGATTTTGTCATTGCACCCCCTAAACTAGATGCCCTTACTACAAAATTTTGTTTAGAAGCCAAAAAATACCTTATATTTGTTGGTGCAAGAGGTCATGTCCTCTGAAGCCGCCCCACTTATACATGCAGTTTTGTTGTAGAGATGAAAAGTATGCCATGGGAGATTCATGGGTACTGATGCTTGGCTGACCCAAAAAGTGTGTGTCATGGAGGGGAGCCAGTGTGGTCAAGCATCTATTCATCTGCACAAAATATGCGTAGTTGGATTTGTCCAAGTGAGAACCCAAAAAAATATTGTCTCATCATCCTAGGGTTGTACAGGTGCTTGAAATTGAAAACACTTTGCTTGAATCCAAAATAGTGGAAAGAAAACATTCAACGAATCATAAAAATTGCAAACCCCTTAGGAAGCAAATACCATTGACAAAATTCAAGTGTTATTTCTTTCCCTAGGGATTCTATCCTTAGAGGCTTCTAAACATTTGAATTTATACCTCTATTTTCTCACTAAAGTCAACAATAGATAACCTTTGCCTTGATTTCCTTGATTTCCACATAATACACTTTATGGGATGAAAGAAAGTTAGGACATTGGACATTCAGTTTGCAAACATAATCAAGAAAGTGCTTGTGTCAAAAGGAACCAGATCTAAGCAAGATAATAGACAATTGAACCACACATGTGCTTGTTCTCTTTTGGGTCATATGGTTTTCATGAGATCTTTGGTTTTTTGGGTTTGAATTAATCTTAGGGAAAAGCATGTTCTTCACCACCTTGGTCCTATAAGCAAAGTCCTCTCAGGTTCGTCTAGGATCAAGTCAAACACTTCTCCCATCTCAAACATCAATCAAACATAACCTCACCAACAACTCTTGGGAACTTTGAAAACACTTTATGCTAGACTTTTGGAAAATCAACATCACCCTATTTGACTTAACACACTTAGTCAAATTATCAATCCTCTTGAGTGAATTACCTCTAGGATAACACAACTTCTTGACGTTACAAGTTCAATATCACCTTGTTTGGCTTTACACACCAAGCGAAACTACCCTCTTATGTACAAAATTATTCTAGGATAACACAACTTCCTGGAGTTTGCAAGTGCATCACTTTGTTTGACTTAACACACTTATTCAAACTTTCATCAATCAAAATCACATCAAATCAAGTCCTAAAGTATAGCATTGATCCAAATTTCTTGAAAGTTTAAACACACATATCATTCACCCCTTTCATCCTTCATCTCATCATTGGTCCTAAACACTTCAGAGGTCAAAAAGGTCAAAAAACAAGAGCAACATGGAATTTAAACTTGATTCATACATCGTGAGCAATTCGAGTCAACCAAACTATCCAAGTCTCACAATACCAATTGATTATCGAAACTCACATTTATGCAATCCAAACATGGCATAATTACCTCCTCCAAACATCAATGGTACAAATGTGAGCATTCTCAATCTAAATTTTGGAACATCTTTTCCTATGGTAGATTTAAATCAAAGCCAAAACTTAAAAATCTATCAACCAAACAATCAAGGCATGAGCCTTCCCCCTTTACCAACCGTCAATCAATCAAACCCGAGCAAAACCCCCATCATAAACCAAAGCATCATAAGAAATCCTCTAGTTGTGCCATGGATACTGCAACAACCAAGGGCAACCATTCAAAAAACCCAATAGTCAACACCATTCCCAATCCACAACCACCACCGTTGCCACCAAAACACAACATGACCAATTCATTCTCCATCATGTTGCAAGTTGCCCACCAAAAGGAACTCCAAGCCCAACAAGTTGCACAAGTTGCACAAGCAGCTCAAGCTCAAGCCCAACACAAAGCTTAACAGGCGCAAGCAAAATTCTGGGCACTATTGAAAGCAATCCATAAAAAATTGCATCAACAAATAGCTCAACAACAAGCCCAACAAAATGCATTATTGGCAAGACAACAACATGACCAAAAATGAGCATTGCTGGTTCAATAGAAAACACAAGCCTTACTCATGCAGCAGAGCTTGCAACAGATTCCCACCAAAATTATTGAAAATAATGATCAAGATCAACCCATCAATGAGCACCTTGAAGATGTTTCCATCTCATCCAATGATGAAATCAACACACACCAAGAACCACTTTTCAATCATGATCAAAACTCACCAATGATGCCCAACAATGATCCAATTCGAGAAATGTCAACATCACTTGACCCTATGGTTGAAGACATTGACAATCTCTCCACCATAACGACTGAATACAATGGTCAAGATATATCCATCGATGAACACCTTGAAGATGTTTCCACCTCATCTAATGATCAAATCAACATACATCAAGAGCCATTTCTTATTCATAATCAAGACCCCCCCTACAAAGATCTATTTCAAGGAGTGTTGATGTTATTTGATCCTATTGACATAAACCAAGATCCCTCGACCAATGACCGTGTGGACAATTTCTCTACATCACCTAACGAATTAAAGGACATATCTCAAGAATGTATTTCAAAGTATGATAAACATCTTCCATCAAGGTCTAGCAATGGCTTTTCCAATGACATACTAACATCCCTTGACCTCATGATTGTAGATACTGAAGGAATCCCTAGCACAACTCAAAAGAATATTGAGCCACTACCCATGCCTAAGGATGATGTCCAAGAGTCCCTTATGGACAATCCACCCTGTGAAATGCACCCATGTCAAGAACATGATCCAAAGCATGTTGAAATAAATTCTAAAACTAATCATGACAGGAATTTGTATCTCTGGGATACTATAATGTTCTTATGGGCACTCTTTTATCTATATAGGATGTCGCAAATGATGATCACATCCATATAGCACATATTCCTCCACCTACCCAGAAGATACTTTCTTTGGATGGACACGTAGATGATCTTCATTCAAAACAAGGGTCTCATACTCTTGATACCACTACAAAGAAATAAGAGTCTCATACTCTTGACATCATTACCAAGGAACAAGAGTCTCCTACTCTTAACATTTGTGCACAAGACCAAGATGTAGAGAAAATTGGAGACATAGCAAAAATGGGTCATGAAGAAGGCTTCTATAGAAGTTGTGAACTAGAAATATCCTGTGAAAGCATATCAAGAATGAATCATGAGGAAGACTTTTACAAAGATAGTGAAGCATCAACACTTCTTGAAGAAGCATTACAAGATCAAGCTAAAAGTATCAATCAGGAAGTCATCCCACATATGGAGGATCCTATCACTTCTAAAGTTGGATCACTTACCTTTATTAGGGCAAGCTACCTCATCAATAAAGAAGTTTTCACTTTTGAAGATCCACCATGGAGCAGAGAAGGATCAACACCTTGTTTCCAAGGTAGATCATATCCTATTGTAGATAAAAAATTTCAGCAAATGAATTATCAAGGTAGAGGATTAGGCCTACATGAACAGGGAATCCTGGAGTCAGTGCAGATTATTGGCAATCCTAAGCAGCAAGGCCTTGGTTATTTGACAATCAAGGGATCTCAAAATATCAGTACTATTTCCACAAAAATGGGGGCAACTTCATCTGAAGCAAATGTCAACATAGGGAGCACGAAGAATCCTTATGATGAAACCAATGCCAATACTACAATCTGCCACGTCATGAATCTCCATCCACCCATCACCCCATCCATGAATTGGGACCAACATCAAAAGAAAAACTTGAATCAAAGAACGAAAAATGATATCAAAGAAAAAGAAGTAGCGAAGCATGAAGGACAAATCAAATACAAGTGGATACCAAATAATACAAAGGAAAATTATCCCTATCAAACTCCATTAGTCAAAGAAACTATGGGGAAAAATCACAAAGGGAAAAGTATCAGTCAAATATGTCCACAAAGGAAAAAGCACGCTTCTCAAGTGATGTAAAAAGAATATCAAGATGTTGGTTCTAATTCCAAGCACACTTTCGTATCCATCCATAATTACTCATCTTCCCAAGTTTGGAGAGTCAAAATTTCCAAACTATCAACCAATCCATCTTTTATTCCTAAACACACTCTGCCATCCACTCCTCTATGCATGATATCTAATTCTCACATTGACCATGTATTGGTAGTGACCCTTCATCATAAGGATTTAGAAGGCACTCTATTGCGATGTGCGCACAAAAATAGAGTTAACTCCGGTATCAGCAAAATAGATTAGGGATCTCAAAAGTTGCATTCAAGTGCACATATCTTGGCAAAGCAACTTCTTCAAGCAGGATATCGATGGCACATTATGATAGAAACATCAATGTCAGCGGTACCAGGTGATTCAACATCAGCTTAAAATCTCTCAGAAAATACAAAAATCCAAAAAATAAAAATAAAATAAAAATAAAAAAAAGGATTGAAAAACAATAAAGAAAAAAATCTTCCTCTAGTGAAAACCACTATGGTGGCACTTTGGACAGGTACCATGATGAAAATGTGGAAAATAGGCGTCATGAATAGAATCGAGCATCTATGTGTGCCATTTCAGTTGAAAGCATCTTACGGAATCCATGATAAAGCCAACATTACAACCGCATCATCCATTCATCCATGAACCGTTTATCCAATCCATTTCCATCCATCTGCATCCATACTCCAAGGTATTTTAATCTTGATGAAAACTTGGTGCAAACTTTACACTTTCTTGTGGTAAATATCTTGACATGGGCCATTGTCATTGATCCTATCCTACCCAATTTTGTTTAAACCTTGAAGCATTATTCGAATGAGAATCCTCTATTCTGAGCACCCTTATCTTATCACAAGATAATTCATATCCATCCATCCATCCATACACCTATCCAAGCGTTCACCCATGGAATTCCATACATTGCTAGACACTAGGGGCAAATATTTACATTTCGCTTCGAGAATAAATCTTGATATATATCATCCAACTAATGTGGTGATCTGAATACTGGTAGACGTGAAATAAAATTGGTAAGGCATTTGTCAACCAAAATCCAAATCACTAGCCCATGGCATATTTTGATAGGAAGACACTCCTTATCAAACTTTATCTTTCATCAAACATCAATCAAGACAATCCATATCAAATGTCAGCATCACATCAAATCATCAAAACAACCTTGTTCCAAATCAATCTTCATCAATCTTGATCAATCAAATCCAATCAATCATCACCTTGTTTGACTTAACATACTTAGTCAAACCACCCTCTTGTGTATGAGTTTACTCTAGGATAAAACAACTTGCTAGAGTTTACAAGTGCATTATCACCCTATTTGACTTAACACACTTAGTCAAACAACCCTTTCGTGTACGAATTTACTCTAGGATAACACAACTTCCTAGAGTTTACAAGTTCATTATCATCTTATTTGACTTAACACACTTAGTCAAACTACCCCCTCGTGTATGAGTTTACTCTAGGATAACACAACTTCCTAGAGTTTGCAAGTGCATTATCACTTTCGTTTGACTTAACACACCTAGTCAAACTATCAATCCGTTGATCTAATCAATCAACCTTAAGCTTGGTTTTCAACAAAATCCCAAAACAAAGCACTGATACTGTCATGCATATCCACCTCCAAATCGTCAAAATCATGCGAAAATCCAAAAAAAATTCAAAAATTCCATCAAAAATTCAAAAACATTCAGAAAAATCATCAAAAAACTCGAAAACATGTCAAAATATCAGAAAATCTTCAAAAAAATCATCATTGAGTCTTGTCAGTCTTTCACCTTGTCCGAACTGTGTCATCTCTGAGCTTGAACGTAGGCAAGGTTGATCTTTGATAATCCCCCAAGACATTTAGGTCAGTCCTTTAGGCGTCTGTCACATTTGGCAATCCGCTTTTCCATCTAGTTTCCATTTTAGGTCAGTGCTTTAGGCGTCCGTCGCATTGGCGATTCATTTGGCCATCTATCTTTTCATTGAGTCAAGTTTGTCATCAGTCGAACTACGTGGTCTCTGTGTATATAACTTAGGCAAGGCTAATCTATGGATCACCTACTGAGACCCCTAGGATAGGTCTTTAAGTTAGTCTCTTCATCATAAATCTCGAAAATACCAAAAACATTTGTAAAACATCTCAAAATTCCAAAAAAAGCCTCAAAACATTTGCAAAACCCAAAATGGTGCATCCATTTCATCTCGCTTTCAACCACGATTATCATCACTCATAATAAATCAATTGTCATTTTCACCCTTTGGTGAGTCATTCACAAACAAGATTAGTAGGTTCTAAAGTGAACACTCTAATTGTTAGAGTCTTGAAAGCCTAGATCAGTGAGTCATCAAGTTTATCAACTCAGAGTATTAATAGCTTATCACCCAAACCAGTCTCACCAAAACCCTGATCACAACATGTCCTAGAATGAAGCTTTCCTGCGATGGACATAAGCATCAGGTACCCCATAGTAGTTAGTCTTGGGTAGCAATATGAAGAACATTAGCTTGTTTGGTTTTCTCTATTTAGTCTTTTATCGACTTTTCTTATTTTGTGCTCATTCCAAGGACCTCTCGGTGATGCCTAAACAAAATAGGTTTAGAGAAAAAGGAATGGCGCGATGATCATTATATTTTTATCTACTGTGCTTGTTTGATATTCTTGTAAAATAACTTCGTCATACATAATTTGTTTTGTTTGTAGGAAGGATGTTTTAGGTATCTTGTTGACCACATAAGAAGGCTTGCCTTTTTATGTTTTGGCCTGAGATGTCTAGAATATCTGACCTGCATTCTGAATAAGGTTATGTTTGTCAAGTGTGAACAAGAGTACTCATATCTATTTGACGAGTCAAATTCCATCACACTAGGCACCATGTCATCCTGGTTCTTAATACCTTGATGCATCGCACCTACATGTGTTATCAAACATAAAGAAAGGTATGCTCTTTATCTCTCCCATCCTTGGATAAGCAATACATCATCAACATTCATCATCATATCCAATAAAGTCTTGACAACTAGTAGACTTGTTGGAATTCTACATCTTCTTGGATTTAAGGGTTGATCCCTCTCATTCTTCCATCCTCTTTCACGCTAACAATGCATCCATCCTGCATCCATCTTGCATCTTTCATAATAATTTCATGTTATCATAACACAACATCATCCATCACATCCATCTCATATACATTTCATAATCATCTAAGTTGCTTAAGATAATATAGATTTGTTATTCTAAGCATCTTCCACACATCTCATTTTCATAATCATTTAAGTGGTTTAGGATAATATAAATATGTTATTCTAAGCATCTTGCAAAAATCTCATTTTTGTCATCATTCTCATATAGATCATATAGTATAACCATCCATACATTCATTTTCAACCTCTTTTTTGTGAGATCCACCTCAATCTTTTCGCGACATCTCTCGAGGGGGCAATGTACTAACATACTTCTTTTCGTTGGGGCATCTGAAAAAAATCAGAAATGTTTTAATTTCGTTGTTAGTGGCATCATCCTTTGAACCAATGCAACAACTACATTGCCTCAAAGAGGGGAAAAATGTAGACATACAAAATTAACATTATTGATTAAACATCACATTTGATCATTCTTTCCTCTTAATTAATCAAACCTCCTAAAGTCTTGATTTAATTAAATTAGATATATTTAATTAAATATCTAATATCCTCTCACTTTGATTTAACTTAACCCACAAATTTAAATCAAAGTGTCAAAATCAACTAAGCACTAGCTTAATTAGTTAAATCCCTAATTAATGCTAAGACTAACCCATGTCCTATCCACTTGCACAATAAATAATTTTAATTGATTTATTAAAACACCTATTTTCCCTCATGAGGGCATATTCCCAAAGAATATTCCCTCACTAACTCTCATGTTTGAATTTTTTGGCCAAACATAATTCTCCCCAAAAACCCTCAACCATATTCATTTATTGCCATTTTCAAATTTGAAATGGGCACATTAGCCAAAACTTGCACAAGCATGGGCCGATCCCATTGGGCCAAGTGGCTCTCTCTCATTTGATGGGATTTAGCCCCACATTGCTCAATCTTGTCTTCTCTTCTCTCAACATCTCCTATAAGTTCAATACATTTTCTCTCATTTTTTCATCTACAATTTGAGCATTATCATTATAGGCAACTTGAGTTCACTTAGCATCTCATTGTCTATCATCTCATTTTTCTTATCAAGGATTGGGAAAGAGTTGCCTTCTACACAAAGGATAGCACCAATCCACCATAAAATAGATATACTTCATGTCTTCTTTGCATGCTTGAATTAGTTTTGTCATTTATTTTAAATAATGTTGTATTATTCTATGAGGATGTTAGAATCATGCTAACCATTTGCAGATTTTGATGTCCATAGAACTATATAGTGAAGACCACTTAAAATGTTTTGAAAATTTAATTGATGACTTTGAAATTGATGAAGAATATGTTTGCATGGAGTTTTTTGTATGATTATTGATTGATAAAACCTAAGGGATTTTCATATATTAATGTAGGATTCTAGGATGAATTCAAATAAAATTTTAGATAAAAATATGGAGATAAAACTAATCCAAAATTTATTATTAGTGAATTCATAAATATCAGTAAGGGATCTAATGAGAATATTTTTTGACTTCAATACTAGATTTACCAGAGTCATGAACAAAATTCATCTATATTTGAGGCAAAATGAATATATTTTTTTAGCATTATATTTGAATTATTATGATTCTAAGATGGGTTGTTTACTATGGGATAAAGATCCATAGAACTCGACAAATGCTTACAAAATGTCTACTTGTATTGAGAGAAACCAAAGGGGACGTTGGCTCTTTTTTGTCCATTTTGAAGTTTGTCAACCTTTTCCCCATCCTTCAAAAATCTCTCAATATATTTTTGGTAGTTCTCTTTAGGCTTGTGACAGATCTAGACACCATAAAAAATTCCCATCACCACTATGGTCAATTTCATGTTCATAGTCAAAGAGCACCAGCCAATGGTGATGGTGCCATCCTTCCAGGAGTTAGCAAACTCCACAGACAAGTTGGGGTCATACCCCTTCATGCCCTCCTTGAACAAGGCTAACTTACCATGTTCAATAAACTACCACACCTCCTTAACATGTTTTTGCATCTCACAACTTTTGGGTTCATCCTATACTAGCTCATTACCTACAGAGAAATTTACAAAACGTCAAACAATAGAAAAAATTTCTATAGAAATATTGAGAATAAAACCAAATCCAAGAATAAAAATACTTGAGAAGGACTACTTAGAGAAGTTAAGCTACCATAATGGTAAATCATGGACAATAATGAAGATGGCAGTAGAAGATCCAACTCAATCTCTTTTTTATAGTACTTCAAAATAATTTTAATTAATTTTCCAACATGCATGGGGATATGTGAAATTACCCTATATAACTAAATTAGTTGGAAAAGAGCCAAGGTTAGCTAGTGCAAACACAACGTTGTTGCCATTTTGTAAACATGTGAGAAGATCTACTATTCCTAAGATAAATCATGAGATAGTGAGCTGATAGGACAAGGTTTTGGTGGGACCAATAGGGTTTAGCCTTCAATATCAGCAAGAGAATGGTTTTTTTGGAGTCTCCCTTGATTTTAAGGTTGGAAAGGATATAATTCATGGCAATCTAAATACTTTAGAATGTGGTCAACACCTCAACAAAGCTAGAAGATTGGACACAAAGATTAATTGCATACACCAAATTCATTTTCCCATCATGGTCATGGATGACCCCACACCCACACACCCAATCCAAGTTATGCCTGGCTGATCCATCAAAATTAATCTTAAGATAGTTGGGCTCGGGTGGGAACATTGGGGCTTGTAGGAGGCCATGGTGATATTCTCAACAATTTAGCTGATAACCTTATTAGGAAACATTAGCCATGGAGATTTTGTCTCTAAATATCATGTTCTTGTGCTCCTTGAAGAGTGCCCACCCAATCAAAAAAATGGATTTCCACCAAAGCTCAATGAGAAAAGGGTGAGAAACTAGCAAGCACAAACTATCCAAAATATGAAGAACATCTTTTTTCCAAACCCAACTAGTGTTGAAAAAAGATTGAATTAATTTTCAAACTTGTTGAGAATAGGTGCAATTAAATAATAGGTGGTGGATGCACTTTTCTTCTTCCTCACATAGGAAACAAGAGTTGCCAAGATGGAGACCTTTCTTCTACAAATTATTCAAAGTGGGAATCCATCTATGGAAGAAAGTCCACAAGAAAAAATAACTATTGAGAGATAATTCCTTGTAATAGAGAATTCAGGGAGAGAATATATAGTTAATTAGTTACATTCATAACTTTTGTAGGTTCCCTATAAGTAGATCCACCATGATTTTCACTCTAATTTTTTATTATATAAATTATGTGAGATCAATTTTGTAGTCTTGAACTTAAAGTGGACAAACTAATGGTATTTATATATGAAAATTTTTCATCAAGTTTTAGTTGTATTAAGAGTCAAGGTCAAATGTGTCTTTTATTTATAAATTTTTATTCTTATAAATAACATTTTATATTGTTCTGATTTTATCTTATGTAAATTGTGTCTTTGATATATATCGTTTCATTCTTATTTCACCTTCTATATTATTCCTTTTATCTTAAATTAAGTATTTGATATATTATTTCATTCTTACTTCACCTTCTATATTACTCATTTTATCTTAGGTAGTTGAACATCATATATAAACTATATTGAGTTTTAAAAAATTGGGTAAAATTGTACCAAACCTAGGTGGCCTTGGTGTGATAAATATTTACTTTATTAACTATATTAGACTAAAGATAAAATATGTGACACAAGGATTAAATGAGGGTGTAATATAGCATAATATTATACATGGCCTTTAAAAATTATAACTAATTGCCTGTACCCTTAAGTCATCCTCTTATCTCCCCTAAAGCCATTCTCTTACACACCATTAAGTAACTCTTTTACCCACACATACTTTGATTCAAGGCTCACGTATCTCCCCTTAATGCATCTTATTACATACCATTGATCCATCCTCTTATCTCACCTTAATCCATTCTCTTACATCCCATTAAGTAATCTCCTTTCTATACAACTAGTTTAATCTTTAAAATTTCATCTTCATTATATATTCTTTCATTCTTATTTCACCTTCTCTAAATTATTATCTTATTTTCTAGGTATTTAAACATGATATGTGACCTTAGTGTGAGGTCAATATTTTCTTTCTTAATTGTATTAGATTTGGGTTAAAATAAGTGACCTAATGATTTTATGGTCAATCCTTATGCTAATTCTTCAATTGATAAAACTCACCTTATCACCTTAAACAGTTTGTATTATATTAAAAAAAACTAGTCGTTTGGTTTAAGGCCCAACCTTAGGTGTATCAGTTACAACTATTTGTGCTACAATTTCTAAGCCATTTCCTTATCAATAGGCGAGTCAACTTATGAAGTACACAATTGTTTTTAGATTAAAAAGGAAGGGTAATATATATTTCAAAAACCGGTACTTGCAATACTAGTAAAATAAACCTTGTTTAATTAAAACAAAAGTATACTTAATACTCATTCATCAAAATTCAACAATTTATAAATGTTATGTCAATTAATCATGACACACTTAGATAAATGATATTCTACATTTTAATCTGCATATTAATAATTTTGTTAAGGCCTTTTTAATTCTTTTAGATGTTTTATGAAAATCTTATAAATGATTAAAATACCTATTAAATCAGATTTTACCTATTTATTTTATAACTTTAGAATTTATTATGCTTACTTATTTATAAATTGGTAAAAAAACATGTTAGACAAAGAGAATCAAGAAATCATTTTAAGGAATGATATCAATAGTCATCAATGTAATGAAGAGAGAGAATATTCATACTTAATTGTTTAATTATTGGTTCAATGTTATGAAAAATCATTTAAAAAAATTATAGTGCTTCACATATTCTTAGATTGAAATAGTAATTAACTTAATGGAGGAACGAGAATGGCATAGAAATAGTTTTATTTTTGAACTAATGATATTGTCGATTCCCTCAAATAACATTACCCCTTACATAAATATAGAATGAATCAATAACTTAAGCTCATATAAAATCTATAATTTAAATTTATCTTTTCTTGAATCAAAATATAATGACTGATAAACCCTCTCCATGTAACTATAGTTTAAATCCTTTAAAGAAAATTTCCTTTCTCTTATAGATTTCCAAATCTAAAACATGAAATAAAATTATCATCTAAATAAAATAATTTCAAATGTCTTACAACCTTAATATTTTCTTCTCATATGCTTTGATGGAGTTCCATACCATGTAGAAAAGATCTCATTTTGGGGATACACAGGGAGGATGTAGGGAAAGTTTGTAGAGTTTTCCTTTACATAGTGTCAAAAGCTCTCTGAAAAGCTACAATTTCTTATTTTCTTTCAAACTTTTTCAATGATATTATAATAAACTACCTACTTTCAAATTGTGTTGGAAAATTTATTGCTCCTGAAGCCTCCTGCTCTCACGTAAGACCCCTAGCTATCTCACCTACCTGTTAGGAGCTCCATTCTTCAATGCCAGTTCAAGGGATCTTCATTCGTGTAGCTCCTAACAACTCCAGAATTAAATGTGGTAGCTTATTTTGAATTTCCAATTTATGGTGGTAAGTAATTTCAAATTTTGAAGAGGGAATGTTGAAGAGAAAAAAGGAATGAATGTTGACTATAGCAAGTGAGTTGGAAGAAGAAGTTTTTGCAGTAGTAGTCTGTGTGAAGAAATTTTTGTGTGAGCTCCCAGAAGCTCATGAACAACAATAGTTGTATTGTTTTTTGTGTCTAAGAACTAATTGATCCTTATAGAACTCTGCATAGCTCTTGATAGTGAGCTCCTAGAACCTCCTGAAAGTTATCAGTTTAGTTGAGTAGCTCCTAAAGGCTACCAACAAGTTGTAATTTGTAGCTTAGTTTTATTTTATGAGCTTTAAGTTTACTCTTTTATGTAATGTCATTTCTAGCTTATTGAATAGAAAATAAAGTTTCATGTCTCCTTGTGCTTTTGCATTTTTGAGTTTTTTATTCCTATCTGATTGGGAAACTAAGCAAAAAATTTGTGTTTGTTATTTTAGAGCTTTGTAAGCTCCTAAAAGTCTGACATGGTATGAGAGTTGTGAAAAATTGTTACATGGTATTAGAGCCATAGGCCCCATTTCTTAGTGAGTTAGGGAATTTGTTTTTCTAGGTATCAAGTCTTTTTGTAGGAAACATGGCTAGAGATGAAGTGAAGATATGGCAACAACCACTATCCTTTAGTGAACAAAACTATGATGTTTGGGAAAAGAAGATGAAGACTATTATGGTTGCCAAAAATTTGTGGGATTTTTTGACAAATGGATTCATGGATGTTACTAACCCAGTACAATATGTAGCCCTCTCAAACAAACATAAGACCCAGTTGAAGGAGCAAACGAAGAAAGATGTTAATTCATTGAGTTTGATAGAAGCAACCTTCACAGAGGCCATTTTTCTCAGAATAACAACAACTAACTACGTAGAGGAACCTTGGGAAATCTTCCAAACCGGGTATAGAGGGACTAAAATAGTCAGATTGGTGAAGCTCCAAATACTTTAAAGAAATTTTGAGACTATTAAAATGAAGGACAATAATTCTATTTCAAAATTTCACATAAGGTTCTCGAGTTTGATAAACCATTTGAGAATGAATGGAAAAATCATAGAGGAGTAAAATATTGTGGATAAAATCCTCTGATGTTTACCCACAAGGTATGATGCCATCATCATTTCCATTGAAGAGGAAAATGACCTCTCTAATTTGACAGTGGATGAGCTGATGGGTTCTCTTCAAAGCCATGAGCAATGCCTAAATAGGTCTACTACTTCTTCCCAAGAGAAATATTTTAAAGCTCAATCAAAAGTAAGAGGTACGGGGAGGTACAAACAACTACCAATGAGGTAGAGGAAAATTCAAACAAGGAAATGCTGGAGGAGAAAGCTCGGGATGAGAAAGTAGCTAAGAGGGAGTGAGGAACTCTTACACCAGTTCCCAAAAAGGCATGAAAAATAATTGTTTGAATCAGAGGAATGATAGAAGCAATGTTGAATGCTACTACTATCATAAATTTGGTCATTATACAAGTGAGTGCTAGAAAAATCACAATAATAAGCCAAAACAAAATGAAAATGTGGTTGATTCAAATGTGGTTGAAAGTAATCAGTTAATAGTATTCATCATGTGCAAAATTTGTCAAGAAGGCAACCCCAAAGTCCGATATTTGGACATTAGTTGTAGAAACCACATGAGTGGCAGTGAAGGCTTATTTTCTTTCGTTGATAAGAATGTAAAGTCAAAGATAAGAATGAGGAACAATGGATTAGTTACAGTCAAAGGAAAATGATCTATCATGATCCACAACAAGCAAGGTGAAAATAAGGAGGTTCAGAATGTACGTTTTGCTCCTGGGTTAAAGCATAACCTCATGAGTGTTGGACAATTGATCTAAAATGGATACAAAGCTTTTATGGAGAAGGGTCAATGCATTATTTATGACAATAATGAAAGGACAAAAGTGTTTTCTACAATTCAAATGATAAAGAACAAGTTGTTTTCTTTAAAATTTGAGATGTTTTTCTCATCTCAACCCATTGTTACACCTCCCATGAATAGTCAATAGCCCTTAGGAGCACCATTCAAGATCCCTCCAAGTTATGGATCTCAAGTATGGACATTTAGGCTTTGCTGGTTTGAGTCTTTTATCCAAAAACAAAATATTTGATGGATTGCCAAGAATAGTAGAACCTAATGTTAGGTGTGAGGCTTGCATTTTTGGCAAGCAACATAGGCAACCCTTTCAATGGGAAACTCTACAAGGCAAGCAACAATAGACAACCAGAAGATTGGCTCATGAGAGCTCCTAACAGCTCCTAAATTGGCCTATTCAGTAGAGCAACATCAGTAGTGAAAGTTCACAACCCACTATCACCTCCCTAATGTCAAAGAAGACCAAGAGTCTAAGGGAGGTCTATCAAGATGAAAGGTATGATGAGAGTGTGAATTTTGCATTATTTTCTCATAGTGATCCAACTTATTTTGAGGATGATGTGAACGAACAAAAATGGTGTGAGGCCATGAATGAGGAGATAGATACAATAGAGAGGAATACCACATGGGAGCTAACTAATTTTCCTCCCAATAAGAAATTTATTGGGGTAAAATGAGTCTATAAGACCAAGTGCAATTTCGAAGGAAGGATAGATAGGAATAAGGCACATTGGGTGGTTAAGGGTTACAAATAGCAATTTGGGGGAGACTATGATGAGACATATGCTCTTGTGGGAAGGATGGAGACCATGTAGACAATATAGCAATTGTAGCCCAACACAAATGGAAGGTGTTTCAAATGGATGTGAAGTCCACTTTCCTAAATGGAGTGTTGAAAGTGGATGTTTATGTGGAGCAACCATTTCGATATGAAGTTTCAGATGAAGAACACAAGGTGTATAAAATCTTGAAATCTCTTTATTGGTTGAAACAAGCTCCAAGGGCATGATGAGAAATGGTGAGCCCACTCTTTACATCAAGGCAACGAATGGTAAGATTATGATTGTTGTCTTGTATGTAGATGATCCAGTTTTCACTAGGGACGATGATTTCCTCATTGTTGATTTTAAAGAGGCTATGAAAAGAGACTTTGAAATGAAAAATTTCGGTTCCTAGAAGTATTTTCTAGGCATAGAAGTAAAAAACATGCATGATGGTATTTCTATCTCTCAAGAAAAGTATGCATCAAAGACCTTGAAGAGATTTAGGATGCTTGAAAGCAAGCCTACCCCAACACCAGTAGTCATAGGTCTAATGTTGAGCAAGGAAGATTACAACAGTAATATGGATCTAACCATGTTTAAAAGTTTGATTGCAAGTTTGATGTATTTGACGACAACTAGGCCTTATATAATGCTTAGTGTGAGTCTTATTTTTTTATTTATGGAGACTCCAAGAAACAACCATTGGCAAGCAGGTAAAATAATCTTGAGCTATGTGAATGGAACCAAACGATATGACATTTTGTACACAACAAAAAATGAGTTGGGTTTGGTTGGATACATGGATAATGATTGGGTAGGAAGATTAGATGATAGGAAGAGCACATCGAGCTATGTGTTTCTTTTGGGTTTAGGAGATATTTCATGGGCTTCTAAGAAGCAGCCCATAGTTTCCCTATAAAAATTTGAGGCTAAGTATATAGCAACAAATGCAAGAACATGCCAATCTAATTGGTTGAGAATAATCTTGATAGATTTGAAAGAAGAATAAGAGGATGAAACAACAATATTTTGTGACAATGTTTCATCAATAGCCTTGACAAAATATCCTTTGTTTCATGGAAGGAAATAAAATTGAAATCAGGTATCATTTTATTAGAGAATTTGTTGAAAATAGTGAAATTAAAATAGAATTTTGTAGGTTTGAGCAACAACTAGCAGACATATTCACCAAACCTTTGAGCAAGGACAACTTTGAGCACCTAAGACACAGTTTGGGTGTTGATGATTTGGATGAGGATTGATCTTGTTTTGTTGGCTCAGGACAAAGGGGGAGTGTTAGAAAATTTATTCCTCTTGAAGCCTCCCACTCTCACATAAAACTCCCAGTTGTCTCACCTACCCATCAAGAGGTCCCTTCTTCAACAATAGTTTTTTTGGATCTTCATCCCTGCAGCCCCTGATAGCTCTTGAATTAAATTTTGTAGCTTATTTACAATTTCCAATTTCTGGTGCTAGTTATTTTCAAATTTTTGAAAAGGGAATGTTGAAGAGACAAAAGCAATGAATATTGACTGTAGCAAGTGAGTTGGAAGAAGAATTTTTTGCAATAGTAGTCTATGTGAAGAATTTTTTATGTGATCTCCTAGAAGCTCCTAAACAACAATAATTGTATTTTGTTTTATATCTGAGCAATTATTACCCTTGATAGATCTCTGCATAGCTCCTGATATTAAGCTCCAAGAAGCTCCTCAAGGTTATCAGTTTGGTTGAACCACTCCTCAAGGCTCCCAACAAGTTGTAATTTGTAGCTTAGGTTTATTTTTCATGTTTTAAGTTTAATCTTTTATGTAATGTCATTGCTAGATTATTTAATAGAAAATAAAGTTGCAAGTGTCCTTGTGCTTCCACATTTTTGAGTTTTTGTATTCCCACCTAATTGGGAAACTAAGCAGTAGCTTTGTGTTTAATATTTTAGAGAATTGTAAGCTCCTAAAATTCTTACCTGGTACGAGAGCTATGAAAAATTCTAACAAATTGATGATCATAAATGTTGATGTGTAGTTCAATTTCTAGAGGTTACATGTACCGATATCAACAACGATTCATACTACAGTTGCATTGCAAATTTAGCTATAGAAATATTAAAATTTGTTTTGCAATTGATTGAATTCATAATAATCAAACAAACTGAACCTAATTGAGGAGAGGGGAGAGTACGTTATAAGTAGCATTAGTTCACATTGCAGGGGGAATTGAGAGGGTTATCAATGAAAAAAATTAAGGAAAATAGCATCACGTTAAAGGTGAAAAATTACAACTTCACATATCTAGGCTTAAGCCTTTCAACAGATGCCCTTTTTTGCATATCCTGCAAATATTTCTCTCCCCTAGTCAACATTTATTTAAGGTATCATGTCAAAGAGTCCATGTTCTTTATCCTATGCTCCACGTTTTACATACAAAACATCTCCATCATTTCGGCTATGATGGATGTCCATACCTTGTTCGGAAGCTCCCATTTTGGCTTCGGCAGAGAAAATGCTAGCAAAGGCTATAGGATTTGACATTATACATGGAAAGTGCACTTGCATGACAAAATTGTGCAAAATCTTTAGGTAAGTTACTAGCCCCATGGTTTTAGTTGTTGGAATTTAATGTTTCCTGAGCCTCTTCTCATCCGCTAGTACCCCTGCAGCCTTCACCTACCTATAAGGAGCAATTTTCTAGTTTTGGGGATCCTCTTTACAGCTCCTAACAGCTCCAGAATTGATTAAGGTAGTTGTTTTTGAATTCAACATTTACTGAGGTAGGTGATTTCAAAATTTAGAAGGGAATAGTTTTTTTGGACAAAATGGATTGAAAGCACATTTATTAGTTAGTCAGTTGAAAAAGAGTTGGGAAAAGTTGAGAGAAAAAAGTTAGAGAAAAAGATTGCAGTAGCAGACTATGAGAAGAACATTCTCTTTGTGCTCCCAGAAACTCGTAAATAGCAACAATTGTTTGCTATTTGTAAGAGCAGTGATTGCTCTAGGTAGAGCTCTATGTAGCCCTTGACAGAGAGCTATTGATAGCTCCTGATCATTACCAGTCTGGTTGAGTAGCTTCTGATTACTCCCAGAAAGTTGTAATAGTTTCTAGTTCTTAGTTTGTTTTATGTTTTGTTCATTTCCAGTTGATTAATAATCAATCAAAGTTGCATGTCTCCTTGTTGTTTCCGCATTTGAAGTTTATATATCCAGCTTGAATGGAAAATAGAGTAGCAGCTCTATGTTTTGTGTTTTGCATTTGTGATTTCAAATCTTGAAATGGTATCAGAGTCATAGGCCCCATTTCCTTGTGAGTTTGGGCATTTGTATTTTCTGGGTGTTGAGTTTTTTGTTGTAAGAGACATGACTGGAGATGAAGCAAGGAGTTGGTAGCAGCCACCATCCTTTAATGGACAGAACTATGACATTTGGGCCAAGAAGATGAAGACCATCATGATGGCAAATGGTTTGTGGGATTTTTTCATAAATGTGTTTGTGGATATCACTAACCCAGCTACATTTGTAGCTCTCACAAATAACCAGAAGACCCAACTAAAGGAGTAGAGAAAGAAGGATGCAAAAGATTTGAGTTTGATCGAAGTAGCCTTGATAGAGACCATTTTTTCCATAATAGCTGCAAATGAGTATGCAATCGAAGCTTGGAAAATCCTTGAGGCTGGCTACAAAGGGACTGATCAAGTTAGAGGTGTGAAGCTCTAGCTACTTCGAAGAGAGTTTGAAGTTATTGAGATGAAAGAAAGTGATTCTATTGCATATTTTCAAACAAGGTTCTTCGGTCTGTTGAACCAGTTGAGAGGAAATGAAGATGTGTTAGAGGAGCTAAAGATTGTTGAAAACTTCTTCAATGTCTACCCAGAAGGTATGATTCTCTTGTCATTGCTATTGAAGCAATCACAACACTTTCTACTTTGATAGTGGATGAGTTAATGGGTTCTCCTCATACCCATGAGCAACATTTAAAAAGGTCTGCTACTACTTCCCATGAGCAAGCTTTCAAAGCTCAATTGAATGCAAGAGGCAGAGGAAGAGGTAGAAATAGCTCCCAAAGAGGTAGAGGCAGATCCAATCAAGGAAATACTGGTGGAGAAAGCTCGAGACGAGCAAGAAGCTCTCAGAACAACTCCTGAAGAGACACAAAGAACAATAGTTTGAGTGGGGGAAGTGACAAGAGCAACATTGAGTGCTACTACTGTCACAAGTTTGGACACTATGCTAGTGAGTGTTGGAAGAAGCACGGTAATCAACAAAGACAAAATGCTAATGTTGTTGATTTAAATGTGGTTGAAGGCAATTCGTCCACAACCTTCATCATGTGCAATGTTGGTGAAAAAGACAACCTTGAGGTTTGGTATTTGGATAGTGGTTGCAGCAACCACATGAGTGGAAATGAAAGTATTTTTTATTTCATTGACAAAAATATTAAATCAGAAATTAGAATGGGAAACAATGGAGTTTTTCCTATCAAAGGAAAAGGATCTATCATGATCCACACCAAGCAAGGTGAAGAGAAGGAGGTTCAAAATGTGTTCTTTATATTGGGGTTAAAGCATAACCTCATGAGTGTAGGACAACTAATCTAGAATGGATACAAATTGCTGATGGAGAAGGGCAAATATGTCAGTTATGACAAGAATGAGAGAACAAAGGTGTTTGCAGCAATACAAATGACAAAGAACCGGATGTTTCCATTGAAGATTGAGACGTACTTTTCATCTCAGTCTATTACAGCACTTCTCATGGATGAAAAATGTACAACAGTACAACTTGCAGCCCTTAAGAGCACCATTGAAGACCCCTCTAAGCTATGGCATCTCAGGTATGGACATCTAGGCTATGCTGGTTTAAGTCTTTTATTCAAAAGCAAGATGGTTGATGGTTTTCCAAGGATAGTAGAGCCCAATGTTAGATGTGAGGCTTGCATTTTGGGCAAGCAACATAGGCAACCTTTCAATCGAGCAGCTCTATAAGGGTAAGAGCACCATTGGAGTTGGTGCACGCGGATTTGGTAGGCCCTATGTAAATCACTTCCATTTGTAATAGCAGATTTTTTATGACCTTTATTGATGATTTCAGCCATAAGATATGGGTTTATTTTTGGCTGCACAAGTCTGATGCATTTAATAAGTTTTTATTGTTTAAAGCCTAGGCTAAAAAAGAGAGTGGAATTTTATTAAATTCCTAAGGTCAGATAGAGGAGGAGAGTATACCTCCAATTGTTTTGTGAATTTTTGTAGGTAGAATGGCATAAAAAATGAGCTTATAGCTAGTTACACTCCACAACAAAATAGAGTGGCTGAAAGGAAAAATAGAACCATCATAGAGATGGCAAGAAGCATGCTGAAAGAAAAAGGACTCCCTATAGAATATTGGGGAGAGGCTGTTGCAACAGCCATACATTTGATTAATAGAATTCCAACTAAGGCAGTTTGTGACAAGATACCTTAAGAGGCATGGACAAAACGAAGATGGACAGTTACACAATTGAGAGTGTTTGGATGTGTGGCTTATGCACACGTGCCTAAAGAAAAAAGGAAAAAATTGGATGACAAGGGTGAAAAGTGCATTTTCACAGGCTACAGTGAAGAGTCCAAAGCCTATATGTTATATAATTCGATCACCAAAAAAATTATCATTAGTAGAGATGTGGAGTTTTTAGAAGATTAGTCATGGGATGGCACGATAGATCCTGACAGCTCCTGACAGCTCCCGACAGTGCATAGTGATGAAGAAATTGAAGATGAAGATCTGGAAAATCCTATAGTAGTAGAAAATGATGGCTCCCAATAGCTCCTAATCACTCCTGATCAGAACAGATAGAAAGGGAAGCAGCCACAAACAGCTAGAAATTCAGCTCTTGACAGCTCCCGACGAGCACTAGACAGTTTCAGACGAGCTCCTGACAGCTCTTGATGAGCTTCTGACTGCTCCCGACAGCTCCCAATTGCTCCAGATTCAGCCTGTTCAACAGAACAACAGCAACACTGAAAATTCAGACCCCACTCTCACCTCCCTAATGCCAAGAAAGATGAAGAGTCTAAGGGAGATCTACCAAAATAAAAGGTATGATGATTAATTTGATGAGAGTGTGAATTTTGCACTATTTTCTCACAATGATCCAATTTATTTTGAAGAAGTTGTGAAAGAGGATAAATGGTGAGAAGCCATGGATGAGGAAATAAATGTTTTAGAAAGAAACAATACATGGGAGGGTAAAAGCACAAAGTTGTGTCACACTTTCAGCCAACATATCAACACAACCGAATTTAAGTATTTCTAACTAAAACTCAATTTTGGTAAAACATATGACCTAGTAAGATTCATTCTAGCTAAGTTAGATACTTTCACAATTTATTCAACTAAAATTGTTGGCTAAAAATATATGGAGCACCACTTTGAATCCAATTTCCCGAAAAAAAAATTATTTGAAAAACTTGAAGTTTTAATAACTCCTCCTCATGTAAATAACATTTTTTTTTTAAATGTAAAAATACCCTTTTGTAGATCCATAAGTGTAGTTTTCAAATATATATTTATTTTAATAGTTTAATTATTATTATTATTTATATTTTTATTTATACTAAAAGTAGGTTATGAACAAAAAATATTAGGTTGATTAACATGCCAAGGAAACATACTAAAACTTATTAAAAAAAATTAAAAAAAATATAATGCACTAGATTAAAGAATCTATTTCAAGATTGTATAATTTTTTTTCCATTTTAGATAAATATTTAATATGAATGTTGACATCTGATGGAAATAGTTGCTTTTTATTCACACACATTTTAATACTTATAGACAAATATATATTTATCAAAATTGGGAAAAAATATATCCATGCACTAAAGTTTCAAGTTATAAATACACACACAAAAATTAAAAGAAAAAAAAAAAAAATTTACTATAAAAAGTTTGACATCTCGTGCAACTTCATTTTTTAGCATTTTATCAGCAACTAAATTATAGTGTTAATTTATGAAAAACTAGTTTAAAATAATTTTTTAATTTCTTATAAAAAAATACAAACATAAAATATACTAAATAATACATATTTTACTAGTTTACATCATTTAAAAATTCGAAACATATATGTTACTTTTTAGTGATTCAAGTTTAAAAGTTCGATCAGCATTGGTTGTTTCCTTTATAAAGTGTGACACAACTTTGTGCTTTTACCCGAGAGCTGATTGACTTGCCTCCAAGCAAGCAAGCTATTGGATTAAAATGGGTCTATAAGACCAAAAGCAATGTCGAGGGAAGAATAGACCAGCATAAGACAAGATTAGTTGTCAAGGGGTACAAACAACAGTTTGGAAGAGACTATGATGAGACATTTGCCCCTATTGCTAGGATGGAGACTATGAGGACAGGCATAGCTATTGATGCCCAACACAAATGGAAGGTATTTCAAATGGATGTGAAGTCCGCCTCTCTTAATGGAGTACTGAAGGAAGAGGTTTATGTGGAGAAGCCTTTTGGATATAAAGTTCTAGACCAAGAATGCAAAGTGTATAGGCTGAAGAAGGCTCTTTATGGGCTAAATAAAACTCCATGGGCACGGTACAGTAGGATTGACTCATATTTAATGAGCAACGACTTTAGCAAAAGTGATGGTGAGCCCACTCTCTACATCAAGGCAGCAAAAAGTAACATTTTAATTGTTGTCTTGTATGTAGATGATTTAGTTTTTACTAGGGATGATGATTTCCTCATTGCTGATTTTAAAGAGGCCATGAAAAGAGAATTTGAAATGATAGATTTAGGTCTCTTGAGTTATTTTCTAAGCATAGAAGTAAAATAAATGCATGATTTTATTTTTATCTCTCAAGAGAAGTATGCAAATGAAATCTTGAAGAGATTAAAAATTCTTGAGAGAAAGCCTACCCCAACACCAACAGCTGTAGGCCTAAAGTTGAGCAATGAAGATTGCAACAACAATGTGGATCCGACCATGTATAAAAGCTTGATGTACTTGACAGCAACCAGGTCAGATATAATGCATGGAGTGAGTCTGATTTCTAGATTCATGGAGACTCTAAGAGACACCCATTGGCAAGTGGGTAAGAGAATTCTAAGGTATGTGAATGGTACCAAAGGATATGGTGTGTTGTACACAACAACAAAAGAATATGGGCTAGTTGGTTACACTGACAGTGACTGGGCAAGAAGTTTGGATGATAGGAAGAGCACTTCGAGCTATGTATTACATTTGGGTTCAGGTGCTATCTCTTGGAATTCTAAGAAGCAACCTGTTGTTTCCCTATCAACAGCTGAAGCTGAGTATATAGAAGCAAATGCAGCAATATGTTAGACTATTTGGCTGAGAAGAATCTTGGCAAATTTGAAAGAAGAACAAGAGGATAAAATAGTGATCTATTGTGACAATGTCTCATCAATAGCTTTGATGAAAAATCCTGTGTTTCATGGAAGAAGTAAGCATATTGAAATTAGGTATCATTTAATTTGTGAATTGGTTGAAAATGGTGAAATTAAAATGGATTTTTGCAGGTCAGAGCAGTAGCTAGCAGACATTTTCACCAATCCTTTGAGCATTGACAGTTTTGTGCGCCTAAGGAGTAGATTGGGCGTTGTTGATCTAGATCAGATTTGATCATGTTGTTTTGTCAGCTCGGGACAAAGGGGGAGTGTTGGAATTTAATGTTTCCTAAGCCTCTTCTCATCCACCAATGCCCTTGTAGCCTTCACCTACCTGTTAGGAGAAGTTTGCCAGTTTTGGGGATCCTCTTTGCAGCTCTTGACAGCTTTAGAATTGATTAAGGTAGCTATTTTTGAATTCAACATTTACTGAGGTAGGTGATTTTGAAATTTAGGAGAGAATGTTTGTTTTAGACAAAATGGATTAAAGGCACATTTGTTAGTAAGTCAATTGAAAAAGAGTTGGGAGAAGTTGAGAGAAAAAAAGTTAGAGAAAAAGATTGCAGCAATAGACTATGAGAAGAACATTCTCTCTGTGCTCCCAAAAGCTCCTAAACAGCAATAGTTGTTTGTTATTTGTAAGAGCAGTGATTGCTCTAGGTAGAGCTCTATGTAGCTCTTGACAGAGAGCTATTGATAGCTCCTGATCATTACTAGTCTAGTTGAGCAGCTTCTGATTGCTCCCAAAAAGTTGTAATAGTTTCTGGTTCTTAGTTTGTTTTATGTTTTTTTCATTTCCAGTTGATTAATAGTGAATCAAAGTTGCATGTCTCCTTTTTGTTTCTGCATTTGAAGTTTGGGTATTTCCAACTTGACTGGAAAACAGAGCAGCAACTTTGTGTTTTTTGTTTTGTATTTGTGCTTTCAAATCTTGACATTAATGACTCATTTTTATCTGGTTTTAAAAACTTTACCTAGCTAGAACTTTTGCTTTTACTACTACTATTCAATTTCATTATAAAGCAATTCCATTTTTAGCTAGTGAATGAAAGTATTGGGTCGGTGGTTTGAGGTATGATATCATTCTTACTCATTGTATGAGTAAATAAATGTTTTCTATATGTTTATCATCAAAACCTGCCATTTCCATGCATTCGCCCAAAGGAAATCTTACTCCATTTTATTTTGGTGAAATAAAATGATAGAGGCCCTTTTATTTAGGATCCAGTTTGCTATAGCCCTGCAATGCATTTTATTGTAAACCAATGATACACAACAAAAGGATGTGGAGATTTATATTATCTTGTAGATTTATTATAGTATGGAATATGATTGTCCAAGAAAATTTGTACAAAACCTTTCTTATATATGCATTTTTCAGTTATGGGATATGAGTTTAATTAGTTATCTCAACTTTTTCAATTGTGTGTATTCATATATCAATTGATCCTTAATGGTAAATTAGATATCAGTTTGAAAGGAGTTTTAGGTGGGTATTGCTATGGTAAAACATGTAGGCTACTTAAATGTACCTTGCTAGACTGATCTATTACAATTATTTTCTTAAGGTAGTGGGTGATAAGAAGAGAACAAGAGTTATAGATTATCTAGAATTCTTAATAAGCTAAATGTTTCCTATTTAATGGAACACCTCACTTTCAGCCATATAGTGGGTGCTCAGTGCCCTTACCATAACTTCTAACCTCCAACTGCAAGATGGTTTCCCTCTACATCATTTTGAATGTGTGTTCTTCAAAATCACTTTCAAGCCCATACTTATATGCTCTCAGGGATCCTACATTTGGGCTATCATGTTGATCGATTAGGACCCAAACATAGAAACTCTTGTATACACAATATATTCTCTTACCACAAAACCACTAGTTTTCGATATGGTTTGGAATGTGGATTATAAGATCAACACTCAAGAAGGATCAAAGCCATGACATTTCTGCTTTTACCAGTGTTTTATATTTAATAGTCCATTGTTCCCTATATACAGCTAAGAATCAAGATTGGGGTTTCTCAAACACACAAATAGACAAATCCAATACACACCTGATCTTTGTATTCATTATGATCTCATGGAATTTATGTTTTTAACTCAATTCCTCTATCTAAATTTTAGCTTTGTACTTATAGTAACAAGTTTGTATCCATCCCCATTCTATTTTATACCATCAAGGAGAATGCAAGAAAAAAAAATTGAATAAAAAAATTAAATGGAAAATTTAGAAGTATTGTTAGATGAGGCCGAGATTTCAAACAAATGACATGCAATATAAATTCTCTAATGAATTCTTCTCCAATTCTATGATATTTATTAGTAGGTTGGTTGCAGCCATCTACAAATGTATGTTTTACTTTCTTCTTCGCCTAAATATTTCTTAATCGTTAATTAAGTTTTTATGCTTTTTATAAAATGACACACAACCCATTTTAGTGAAAGTCACCAACGAATTCAAACCACTGGAAAAAAAAATTGTGAAGTCAGTGCAGGACTTCTTGGCCTTTAATTGAATAAATCCAAACACCACGATTAACAACAAAGTTTGTGAAAGACTTATTTTACTACTTGGTTAGATAATTTACAACTAATGTTTTAAGTGTCAATTTTCTTTTTTAAGGTCTAATATATCCTCACATGGAGAATAGTTATTTTATTGATTTCTTTTGGATTTTCTCATATTTACAGTTTTGTAGATGATGTGGGTTGGCCATTTTCTATAACAGTTTGGAATGTCACTGTCTCAAAATCTTTTAACAATTTTTTTTATATACTAAATTTTATATATAAAATAAGTTTAACATAAGCCTTTGATTTATTGAGAAGTATTGATGAATTACAAATTTTTTAGGTTCTTTTTTAATATTGTAAGTGATCTAGTGTTGTCAAAGTATATTGAGTTTTAGTTGAGTAGTTGTAGTTATCAACCATATTTTGTTAATCAATAATGTAGGCTAACATGGTTAAATCATCTAACTATTATGTTGAATAATTGTGACAAGGATTAGATTAATTGAGAGTAAAGTAATTGTTATATCAAATTAGTAATTTCATCCTAGAGTGAAAGGAATCCTCATAATTTAACCTTTATGATTGTTATATGCATGTACCTGGTTTCTTAGATTGATTCAAGGAAATCAATATATAATATTAGTATTATTTTAGGGAATAATAATATTTTGGGGAAATTATATCATTGTTTATATTATAAGTTTTTGAACAATGTAGTTCTTTTTAATCTAAACCCCACTATAGGAATCTGGTATGATTTTCTTCTATGACTCTATAGGATTAATAGTGGGACATTAGTATTGGTTATTATAAACAATCCCATTTTATTATTTTTAATCCAATTAATGGTGAAATTGGTCATACTTTAGGATGAAACTATGTATAGCATATGGTTATTCAACATACATAATGATTGAATTTTCTATCTTGTGAATCCTTAATATATTTATTTCCTAGAATCTTACTATGACTTGTGGCATTGTTGCTCAAGTATGACTATTAATTTAAATACTTGGTATTTTTCTAGTGTATCTTTAATTAGATTTTTTATCCCTAACCTCACCTAATTGGGTGGAAACTATCTATGAAGTTGTCTAGGGAAATGGACCCTAAAAAAGGTTGTGTACTAAATGATGATGTTTTATAACTCACAAAATAGGAGAAATATGATGTCTTTGAGTAGCGAATGGATTTGAATGCATGATGTTTGATTAATAGATCTCCATGTTTAGCTCTTGTTGATAAAATTCCTTATGACATGTGGATAGGTAGAAAGCATTCAATTTCACATTTAAGAGTTGTCTTGTGAGGATTTTCTTCAGTGCCTCAAAGAAAAATTCTAAGTTGGATCCAAAAGCACATAAATGTATCTTTGTTGGTTGTGGTGATAATGTAAAGTGTTACAATTTTGAATTCCACTAACCTGTAAAATGGTTTTCTCTAGAGATGTGATTTTTAGGTAGTTTAGAGCCTACTTAGGTGAAGAATAGCTGATGGAGAAAGATAAGAAAAAAATAGTGCACTTCAAGATAAAGATTTAAAAGAAAGAAAATGCAAATGCAGAAGAACAATCAAATGGAGAAGAATAAAAGGGTTCAATGAGTTTAGATGATGTAAATGATGAGTATGTAGAATAAGAAGAGAAACAAGAACCTATTTTTCCTTCCATGAGAAGATCCACAATACAACCAAATCAAGTTGGCAGTAATAGCCCATCCAATTTTTATTATTTATTTTCTTTGTTGAATATTAATGATGAATCTAGATCCTACAAGGAGGCTCTTTCTTTAGAAGAGAGTGAGACTTGGATGCAATCCATGCAAGAGGAAATGATAGCTTTGGATAGTTGTGATACTTGGGATCTTGTGAGTTTTCCCAAAGGAATGAAGCCCATTGGTTGCATGTGAATATTTAGAAATAAATTTGGAGTGGATGGTGGGTAAGAGAAGTACAAGGCCAAAATAATGGCCAAGGGATAGATTCCCAGAGAGAAGGAGTTGATTTCATTGAGATTTTCCCTCATGTTTCTAAATCAACATCTATTATATTCCTATTATTTATTTTTGTTTCTCATGATTTGGAAATAGATAAAATGGATGTTAAAATTGCTTTCTTGCATGGGGATCTTGAGAAAGATGTTTATATCTGACAACTTGATGGTTTTGTTGTGAAAGGAAAATAACACTTGGTTTGTAGGTTAAAGAGATCTTTATATGGTTTAAAACCATCACCCAGGATGTGGTACCAAAATTTTGATTCCTTTGCATTGAAGTTGGGTCGTTTTAGAAGTAAGGAGGATCATTGTATTTATATTAATGTTATTGATGATTACATTCTATTTCATTGTATTTTATGTGGATGACATGTTTTTTATGGGTAAGAACAAGGTGATGATTAGGGAGCATAAGACTCATCTTATTTACACATTTGATATGAAGAATTTGAGGGATAGAAAACATATTCTTGGTGTGGAGATCACTAGAGCTCTGGTTTATAATTTTTTTTGGTTAAGTTAGAGTAAGTATATTGATACTATTTTGTAGAGGTTTAATATACATAGTTGTAAACTAGTAAATATTCCATTTCAGGTTGGTACTAGGTTGAGTTTAGACATGTGTAGTAATTTTGATGATGATTTTGATAAGATGTCTAACATTCTATATGCTAGTGTTTTTGGTAGGTTAATGTATACAAAATTTTTCACTAGACCAAATCTAGCCCAAGTAATGGAAGTTTTGAGTGAGTTTATTTTTAACCCTAGTAGATAGCATTAATTTTTTTTTAAGAGGGTGTTTAGATATTTGTGTTTTACCTCAGATTTATATTTGGTATATCATGGTACTGATGATGTGAGTAAGTGATTATACATACAAGGTTTTGTGGATGTAGATTATGCAAGTGACTTGGAAAGTCATATGTCCACAAACAACTATGTTTTTGCTTTGTTTGGAGGTACAATGAGTTGGTTAAGAGGTGTCCTAAAATTGCATTTTCCACCACCAAAGTAGAGTATATGGAAGCTACACATGCTTCCAAGGAGGTGGTTTTGTTATAGAGACTTGCTAATGGTATTGGTTTAAATTGTAGGATTGTGAGGATTGGATGTGATAGTTATAGTGTCAAATTCTTAGCTAGAAATATTATGTATCATGATCTTCCTAATAAAGTTAATGTTTAGCATCACTTTGTGTGAGAAATGGTTGATAATGGTAAAGTTTTAATTAAGAAGGTTGACTCTTTGGATAATGTTGTATATTCTCTCATGAAGTCGATGACCACAAATAAGTTCTCTTGGTGTAGGAAGGTCATAGACCTTGATCACTATAATTGATTATATGTTTTACTTAGACCTCATAGATGTAACTACAATGTATAATGTCAAGTAGGAGAATTTTAGGATAGGTGACATTATAATTTCTATCCTAAGTTGATTTTCTCTCCACGTACTTTTGAAAGTGTTCTAGGGGACATGAGGGACAAAATATTTATTATTTATTTTCCTATAAAAAGTTGTAATTGCATTCAAATAGGTGGAACCATTGTAGTGGTGGTTACAAAGTATCTTGGACGCATATTCCTCTTGGGGATCCACCTTTCTAGGTTGGGACCACTTGAGTGTGCATGTCTGTGTATGTTATTTCAATGTTTTCCAAGTTGTTGCATGGTTGAGTGCCTAGGTTTGCATGTTCATGCATGCTCATGCATGTAAGCATTGGATTTGTTGGAGAGTTATTGAGCACTTAGGTTTGACCACTTCTAATTGGCTATGGGATAGGTGCCTATGTGAAGGCCATGTGATAGTTTAATATTTTATTTCATTTTTTTAGGTTGTCCACTAAGGTGGGCATGGGTTTTCCATGTGGTTTTTCATTTTTTTAGGATACCATTTGTGGTATTCTCTCCCACAAACTTCTATATTTGGAGCCTTGAGATGGTGGTTTAGTATGAGTTCTTTCCACATTGTAAGAGTGATTAAGTGCTACTGGATTACAAATATTGTTGTTGTATTGATGTACTTCCTTGAATATTAATACAAATGTTGGATCTCTTTGGGTGTGGATTTTTTTCCTACAAGGTTTTCTCCACATATATCTTGTGTCACTTGTGTTGATGACTTGTGGTATTCTATATTTTTTCTTTCATTGTTAAAATTATCAATCACATAATATTGTTATGATTATTTGAACACATAATTTTAGATTTGCAATCAATTTAATAAGTTCACATTTCTACAAGTTGTATCTTGATTTCGAACAAACGTAATATCAACCCAAGTTGAGTCATAATAAGTATGTGAGACTACAAATATTAGAAAAGGAGAGGAAAACACAAATTATATATCCACATATGATAAGTGTGATCATGAGAAACCATCAAATATGAAAGAAATCAAAAACCTTTATGGAAGAGGTTATGATCTTTTCAAACAACTTGGTTATAATGGAAAAGGATGTGTTGTTAAATAATAGGGTATTTGAAGCCCGTATAGAGCCTACCCTACAGGAACAAATAAGAGGCCATGGTTATTATCCTCCAACATAAATGAAACCATCAAAGAAACCTTCACTCAAAATTAATGTCATCACACAAAACACTCGTAGGACGAAGATGTATTCATCTTGAAACACATGTCTTAGTTATGATTAGGGTTCACTATATTTTTCACCCTCCTTCAAGGGAGAGTAAAAGATATCATAATATAAACCTAGAGAGTCTTGTATATGTATGGAACCTTGTAGTAAGCAATAAATATCTATGTCCCAAAAAGAAAGATCATCTTCTAATATTGATCAAGAGGGTACCTTGTTGAGGCTTCTCCAAGCCTTCTTGATATCTCTCCCTCTAAGAACACAAACAAAATTCTACAAGTGGTCATTTTATGTATATCATTGAGTGCATGATCAACCAACAAATGAATGTAAGACTTTAAACAATAAAATTAAACATCTTAAGGATTATGGTTCTCTTCCTTGTGTTGATGAACCTATTTCCTCTAATTGATAATGATCTTCGTCATATCATGTTACTTATCACTATGTGGCATTGACAGCTTCATGTGTTTTTCTCATTTCCATTCATGGTGGTACAATATTAAGTGCACATCCATATTTACCTTGGTAGAAACATAATAGTCCTCGGTGGTTGTCTGTGTGTCTATGCTTGGGCAAAAGGATATCTAGTTTTCCGAGGTGTACTTTCTTTTCAAGGATCCCCCATTCTTATCTTTCTACATAAAATACTAGAATAAAAAGCATGCTAAAAATTTAAGTAGGGGCATTTAAGTCCCCCTCTCATTGTTTTCATGTTCCATTATTGGTGATGATAGCATAAATATCCTAGAAAGTGTGACCATTCTATTCAAAGTGTGGCTTTCTTGATCTATGTGACATGTCCTCTTTGTGGTGATATTATGCTTGATACTACAAGATTATGACCTTTCTTGGAATATGAAATTCCTCTTATTGGTACTTATATGTCTTTCATTTCATAACGTGTTAATATTTTATCCCTCAACTAGTCCATTCTTGGTGATGTCAAGTGTGATGCTCCCTAAGGTGAGACCTTTGATGTATTAAGGAAAACCCCTTTGATTATCTTTTCAACTTTATTGCATTTAAACATTTCCACATCTTATTCCATGAGTGTCTAGCATAATGCATCTCTATTCTTGTGAAAACCTATGAAAATTTAGTGTGGAACCTTATAAAATTTATTATGGAGTATAAATTTTGGTATTTTTAAAATATGGGATCCTATAGACTCGACATAACTTGCACATCTAACACCTATTTTGTGGGTTTATACCTTATATACCTAGTGTGTGATATTATACTTCATGACCATTGAGTATAATACAAATTGCTTTCCATTGGTGTGATGTCAACATGTTTGATGGATGTTTCATAATACAACTTTCTAGTCCATTTCTTTTTCTTTTTGAATAATTTTTACATTGTATGTTTTTGTATCTTGTCGTGTTGCTTCATATCATACATATGTGTGTTTCCATTTGTGCTTATGTTGGTTTTCCATGACATCTTGATCTTTGGGGCTTGATCTCCTCCTTCATCTTTTTCATCCTGTCTTCTTAACATTTATATATTTGGACCCCTCGACATATATTTTTCTACTTTAGTGTGAGTTTGAGTGTAATTTCATACTGTCACTGAAGTGGGGGCTAAATGTAGCATAGGAAATTTCATATCTTTAATATTTCACATTATGTATGGGTCCCTTAAATAATTGGAATTAATTAAGCTCCTAATTGACTAAATTATGCATTCCAAATCCTTATTATTCCTAATTTTTGAAAGGGAAACCAACATGAAAAAAATTCTAATAGTAATTAAAACACCTTGGAAATTGTGTGTCTAGATTTAGGCCCCTTGAGTGAATCGGTCCTCCTTAAGTTCCAAACCCAATTTTCAATATGTTATTAGTGGAATTTTAATGATTCAAATTCAAGTTTCAAACGTCATCTTGTGGAATCTAAATTTTGGTAGATTATATAAAAACCTATAAATACAGTTATTTTATCAATTCATGTCTAAGGAAACATCTAGCATTAAGTGAACTTTGACAATAGGAAAACATTATTGTCAAGAGAATTTAAGAGAAGATTCATCATTCATTTACATGAACAATCAATATCGTATCATCATGTCAAAGTTCATATATGTTCACATATTGTTTTCGAGCTAACATTGTGATGTAGGTTTCAAGCATCAAATAAGAAATCAATCAAGCCAATTCATGAAAGATACAAGACTTAGAGGGATGTGTTAGAATTTAGTCCTTTAAGGGAAACCATTAAGGATTTGGTGACTTCTAATGTATAACATTGTTCATTCATCAATCCCTTCCATTTATCATTATTTCATCATCAAGTTTTAATTACCAAACTAAGCTTTGACAAGGGAAAAACCCAATTCACCCAAAACCAAGTTACATTTTTCTTCTCTATTTATTTATATAGATTTACAGGTTAAGGACTAAAAAAATTAAACGAGAATTTTTGAAAAGTTGCATATGTTATCAACATTGTTGTCATGACACTGAAACCTAGATCTAGAATTTATTTCCTACTTTTTGACAATAAAACATAGGGAAAATCAAAGCTCGGATCTTGCACTCAAGGACCCCAAAATTTTAGGAAAATTCTTATACAAAGATACATTCACCTTTGGGTGAATAAGTCCTTTTATAAACCCTAAAACCTAGTTTTCTAGGTAGGTACATACAATTCTACACTTCCTAGATCTTCTTTCCAGTTACTAATGTTTCTATTTCCATTATCATAATATTATACATTTCAAGTATTAGGCCACACAATCTAGTTTTTTAATGGATTTGAATTTTTCTCCCAAAAGTTTCAATTAATAATTTATGTCATAAAAAGACAATAGTTTCTCCTAATAGGGTTGACTCACCTCAAGGTTAAAAGTCAATCCTATCCTTAGGAGATCTCATTTTCTATTGAAATTAGGAAAGTGTAAGTGTATATATCACACACCTTTTAATCATTCCATATTGATTGAATACACTTAAATTTTTCTATCTTTCAATATATATAAAAAAAAGTTAAAATGTATTAAATAAATAAATTTTAGTGTTGTAAACTAATCTGTAATAATTTTCAAAAATTTAAAAAGAATGGGTTAATTGGGTTAGTTAATTTGTTTGTCTAGATGCATTATTAGTAGATTAGAGAAATTTGAGTATTACATTTTAATGAAATTAGTTGTATATATTTAAGGAAACTATAATTTAGACTAGAATTATAAGAAAATAACTATAAAATATTTTTACAAGTATTTTTGATAATTGTGTTCAATTACGAGGGTCAAGAATTTGTTTGTCATATCATTTGAAAATGTAAAGGTTTGGATGAAATGATATTAGATTAAATATATCTCAAAAAAAGAAAAAAATTAGATGTATTCAACAAGTCGTAGATTACTTTCAAATGAATGAGTGAATTTCTTCCAATACTTTAATACTTGATAAATAAGAAAACAATTTGATAAAACCTATGTATTAATTTCAAATGAATAAGTTAAAATTTATTGATGTGACTTGGGCCAATTTTATGTAACACCCCTCCGTTTTGATTCTTGTTCAAGTTGTTTTATGCTATGTTTGGTTGCAATTACTTTGATACTAGATACATTTTGTTATGATGTTTTGATCGTTACTATTGAGTGACAACTATTATTGTGGGATGTAGTTATCTGATTTTGTTTCACATGCATTATGGATTAATAATGTTGTAGAGTTAACATGAGATGTTATTATGAGATTATTGGAATTATGATGGAAGTGTCAGTTTCGATGAGTGTATTGGTGAAGAAGACGGGTTCGCATCACTCGCTTGCGAGCGCCCTACGAATCTGTAATTCCTTCTTCACGGTGTGTATTATATGCTGGATATATTGTATGATGTTGTTTACTTGGTTGCAGGATTGCAGGTACATGACATCGGCTCCACCTGGTTTCACAGGTTTGAGCGTGTCGATCCAACGATTAAGTTGAACGGGAGATAGTAGCTAGGTAACATGTGTCAAGTTTACACCCTAGCCTTAGTGTGTCGTCAGTTGTGTGTGTCGAGTCATTGTCTGTCTTGCTTTGATGTTATTTAATTCTGAAGAATTCTTGATTTGGAAATAGATATTTAGAATAATTGCATTTAAATCATGTTGATAGTTATTTAATTTAAATAATGCAATGTGGATAAAAGTTTATATTTAAATTAATTAATTATATTTAAATTATTTAATTAATTAAATTTAATCCAAGGGGGTTGAATTTAGTTATTAAATAATTAAATTAATTAATTAAACGTGATGCAAGAGAATGAAAGGAAATAAAATAATTGAAATTAATTTTGGAATTTTATATAGACATGTGGGAATTAAATTAGAAATTGTAATTAAATGTTTATTTGGGAAATTGGTTGCAACTTTGGAAATTAATTTATTATTTGAAATTTCATTTTAAATTGAAATTGAAATTGAAAATTGAAATTGAAATTGAAATATCTAATTTGCATGTAATGTGAATTAGTGTTGTAAATATTGAAATTGAAATTGAAATTGAAATATCTAATTTGCATGTAATGTGAATTAGGGTTGTAAATATTGAAATTGAAATTGAAATTGAAATATATAATTTGCATGTAATGTGAATTAGGGTTGTATTAGCTATTTTTGATTTATAAAGAATACATGTTTTAATTTTAGGGCAGAAAAATCTTTTATAAAAAAAAAATACATTTTTACAGCAGGGAAGAAATTTTGGAAAATTTGCACAAGGGTTTGAAGAAAGTTTGATTGTAGAATTGATTGAAGGAAAGATTGTTTGCATTTGTTGGATTTTGGATTGGATTCATGGGAAGATTGAAGAAAATTCAAGAAATCTTTGGAGGAGGCTTGCATCAAAAATTCATCTCTTCCTGTAGCTTCTTGTACCAGGTTTTCCTCTTTGTGTTTTAATGTTCTTGATTGTTTTCTTTAAAATAGTAATGATTAAAGATTTGTTTATTAAATCTGTATTAGAAAATAGATTTGATATTAGAAGAAAAGAATTAAACAAATTTACAGTCTTTGCTTGTGAAAATTCTTGAGTGAAAATTGTGAAAACCTTAGTTGAATTTAAATTATTTGGGGAAATCAATTTGGTTGTTATTGAAATTAAACATAAAGATTGAACAATGCATTTAGAATGTTTTTAGAAAATGAAACTTTCTATTTATTATCAAAAAACGGATTTTAAAATCTGCAGTATAGTTATATTTTCATGGTAAAATGGTCTGATTGCGTCACCTATAACTTCACTTTCACAAACTGGGTTTTCAAGAAATTTAAATAGTTTTTTGCATTTTGCAATTTTCTAACCCCTGTCCAAAAATCGCAAATACCCAGATTGTAGTTTTTGAGTTATGTTTAAAACATGAGACTGCTGTTAAATTATTTTCCCATGGCTGTTCTGAAAATAAAATAACAATAAATTAATATTTATAAATATTAATATTTTATGTATTGTTATTATAATATTAAAATATTATTTAATAATATTTTATATTATAATTTATAATACTAAAGTATTATATTTATTTATATTATTTTAAATAAAATTTGTATATTAGATTAGTGGAATTAAAATTATAAACATATGGAGAAATTATTGTTTATTTTAAAATGGCATGTTAAAGTTTTAATTGAAGGAGTTAAATATTTGATTTAAAGAATGCATAATTTAAAATTTAATTGTGGAATTTAAATGCATATGTAAAAGGTCCAATTATTAATTTGATTTAATTGGAAAAATATATTTATATTTTGGAATATTGATGATAAAGGATATTTTTATTTTGAATTAATCAATTTGATATTTTGTAAAGAATAGAAGATATGTTAAGGATTAAATATATTTAAATATACTAATTTATATTTAGTATATATATATTGAAGGTATTTATCCATTTGAGAGAATAAATAATATTTTATATTATTTTATTCTTTTGTTTGCAAATTGGGTATTTTTAGTGTTCTAAAAGAAATAATTAGTATGTGTAGAAAATGTATAGAGAAAGATATTTTTTAAAAGAAGTAATTACTTGATTTAAAAGGAAATATTTATTTTGTTAATATGATTGAAGAAAATATATTGAAATGTATATATATATATCCATGAGTATTTTCAATCAGTATTTTGCTTATTTTATTTAAGTGCGTGTAATTTAGCTTTGCATGAAGAGTTTAAAAGATAAGTTTTGAATGTATGGTCAAAATTGATAAGGAAAAAGATATTTAAATATGTTGAAGAATTATAGAAATAGTTATATTTAAATGTTTATTTTAATTAATGAGATTTAATTAGAAACAATATGAATATGTGGTCAAATAGATAAGCCAAAAGATATTTTTTATATATTGATGAAATTGCATGTTTGTAAATGGATAGAGAAATAATATGTTATTATATTAAAGTGATTGAATGTTTTAAATAGAAAATTTAATGAGATGTAAGATTTGGTTAGGAAATGGAAAAAGTTTACTTGCATGAATTTGTGTCGATTTAAAAGCAAATTAAGAAGTTTTTATTGATGAGACAATCAATTATGTTATTTATTAATTTCTATTTAGATTAATTGAATCATTGTGAATGGTTTATGAAAGATGTATGGATTTAGTATATCCAAAAGTAGTATCTTCCTCATGATTATCTTAAAGGATTTAATTCTCTGTATTCAGTAAAGGGAAGTAAGTTTAATTATTTTAGATTCCAATAATGAAAAGGGAAATAGAGGTTATGATTATTTTTAGATGATCTAGTTAATGTGTCTTTGAAATTGTCAACACTACCTATTGAATGAGTATGGATTTAGGAAATCCAAATATTAGATTTGATTGATGACTTGAATGCTTTTGTTGCTATGTCGTCAAGTTGCATTGTTGGTTTTGGGATTTAGTGTTAGTCCTAAATTATAAGTCTTCCAGAAGAACTTAGAGGATAAGAGTTGTTAAATCTTTGTGCCATCCAGTTGTTTTCCCTTGGGTAGTGCATGTTCAATTTTACCCGGTTTTCATGAATGGGGATATTTGCACCTCCTTAGTTTAGGAGTGGATTATGGGATCCGTGTCTCCTTGTATGGAGTGACCTTGTTATGTGGTTTCATCTTGTTGCCTCCTGTGAAAGGAGTGGACTATGTGTTGTTACCTCCAAGATGTTTGGAGTGAGATCTTTTGTACCTCCTATGAAAGGAGTGGACTATGTGATTGTTGCCTCCAAGATGTTTGGAGTGAGTTTCTATTATTTGTATCCTCCTTTTGTTGGAGTGGATTATGATGCCTAGTTGGTATGCACCTATGGTTCCCTTGGTGGATTGTTTGAGTGTGTGTTGTCGAATAGAAGAGTGGCTTCTGTTAGGCGCCAGAGCCCAAAGAGGTAAACTGGATAACCTTCAGGAGTGATTTAATCAAGTGATAATTTAAATAATGTACTTAGAAGATTAGGACTAACTTCTCACATTAATCAAGATAATTTAATCCTCACTCATAGACACAAGGACTTGTTTAGACTTGGGATGAGTGAGAAGGCCTGGAATGGCAAAATCAACTATCTAGTTCTTGCGAGAGGTAGTTGATTCCGCATGTGTGAGTATGAGTGCTGGGATTCAGTTGAGGCCACCAGGATTACTTGTGCCGGAGCCTATGAAGAATGCCCAGATGAGATCTCATGACAAACCTTGCGATGACACTCTATCTAGGACAACTGTTGTTAATTGTTTTTATGTATGGTTCTATGAACATACTTGATCTACTTTATGTCTGGAAGTAATGTGACCTATGTCAGTGATGTTGGAGTTGTACTTGTATTGTACTTGTATTGTACTTGAGTTGTACTTGATTCGTACTTGTATAGTGAATGAATTGTGCTTGTTAGTTCATTTGGTTGGTTATAACTGTATGAGTCAGTATGAGTCTGCCTTTGGTTAGAGGTAATAAATCTTTGTCCATGTTACTTTGTTACTATCTCCTAGCATGTGGGGTGGGCCTTTGGGTACCACATTGGTTGGGTGGAACATGCACCAAAACCGTTGGGTCCCCATCTATCTTCAGTACTTGGTGGCGAGACATCTAGATGGACAACTCGCGATTCTTGTTGTAATTTCTTGCATTGTAATATTTCAGCTTGTATAAGTTATTTTATCCCTCTTATGATTATGAGGTGGAATTTTGTAATTGTAACCTTGAGTACTATTGCCTCATTTTGGGAATGAGTGGTGTATTTTTTGGATTAAGATAATGTTTATGAGATTGTATCTTGGTTGATTATCTTCTTATGTTATGTGGTATTCTTATGTTGTATGATGTTTATATCATAAGGTTCATAATGCTATGGTTTTATGTAATATGTATGTGTGGGTTTAAGTAATCGTAACCTTGTAGCCTTAGAGGTTGTTGTTAATTAGTAAGTGAATGTATATGTTAAATGCACTTTTTTAAAAAAAAAAATTGGTTCACTTATGATGTTAATTGCAACTTCCTTTAAGGTTACTTGGCAGGGCATTACATTTTACATTTGTTGGATAAGAAAAAAAATGAATGGGATTATAGAATACATATTGGAAAAATGGGATGGTGCAAAAGTAAAAAATTAGATAAATATAAGATAGGTACATAATTATTTTAATTGCAAGAGTTTCTATATTTCTTCGTTTAAAAGAAATATATGTAAGATTTTCTAGTCTAAAATGCTTCCAATTAAATTCATATGCATTTCTTCATTTTCAAGTCAAATCATGGTGTCCTAAGAACACGTGATAACCCATTCTTGAGAGGAGTTAATGTAGAGGTGTCCTTCAAGGGCTACTTGGCTTGATATGTTGTCTACCTATTGTTGAATATGGTGACAGATAGATTTTTATGAAGGATTTAACTATGATCCATCATTTTTAATTCTAATTATTTTTCTTTTATATAATAAAAAGTATTCCATTAATGTATATCATATAAACAATACATTTAATAAAATTAATTTCTTAATAATAAAAATAAATAAACAAATAATAACAATATTCAATCACATAAAGTTTTAGAGCCTTATAGGTTCAACTTCTCGATACTTAGGATATCTATACATATGTTTCTCTTATAATTTGAGTCTTAAAATTTTCTTGGCCATATCTTTCCAATACTTCACTCCATCCATTTAGATAATGATATTATTCTAGTACTTTAGGGAAATTAAGCTCCTTATTATAAGTGGCTTGAATAGGATAGTACCATGTTAAAGTGAAATAATTACCACAACATTTGGTCCCTTTGAAAACATCTAGAACATATTTGAGAAATATACATAAAAATAAATCTAGAGGTTTTGAAGCAATAAGAGAGATTTCAAGCATATAGAGGTATTGATTGATTGATTTTTTGCTAGTTTGTGATAAGGATTGCATGTTTTCTACAAAATATATAGGTGTTTTAATGAAAAAATGGATAAGTTGATATTCAAACATAGAAGTTATATGTGGCTAATGAGAATCTCGAGTACAAAGATAGTTTCCCTTTCATAGTGGAAAACTTAAAATTCTATCAATAGTGTATTTGGATTCCAATCTAGTCTCTAAGATACATTCATGTTTTGATCATTGATAATACTAAACTAAAAATTCTAATAAATATTAGATGGGATAACTATGGTACATCATTTTTTAATTTTATTTATTTTCATACAATATAATAATATTATTATACTTATGTCTATCTTATCACGACAATGAGTGGGAAAAGGAGCAAAGGGGGATTTTTGAATTCCTCTGAAGATGAGGGGGATGAAATGGTTGAATTTGATGATGATGATCCTTTTTTGTAGCCTATAGGTGTACTTTGTCAGTGTTTCTCCTTGCTGTGTGCTTGGGGGAGGTTTTTCCAACCTTCTCCTTGTTTTGTTTTGGTTTTTTCTATGGGTTCTAGGTCTCTTGTTATTGATATGGTAGCCTTAGTTCATCCTTCGTCCTACTCATTGCGAGATGTGGGTTTTTTGGCTTGGTTCTTTCCCTATCTTGTTAAGGGTTTGTAGTGTTTTTTTTGTGCGAAATATCTTTGTGTCTATGGTGGGTCTTTTTTATTCGACTACATCTATACCCCATCTATTTGAGGTTGTTGTGACTGTCTTCCCTTTCATTGCTTGATAGGTGGGGTTTTTTGTTGATTCCTTTATTATTGTTAATTGGTGTTTTTATATGACAGTGCTTTCCTCCTCATGTCATTCTACTTTTCCTTCTCCTAGCTTTGTCTTGGTTTGGAATTTGTTACATTTCCCATGTGGTTTTTTGTGGAAATTTACGGGTGGTGATTTTTTGGGTATGTGCAAGATCATCATGAAAAAAAAAAGGCCCTTAAGTGGAAATAAAATTCAGAAAAAGCAAAGTTAGGCAACTTGACATAAAAATTTGAATAATTTATCTATATTATTCTAAAAATATTTAAGAGTATAATTTGTAGCAAATTAAATATAGTTTCTAAACTACTAGGTTTATTTAGAAAAAAAAAATCTATTTGGTGAAAATCTAAAATTTCAATGCAGTAGTACTTAAATTTTAGGGAAAAAATAAGATGTAGGTGTCTGTTTGACCACCCTAACGACAATAAAATGATAATATTTTTTTATAATATTTTATATGTATGTAAAGGACTCATGTTTCAATGTGATGCATATTTTTTTTGTAATTTTTTTCCAAGTAAAGAATTAATTATGAATTTTTTATTACAACTTTCAAAAAATATAAAAACTTGTATGTCTTAACAACCTTGACCTGGTCAAAATTTCATGAAATTCAATTTTTATTCTTTTAATCCTATAGTATACAAAGAATAGAATGTGATGCATGTTTTGTATTCAAAAAATATGATACCATTTAAAAGCTATTGATTTTTTTGAATTAGCCTATCTTTTAGCAATTTACTCGTAATTCAAATAGAAAATGAATAATAATTATTTATTAAATTCAAAATAAAGCATAATTTATATTGGTGGAAATTTGATAGTCTCCTTTAAAAACCCTTTGTGTTTCATCAATTCTGGGTAAAAAAAAATTGTCTACCACATACGCCATCATATCACTTACATATCACCACTTTTTAGCCCATCATGATCCTGCACATACCCTTTTAGCTTTAGGTAGATCCATATTGGAGTTGGGTAGTTTTTCTTGCCACACTTTACTTTGGGTTTGGTTGGTAGCTTGCTTCCTAAGTGACTCATTCCTCCCGTTGTTTTTGCAAAGGATCTTCCATGCTTGTGTTGTGTTATTTGTTTCCTTCTCTTTCCATCCTTGGGATGGCTTGGTGCCTCTTTTTGAGGGGTAGTGGGGGATTTTACCTATCTCTTCTATCTCATGTATTTTCAAGTTTGATCAGCTTGTGGGTAGTCTATTCAGTGACCTTTATGTCTGTTGTAGTGTTTTTTTGGCCCTTGAGGTGTGGGTTTTTTTTGTTCTTTTGGGTTGCTTTATTTGAAACTATATTTTCTCTAGCTCATGTTGGTGCTAGTTTTGTTTCTCTCTAGAAAAGGGTGAACTTCTTATTTGAATATTCTTGTAATTTTTCTTTGGTTGTGCTACCTTCTTGATTCTTTTTATTGGACTTGGAGCTTTTGTACCCACAATTATCAAGTTTTCTAAACATGTTATTCATCAAATGGCATCCACTATTTGTGGATTGATTGTTACAGTTTTGGGAATGGAGGGGCTCTTCTTAAATGATCCTTCTATGGCCTTCACTTTGTTCTAGAATTTGAGGCTCGTTCTAGATCCATATGGGTGTGTTCTATCCCCTTACAAATCTTTAGTTCTTCATGATGTCTATGCCCCCTCCTTCTATAGTGTGGACTTGGTTGTTCCTATTTTCTTACTACTAGCTATATGCTCTTTTGTTGTGGTCTACAGGTTCTTGGTGTTTTTGCAGGTGGAGGCACTCATGTTTTTTCATTCTCTTAAGAATGGCTTCTTGAGGTTTGATTTTTTTCTCCAAACATCTTGTGTTTTGTTGTGCCCTCTCTCCTACAAGGAGGGAAGGGGGTATTCCATTTTGTGGATTTGGCTCTATTCAAAAATGTTCCTAAGGTTCTTTCCTACCTCTCTGCCATTGGACTTAGTTTGTATTCCCTTTTGAATTGGGGTCTTATTTTGGTGGAGGTTGATGCTAGTGTGGCTTGGGTTGGTGCTAGAAATTTTGGATTAGTTCTCACAATTCTCAAGGGTGTTGTTCATTCCTCTTTTGGTGTTCTTCACTCTCCTTTGTAGTCTTATTTCTTTGGCTTTGTAGTAACAGAAAAAGTAATAATTTTTCCTTACTTGGTTTAATAATTGACATTAAAACTAAACTAATAATGTCTTGGAGTGGTGTTGTAATGTATTCTACACATTCACACTATTCAAGGACCTTTATTTGACTAAACCATGCCTTAACTGATCCTTTGCAAGGATGTTGGAAAGTTTTTTAACACACTTTCATACTTTTCTATGATATATTTACTTAATTAATCCTAATGGGGCACTTTCTAATAAAATATACGTAATATCTACCTAAGTGTTGTAAAGTGTTATAAAACACTTTTCACATTTATCTAGGTGGTCATTAATGAATTGTGGGTAATTGGGGTAATTAACCCCCTTTTAATTCAAAGTTAAGCCTTAATTTTGACACCTCCCAAAGATGTATCTTGATACTTATAATCTATGTAACAAAATATTTCACTGGGCAAGGTTAGGTCCTAGAAAATGGTACCAAGACCCATTCACCCTAGCTGGCGAATGCATCCTCCCTCAATGTGACTCCCCTTTTTCAATTGATCCAGAATGGGTTTTTAGCCCTCTTTCAATCCCCCAAGGTTAGGTCCTAGTAAACAGAGCTAGGAACCATTTTCCCTACGTGGCGCATGGGTACTCCCTTAAGGAGTACCCCCTTTTTGAATTTCATTCTAGTGGGAATCTAATAAAGTTTCTTTCGAGATCTATTGTTAGCCTTAATTGTTTGAATTTCAGGGTTAATCTACTAATTTAGTATAAATAATGGAATTGACATTGTTTCTCCTAGCACTTTCAAGTATTCAATCATTATATAATATTTGAGTTCACAAGAGAATTGCAAGAGTATTCACAAGGAATTTCAAGGTATATTCCAAGAGTTTATTGTAGCAGTTCAATGTCATATTATCATGTCAAGGGTTTGATGCATTTATTCATGTTTTTGAGCTAAATAAGTGGATGTAGCATTGAAGATCTACTTGCAACCATTGTTCCAATCATGTTTAAGGATCAAATATCTACATTATTCATGGCCATAAAATGCTATATTGTATATTTGTTTCACAAGACAACATCCAAAGTGGCACCATCTACATTATTTCACATCCATGCTTCATTTCATCATTTGGTTTGATTACCTACACTTAAATAAATAAATTTCAGCCCTTGACTATGTGATTGCAGATTTATAAGTTGAAGATCATGTGGAGCAAGTTTGGAGCAAAATTGTCAAAGTTGTCAAGTTGCAAAAGTTGTCATTCAAAGTGTAAAATCAAGGAATCAAAGCTACAAAACTGCATAGAGACTTTGAGAAGTTGATAACACAAAATTTGAGAGTGTAGACACCAAGGAATGAGACCTTGAAATCAATTTTTTGAAACCCTAAAAGGACCCATTTTCCACTGAAGGTGAATGCATCATGTGTAGCTCAAAAACAACTTTTTGGCAAGGTATATAGATTTTTATGGTCTAAAACCTTCCCTCATAGTTGCTATAACCATTAGGTATAATATTTTTATTATTATTTGCATCGTTTGGATCTCATAGTTACATCTTTTTGTAGTGATTTACTATTAAAAATTTTTGTGGTGTATCCTCTTGCTCATGCATCAGGGTCTACCCAATATTTGACCCAATCATTAATGGTGAACTCGAAATATTGAAGATTGTAATATTGTTATTTTTAGTGTCTTTCATTTCATCTTAAGTTACATATTACATTGAATTAAGGTCTCATTTATGGTTACTTGTTTTGCATTGAAATCTTGCATATCATATAGGGTTTGGATTTGCATTTTTTTGCATCTCTTTAAATCTCAGAAATAATGAAACAAATTTGTCATTTTACATATCATTTATATCTCATATAATTGTATTTGAAAATAAACTAAAAATTTCATTTCAAATTAGCCCTTGCATTTCATCTTTTCATTACAATTTTACATTGAATTTCTAGAAAATTTGAAGTTGCAATTCACTGTCTTAAACCTAAAACTAAAAGGTATAACTGAGAACTTGAAAATCATTAAAAATATTTTTAAAATACTTAACTACGAGCCATTTGACCTTACTGGTGAATGATTCATTGATTAGGTCTGATCTGAATCTTTTGGCAATTGAAAAAGCAATCAAAATTTACTTTGAAGTAAAGAAAATAAAAATAGAAGCATCTAACCAAGACCGATTAACCCTTACTAGCGAATGAGTCCCTATTAGCTACTTGTCTTCATTTTTAGGAAATAATTTTTTTAATTTTTATCTTTTGCTTCGTGCTATTACCTTTCTATTTTGATTTCTTTACTTACAATTTTATCAATTTTATTGCGTTTAGCTTAAATTGCTTCATTTGAGTGCATTGTTCAAAATTCAAAATTGCATCAAAACATTTCATTTTCAGCTTATTGTATTGTGTAATTAGTAAATTACATTGCTTAGACTCTAAAAATTTGTATTTCATTCTAGGTTATTCCATTGTCCCTTTTCCATTCTATCGATTGCACACTAGGTTTGTGAAACTTGTATGATATTTACAACTTGGTGTCCTATTTGAAATACTATTATAAGACATAGTCTGAGGATCATGTCATCTCGTGATATATCACTCGCCATGGATATTTGGTTTTTTGAACCTCTTTTTTATAGTATTGAGAGTCAACCCTCCATGGCTCATAGTTTTCATACTTCATTACCCATGACTTCACCTCCTACAATAAATATGCATGATGTCATGAACAAGCTAGATGAAAAACTAGAAAAATTATAAGCCCATATCCTTAGTTAATGTGTAGACATTAGCTTGGTTCTCATTATACAAAATCTAAGGAAAGTGCTTGAAACTCAAAAAGAAACACAAATCCTTAATAGACTTAGTTACTTCATTCCTAAATACTTGAAAAAACAATACAATATCAACATAAATGCCACAATTAATCCTCCTACTAAAACTAAGAACAATATTAACATGGATCATGATCATATGCAACCACATCCTGTAGAGAATGTGATATAATTTATAAAAGGTAGACCTCATAAGGGCTCAACTATACAACCTCTTGATATTTATTTCTCACAAAATTACATACCTAAGCATGCACCTAATGGTCCTCTTTGCATAGATGGTCAATTCAATAATAAGCCCACTAATGGGATATTGATTGATCTTGTTTGTGGGGAGAATTTGATCATACAATAATTATTATATGTGCATGAGATATATCAAGAAACATATGGTAACCCAAAGGCATGGATCAAGACACATAATGGATTCACTTGCCCTACGATAGGCTCGATAGATCTCCCTTTAAAAGTGGGACCAAAAACATTAACAGTCTTATTCTCTATCATCCCACAATCAAACCAATTTCGTGTGAGGCTAGGCTATCCATGGATTTTATCCATGAATGTCATCCCTTCAGTTATTCGTAAGTGTCTAAATTTTCCAATTGATATTTATATCTTCACTATGCATTGTAGTGGATTTCATTTGGCCTCAACAAAAATAAAATTTTCACTAGATTATTTTTTTCTCAAGCCTATGGAACCTATCAAGCCTCGTGAAGATTTATTTTTTAAATCATATAAAAAATTGAAGGAAAAGAAAGTAGTGGAAATATCTCTTTGAAACATGCCTCAAACTATGGCCAAACAAACCATCGTTGATGAGATAATGATTGAACCAAAAAAAACTATGAACATACAAGAACAACCTCCTAAAATATCATAAAAGAGACCATGAGATAATAAAAACAATCTTGGTGTCCCTCCTAGAGTCCAAAAATTTAAAAAGTCAAAGAGAAAGCACTTGATCAACCTCCTATTGTTTCTTGTAGTCATCCCAAGGAAGAGAAGGAACCTATGATTGAAAAAACATCTCTTACACAAAAACAAATTCACAATAAAATTAAAATAAATTGAATTGCTAGAGAGTGTAGACATAGACATCATGCTATTGCATGTAGATTGAAAACTCAAGAAAACAAAAATAACATAGAAAATCAAAATATAAACCTACTTTAACCAATGCATGATGACTCTCAACCTTCGCCAAAACATAAACAAGAACATTGCATGGACATTGTTATTTGACCTTCTACTATGATTAATTTATATGGTGATATTGACATTGCAAAGATTGATGACAAAGTGCATGATGAGTTGAATGCATTTTTTTATTCTTCTATGAGCTTAGATGACAAATATTCTAATAAGAGTGTTGAACTTGGTGTGTGTCCTAGTTCGAAATTTGATGTTGTCCCTTTAGCTAGTTAACTTCCTTCTATTTATATCGATCGAGATTGGGAGGTGGACGACCTACTTTAGGTTGACTCCCTTGTACCTTACTAGTATTTTCCTTTTTCCTTTTTCCTTATGTGATTACATGTGTGTAATATGATTGACCATTACATTTCATTTGATGTATCTCTCTTTTATGCATTCCTCTATATGTATCTACATTCTTCTCTATGTCATTACCATTTTTAATTTGTCTTGTATTTTATTTTGGGAATTATGCAAGGCTCCGTGAAATTTAAATCTCTTCCATGTTGACCGAAAAATAATTTTATTTATCTTTTTAATTTTTCTTGTGTTTTCCTTTTAGGTTGAAGCAAGGCTTCAATACATTTAGGTCTCTTCCATGTTGACCCAAAAGGCCTTCTCTTTGTTTTTTATTTCTTTGTGTCATTCCTCCAATTTTATGAGTATTTGAGGAATGGTGACAGTTCCATGTTCTATGAAAACATTGTAGCACAAACATACTAACCCCAAATCCATAGATCCATTATGTGTTTGTGGGAGAAACCCTTCCTTCCTATCTCATGAAACAGCTTACTTAAGAAACAAATGACCTAGCACATGTTTTTCTGAGAAAGACCCTCATATCTTACAATCAAAACTTTAGCTAATTTAAAGAAATTGCAAAATTTGATGGTGTAGCAACTTCTTTAAAGTGGGGGCATACATAGATGACATCTTTTGGGGAAAAAAATCATGTGGCATGATTTTAATTTTCTTTTATGATGTGTCCTCTTCTTGGTGGTGTCATAAGGTCTGATTTCATCCAAGAGTGTATGATCTACTATCATGGCATGATGTGAATGAGGTGTCTCATGGGAAAAAATCTTAAACTTTTGAATTTTCCTCTCTTGGAGAAATTACGCACAATGATCCCTAAGAGGAATACCTTTACATGAACAAAGAAAAATCCCCTTTAATAAAATTTTTACATGACAAAATTCCTTACATAAAGCATTTACATTGTGGTTCTTTATTGAAGTTATTAGGAGGATAAATTTGGTATGGTTAGTATGATGGGAAGGTGATACACTGGCATGACTTTCTCATTATACGATAAGAAGCCGACACACTGGAATGACTTTCAAACTAAACCAATTCTTTGGGACAACTCACGTAGTGGAAAGACTGATATCCCACTACCCCACAGTGAGCAGCATATATTATGGACAAAACAACCATGTTTCACATCACATTGAAATAATTGTGCTTGATCCTTTATTTTTAATTTTTCTTTTCCTTTGATAGGGTATGATCATGTATATTTTTTATGTCTACATAATTAAGTGTCTTGAATGTATACATTAGTGTGAGTTTGACATGGGGTCATCCTCTTATTAAAGTGGGGTCAAAATATAGTAACAAAAAAAGTAAGCCTTTTTCCTTACTTAGTTTAATAATTGACATTAAAACTAAACTAATGATGTCTTAGAGTGGTTTTGTAATGTGTTGTACACACTCACACTATTCTACAACTTTAATTTGACTAAAACATGACTTAATTTATCCTTTGCAAAGGTGTTTTAAAGTGTTGTAAAACACTTTTACACTTTTCTAGGATGTATTTGCTTAATTAAGCCTAATGGACTCCTTTCTAATAAAATATGCATAATGTGTACCCTGTTTAAGTGTTGTAAAGTGCTATAAAGAACTTTCACATTTATTTAGGTGGTCATTAATTGATTATGGGTGATTGGGGTTATTAACCCCCTTTTAATTCAAATTTAAGCCTTCATTTTGACACCTCCCGAGGATCTATCCCAACACTTATAGTCCAATTAAAAAAATATTTTATTGGGAAAGCTTTGTTCTTGGAAAATTATGCTAGGACCCATTCACCCTAGGTGGAGAATGGGTCCTCCCTTAACAATATCCTCTTTTATAGTTGATCTAGAATGGGTTTTTAGCTCTCCTTCAATCCTACGAGGTTAGCTCCTGGTAAACTAAGCTAGGACCCATTTGACCTAGGTGGAAAATGGGTCCTAACTTAATGAAACCCCCCTTTTTAAATTTCATTCTAGCAAGCATTTAATAAACTTTCTTTCTAGATTTGGTCTTAGCTTTAATTGTTTGAATTTCAAGGTGAATCTCCTAATTTAGTATAAATAAGGGGTTAATTCACATTGTTTCTCATAGAAATTTCAATGATTCAATAATTATAGAAAATTAGAGTTCACAAGAGCATTAGAAGAGAACTCATAAAGAATTTCAAGGTAGATTTCAAGAGTTTATTGCAACAATTCAAAGTCGCATCATCATGTCAAGGGTTTGATGCACTCATCCATGTTGTTGAGCTAAAGAAAATGGTGTATCATTGCAAATATACTTGCAATCATTATTCCAATAATATTCAAGGATCTAGGATCTACATACTTCATGAATACTACATGTTATATTGTAGATTTATTTCATGAAACAACATCCAAGGTGACATTATTTACATTATTTCACATTCATGCTTCATTTTATTAATTTCATCTTTTGGTTTGATTACCTACAAATGGGTTTGACTAAGGCAAACCCCCATTCACTGAAAAATAACAAGTTTTTCAAGACTTGAGTGTTTGATTTTAGATTTATTGGTTGAAAATAAAGTGGATCAAGTTTGCAGTAAAATTGTCAAGTTACAAAAGTTGTCATTTAAAGTGAAAAATCAAGGAATCAAAGCTACAAAATTGCATACAAACTTTCAAAAGTTGATAATAGGGAATTGGAGACTACAAAAATCAAGGAACAAGACCTTGAAATTAATTTTCCAAAACCCTAAAGGACCCATTT
>CM021104.1:322538666-322572759 GCA_007115665.2 Sequoiadendron giganteum
GTTGAAGGCAATTCGTCCACAACCTTCATCATGTGCAATGTTGGTGAAAAAGACAACCTTGAGGTTTGGTATTTGGATAGTGGTTGCAGCAACCACATGAGTGGAAATGAAAGTATTTTTTATTTCATTGACAAAAATATTAAATCAGAAATTAGAATGGGAAACAATGGAGTTTTTCCTATCAAAGGAAAAGGATCTATCATGATCCACACCAAGCAAGGTGAAGAGAAGGAGGTTCAAAATGTGTTCTTTATATTGGGGTTAAAGCATAACCTCATGAGTGTAGGACAACTAATCTAGAATGGATACAAATTGCTGATGGAGAAGGGCAAATATGTCAGTTATGACAAGAATGAGAGAACAAAGGTGTTTGCAGCAATACAAATGACAAAGAACCGGATGTTTCCATTGAAGATTGAGACGTACTTTTCATCTCAGTCTATTACAGCACTTCTCATGGATGAAAAATGTACAACAGTACAACTTGCAGCCCTTAAGAGCACCATTGAAGACCCCTCTAAGCTATGGCATCTCAGGTATGGACATCTAGGCTATGCTGGTTTAAGTCTTTTATTCAAAAGCAAGATGGTTGATGGTTTTCCAAGGATAGTAGAGCCCAATGTTAGATGTGAGGCTTGCATTTTGGGCAAGCAACATAGGCAACCTTTCAATCGAGCAGCTCTATAAGGGTAAGAGCACCATTGGAGTTGGTGCACGCGGATTTGGTAGGCCCTATGTAAATCACTTCCATTTGTAATAGCAGATTTTTTATGACCTTTATTGATGATTTCAGCCATAAGATATGGGTTTATTTTTGGCTGCACAAGTCTGATGCATTTAATAAGTTTTTATTGTTTAAAGCCTAGGCTAAAAAAGAGAGTGGAATTTTATTAAATTCCTAAGGTCAGATAGAGGAGGAGAGTATACCTCCAATTGTTTTGTGAATTTTTGTAGGTAGAATGGCATAAAAAATGAGCTTATAGCTAGTTACACTCCACAACAAAATAGAGTGGCTGAAAGGAAAAATAGAACCATCATAGAGATGGCAAGAAGCATGCTGAAAGAAAAAGGACTCCCTATAGAATATTGGGGAGAGGCTGTTGCAACAGCCATACATTTGATTAATAGAATTCCAACTAAGGCAGTTTGTGACAAGATACCTTAAGAGGCATGGACAAAACGAAGATGGACAGTTACACAATTGAGAGTGTTTGGATGTGTGGCTTATGCACACGTGCCTAAAGAAAAAAGGAAAAAATTGGATGACAAGGGTGAAAAGTGCATTTTCACAGGCTACAGTGAAGAGTCCAAAGCCTATATGTTATATAATTCGATCACCAAAAAAATTATCATTAGTAGAGATGTGGAGTTTTTAGAAGATTAGTCATGGGATGGCACGATAGATCCTGACAGCTCCTGACAGCTCCCGACAGTGCATAGTGATGAAGAAATTGAAGATGAAGATCTGGAAAATCCTATAGTAGTAGAAAATGATGGCTCCCAATAGCTCCTAATCACTCCTGATCAGAACAGATAGAAAGGGAAGCAGCCACAAACAGCTAGAAATTCAGCTCTTGACAGCTCCCGACGAGCACTAGACAGTTTCAGACGAGCTCCTGACAGCTCTTGATGAGCTTCTGACTGCTCCCGACAGCTCCCAATTGCTCCAGATTCAGCCTGTTCAACAGAACAACAGCAACACTGAAAATTCAGACCCCACTCTCACCTCCCTAATGCCAAGAAAGATGAAGAGTCTAAGGGAGATCTACCAAAATAAAAGGTATGATGATTAATTTGATGAGAGTGTGAATTTTGCACTATTTTCTCACAATGATCCAATTTATTTTGAAGAAGTTGTGAAAGAGGATAAATGGTGAGAAGCCATGGATGAGGAAATAAATGTTTTAGAAAGAAACAATACATGGGAGGGTAAAAGCACAAAGTTGTGTCACACTTTCAGCCAACATATCAACACAACCGAATTTAAGTATTTCTAACTAAAACTCAATTTTGGTAAAACATATGACCTAGTAAGATTCATTCTAGCTAAGTTAGATACTTTCACAATTTATTCAACTAAAATTGTTGGCTAAAAATATATGGAGCACCACTTTGAATCCAATTTCCCGAAAAAAAAATTATTTGAAAAACTTGAAGTTTTAATAACTCCTCCTCATGTAAATAACATTTTTTTTTTAAATGTAAAAATACCCTTTTGTAGATCCATAAGTGTAGTTTTCAAATATATATTTATTTTAATAGTTTAATTATTATTATTATTTATATTTTTATTTATACTAAAAGTAGGTTATGAACAAAAAATATTAGGTTGATTAACATGCCAAGGAAACATACTAAAACTTATTAAAAAAAATTAAAAAAAATATAATGCACTAGATTAAAGAATCTATTTCAAGATTGTATAATTTTTTTTCCATTTTAGATAAATATTTAATATGAATGTTGACATCTGATGGAAATAGTTGCTTTTTATTCACACACATTTTAATACTTATAGACAAATATATATTTATCAAAATTGGGAAAAAATATATCCATGCACTAAAGTTTCAAGTTATAAATACACACACAAAAATTAAAAGAAAAAAAAAAAAAATTTACTATAAAAAGTTTGACATCTCGTGCAACTTCATTTTTTAGCATTTTATCAGCAACTAAATTATAGTGTTAATTTATGAAAAACTAGTTTAAAATAATTTTTTAATTTCTTATAAAAAAATACAAACATAAAATATACTAAATAATACATATTTTACTAGTTTACATCATTTAAAAATTCGAAACATATATGTTACTTTTTAGTGATTCAAGTTTAAAAGTTCGATCAGCATTGGTTGTTTCCTTTATAAAGTGTGACACAACTTTGTGCTTTTACCCGAGAGCTGATTGACTTGCCTCCAAGCAAGCAAGCTATTGGATTAAAATGGGTCTATAAGACCAAAAGCAATGTCGAGGGAAGAATAGACCAGCATAAGACAAGATTAGTTGTCAAGGGGTACAAACAACAGTTTGGAAGAGACTATGATGAGACATTTGCCCCTATTGCTAGGATGGAGACTATGAGGACAGGCATAGCTATTGATGCCCAACACAAATGGAAGGTATTTCAAATGGATGTGAAGTCCGCCTCTCTTAATGGAGTACTGAAGGAAGAGGTTTATGTGGAGAAGCCTTTTGGATATAAAGTTCTAGACCAAGAATGCAAAGTGTATAGGCTGAAGAAGGCTCTTTATGGGCTAAATAAAACTCCATGGGCACGGTACAGTAGGATTGACTCATATTTAATGAGCAACGACTTTAGCAAAAGTGATGGTGAGCCCACTCTCTACATCAAGGCAGCAAAAAGTAACATTTTAATTGTTGTCTTGTATGTAGATGATTTAGTTTTTACTAGGGATGATGATTTCCTCATTGCTGATTTTAAAGAGGCCATGAAAAGAGAATTTGAAATGATAGATTTAGGTCTCTTGAGTTATTTTCTAAGCATAGAAGTAAAATAAATGCATGATTTTATTTTTATCTCTCAAGAGAAGTATGCAAATGAAATCTTGAAGAGATTAAAAATTCTTGAGAGAAAGCCTACCCCAACACCAACAGCTGTAGGCCTAAAGTTGAGCAATGAAGATTGCAACAACAATGTGGATCCGACCATGTATAAAAGCTTGATGTACTTGACAGCAACCAGGTCAGATATAATGCATGGAGTGAGTCTGATTTCTAGATTCATGGAGACTCTAAGAGACACCCATTGGCAAGTGGGTAAGAGAATTCTAAGGTATGTGAATGGTACCAAAGGATATGGTGTGTTGTACACAACAACAAAAGAATATGGGCTAGTTGGTTACACTGACAGTGACTGGGCAAGAAGTTTGGATGATAGGAAGAGCACTTCGAGCTATGTATTACATTTGGGTTCAGGTGCTATCTCTTGGAATTCTAAGAAGCAACCTGTTGTTTCCCTATCAACAGCTGAAGCTGAGTATATAGAAGCAAATGCAGCAATATGTTAGACTATTTGGCTGAGAAGAATCTTGGCAAATTTGAAAGAAGAACAAGAGGATAAAATAGTGATCTATTGTGACAATGTCTCATCAATAGCTTTGATGAAAAATCCTGTGTTTCATGGAAGAAGTAAGCATATTGAAATTAGGTATCATTTAATTTGTGAATTGGTTGAAAATGGTGAAATTAAAATGGATTTTTGCAGGTCAGAGCAGTAGCTAGCAGACATTTTCACCAATCCTTTGAGCATTGACAGTTTTGTGCGCCTAAGGAGTAGATTGGGCGTTGTTGATCTAGATCAGATTTGATCATGTTGTTTTGTCAGCTCGGGACAAAGGGGGAGTGTTGGAATTTAATGTTTCCTAAGCCTCTTCTCATCCACCAATGCCCTTGTAGCCTTCACCTACCTGTTAGGAGAAGTTTGCCAGTTTTGGGGATCCTCTTTGCAGCTCTTGACAGCTTTAGAATTGATTAAGGTAGCTATTTTTGAATTCAACATTTACTGAGGTAGGTGATTTTGAAATTTAGGAGAGAATGTTTGTTTTAGACAAAATGGATTAAAGGCACATTTGTTAGTAAGTCAATTGAAAAAGAGTTGGGAGAAGTTGAGAGAAAAAAAGTTAGAGAAAAAGATTGCAGCAATAGACTATGAGAAGAACATTCTCTCTGTGCTCCCAAAAGCTCCTAAACAGCAATAGTTGTTTGTTATTTGTAAGAGCAGTGATTGCTCTAGGTAGAGCTCTATGTAGCTCTTGACAGAGAGCTATTGATAGCTCCTGATCATTACTAGTCTAGTTGAGCAGCTTCTGATTGCTCCCAAAAAGTTGTAATAGTTTCTGGTTCTTAGTTTGTTTTATGTTTTTTTCATTTCCAGTTGATTAATAGTGAATCAAAGTTGCATGTCTCCTTTTTGTTTCTGCATTTGAAGTTTGGGTATTTCCAACTTGACTGGAAAACAGAGCAGCAACTTTGTGTTTTTTGTTTTGTATTTGTGCTTTCAAATCTTGACATTAATGACTCATTTTTATCTGGTTTTAAAAACTTTACCTAGCTAGAACTTTTGCTTTTACTACTACTATTCAATTTCATTATAAAGCAATTCCATTTTTAGCTAGTGAATGAAAGTATTGGGTCGGTGGTTTGAGGTATGATATCATTCTTACTCATTGTATGAGTAAATAAATGTTTTCTATATGTTTATCATCAAAACCTGCCATTTCCATGCATTCGCCCAAAGGAAATCTTACTCCATTTTATTTTGGTGAAATAAAATGATAGAGGCCCTTTTATTTAGGATCCAGTTTGCTATAGCCCTGCAATGCATTTTATTGTAAACCAATGATACACAACAAAAGGATGTGGAGATTTATATTATCTTGTAGATTTATTATAGTATGGAATATGATTGTCCAAGAAAATTTGTACAAAACCTTTCTTATATATGCATTTTTCAGTTATGGGATATGAGTTTAATTAGTTATCTCAACTTTTTCAATTGTGTGTATTCATATATCAATTGATCCTTAATGGTAAATTAGATATCAGTTTGAAAGGAGTTTTAGGTGGGTATTGCTATGGTAAAACATGTAGGCTACTTAAATGTACCTTGCTAGACTGATCTATTACAATTATTTTCTTAAGGTAGTGGGTGATAAGAAGAGAACAAGAGTTATAGATTATCTAGAATTCTTAATAAGCTAAATGTTTCCTATTTAATGGAACACCTCACTTTCAGCCATATAGTGGGTGCTCAGTGCCCTTACCATAACTTCTAACCTCCAACTGCAAGATGGTTTCCCTCTACATCATTTTGAATGTGTGTTCTTCAAAATCACTTTCAAGCCCATACTTATATGCTCTCAGGGATCCTACATTTGGGCTATCATGTTGATCGATTAGGACCCAAACATAGAAACTCTTGTATACACAATATATTCTCTTACCACAAAACCACTAGTTTTCGATATGGTTTGGAATGTGGATTATAAGATCAACACTCAAGAAGGATCAAAGCCATGACATTTCTGCTTTTACCAGTGTTTTATATTTAATAGTCCATTGTTCCCTATATACAGCTAAGAATCAAGATTGGGGTTTCTCAAACACACAAATAGACAAATCCAATACACACCTGATCTTTGTATTCATTATGATCTCATGGAATTTATGTTTTTAACTCAATTCCTCTATCTAAATTTTAGCTTTGTACTTATAGTAACAAGTTTGTATCCATCCCCATTCTATTTTATACCATCAAGGAGAATGCAAGAAAAAAAAATTGAATAAAAAAATTAAATGGAAAATTTAGAAGTATTGTTAGATGAGGCCGAGATTTCAAACAAATGACATGCAATATAAATTCTCTAATGAATTCTTCTCCAATTCTATGATATTTATTAGTAGGTTGGTTGCAGCCATCTACAAATGTATGTTTTACTTTCTTCTTCGCCTAAATATTTCTTAATCGTTAATTAAGTTTTTATGCTTTTTATAAAATGACACACAACCCATTTTAGTGAAAGTCACCAACGAATTCAAACCACTGGAAAAAAAAATTGTGAAGTCAGTGCAGGACTTCTTGGCCTTTAATTGAATAAATCCAAACACCACGATTAACAACAAAGTTTGTGAAAGACTTATTTTACTACTTGGTTAGATAATTTACAACTAATGTTTTAAGTGTCAATTTTCTTTTTTAAGGTCTAATATATCCTCACATGGAGAATAGTTATTTTATTGATTTCTTTTGGATTTTCTCATATTTACAGTTTTGTAGATGATGTGGGTTGGCCATTTTCTATAACAGTTTGGAATGTCACTGTCTCAAAATCTTTTAACAATTTTTTTTATATACTAAATTTTATATATAAAATAAGTTTAACATAAGCCTTTGATTTATTGAGAAGTATTGATGAATTACAAATTTTTTAGGTTCTTTTTTAATATTGTAAGTGATCTAGTGTTGTCAAAGTATATTGAGTTTTAGTTGAGTAGTTGTAGTTATCAACCATATTTTGTTAATCAATAATGTAGGCTAACATGGTTAAATCATCTAACTATTATGTTGAATAATTGTGACAAGGATTAGATTAATTGAGAGTAAAGTAATTGTTATATCAAATTAGTAATTTCATCCTAGAGTGAAAGGAATCCTCATAATTTAACCTTTATGATTGTTATATGCATGTACCTGGTTTCTTAGATTGATTCAAGGAAATCAATATATAATATTAGTATTATTTTAGGGAATAATAATATTTTGGGGAAATTATATCATTGTTTATATTATAAGTTTTTGAACAATGTAGTTCTTTTTAATCTAAACCCCACTATAGGAATCTGGTATGATTTTCTTCTATGACTCTATAGGATTAATAGTGGGACATTAGTATTGGTTATTATAAACAATCCCATTTTATTATTTTTAATCCAATTAATGGTGAAATTGGTCATACTTTAGGATGAAACTATGTATAGCATATGGTTATTCAACATACATAATGATTGAATTTTCTATCTTGTGAATCCTTAATATATTTATTTCCTAGAATCTTACTATGACTTGTGGCATTGTTGCTCAAGTATGACTATTAATTTAAATACTTGGTATTTTTCTAGTGTATCTTTAATTAGATTTTTTATCCCTAACCTCACCTAATTGGGTGGAAACTATCTATGAAGTTGTCTAGGGAAATGGACCCTAAAAAAGGTTGTGTACTAAATGATGATGTTTTATAACTCACAAAATAGGAGAAATATGATGTCTTTGAGTAGCGAATGGATTTGAATGCATGATGTTTGATTAATAGATCTCCATGTTTAGCTCTTGTTGATAAAATTCCTTATGACATGTGGATAGGTAGAAAGCATTCAATTTCACATTTAAGAGTTGTCTTGTGAGGATTTTCTTCAGTGCCTCAAAGAAAAATTCTAAGTTGGATCCAAAAGCACATAAATGTATCTTTGTTGGTTGTGGTGATAATGTAAAGTGTTACAATTTTGAATTCCACTAACCTGTAAAATGGTTTTCTCTAGAGATGTGATTTTTAGGTAGTTTAGAGCCTACTTAGGTGAAGAATAGCTGATGGAGAAAGATAAGAAAAAAATAGTGCACTTCAAGATAAAGATTTAAAAGAAAGAAAATGCAAATGCAGAAGAACAATCAAATGGAGAAGAATAAAAGGGTTCAATGAGTTTAGATGATGTAAATGATGAGTATGTAGAATAAGAAGAGAAACAAGAACCTATTTTTCCTTCCATGAGAAGATCCACAATACAACCAAATCAAGTTGGCAGTAATAGCCCATCCAATTTTTATTATTTATTTTCTTTGTTGAATATTAATGATGAATCTAGATCCTACAAGGAGGCTCTTTCTTTAGAAGAGAGTGAGACTTGGATGCAATCCATGCAAGAGGAAATGATAGCTTTGGATAGTTGTGATACTTGGGATCTTGTGAGTTTTCCCAAAGGAATGAAGCCCATTGGTTGCATGTGAATATTTAGAAATAAATTTGGAGTGGATGGTGGGTAAGAGAAGTACAAGGCCAAAATAATGGCCAAGGGATAGATTCCCAGAGAGAAGGAGTTGATTTCATTGAGATTTTCCCTCATGTTTCTAAATCAACATCTATTATATTCCTATTATTTATTTTTGTTTCTCATGATTTGGAAATAGATAAAATGGATGTTAAAATTGCTTTCTTGCATGGGGATCTTGAGAAAGATGTTTATATCTGACAACTTGATGGTTTTGTTGTGAAAGGAAAATAACACTTGGTTTGTAGGTTAAAGAGATCTTTATATGGTTTAAAACCATCACCCAGGATGTGGTACCAAAATTTTGATTCCTTTGCATTGAAGTTGGGTCGTTTTAGAAGTAAGGAGGATCATTGTATTTATATTAATGTTATTGATGATTACATTCTATTTCATTGTATTTTATGTGGATGACATGTTTTTTATGGGTAAGAACAAGGTGATGATTAGGGAGCATAAGACTCATCTTATTTACACATTTGATATGAAGAATTTGAGGGATAGAAAACATATTCTTGGTGTGGAGATCACTAGAGCTCTGGTTTATAATTTTTTTTGGTTAAGTTAGAGTAAGTATATTGATACTATTTTGTAGAGGTTTAATATACATAGTTGTAAACTAGTAAATATTCCATTTCAGGTTGGTACTAGGTTGAGTTTAGACATGTGTAGTAATTTTGATGATGATTTTGATAAGATGTCTAACATTCTATATGCTAGTGTTTTTGGTAGGTTAATGTATACAAAATTTTTCACTAGACCAAATCTAGCCCAAGTAATGGAAGTTTTGAGTGAGTTTATTTTTAACCCTAGTAGATAGCATTAATTTTTTTTTAAGAGGGTGTTTAGATATTTGTGTTTTACCTCAGATTTATATTTGGTATATCATGGTACTGATGATGTGAGTAAGTGATTATACATACAAGGTTTTGTGGATGTAGATTATGCAAGTGACTTGGAAAGTCATATGTCCACAAACAACTATGTTTTTGCTTTGTTTGGAGGTACAATGAGTTGGTTAAGAGGTGTCCTAAAATTGCATTTTCCACCACCAAAGTAGAGTATATGGAAGCTACACATGCTTCCAAGGAGGTGGTTTTGTTATAGAGACTTGCTAATGGTATTGGTTTAAATTGTAGGATTGTGAGGATTGGATGTGATAGTTATAGTGTCAAATTCTTAGCTAGAAATATTATGTATCATGATCTTCCTAATAAAGTTAATGTTTAGCATCACTTTGTGTGAGAAATGGTTGATAATGGTAAAGTTTTAATTAAGAAGGTTGACTCTTTGGATAATGTTGTATATTCTCTCATGAAGTCGATGACCACAAATAAGTTCTCTTGGTGTAGGAAGGTCATAGACCTTGATCACTATAATTGATTATATGTTTTACTTAGACCTCATAGATGTAACTACAATGTATAATGTCAAGTAGGAGAATTTTAGGATAGGTGACATTATAATTTCTATCCTAAGTTGATTTTCTCTCCACGTACTTTTGAAAGTGTTCTAGGGGACATGAGGGACAAAATATTTATTATTTATTTTCCTATAAAAAGTTGTAATTGCATTCAAATAGGTGGAACCATTGTAGTGGTGGTTACAAAGTATCTTGGACGCATATTCCTCTTGGGGATCCACCTTTCTAGGTTGGGACCACTTGAGTGTGCATGTCTGTGTATGTTATTTCAATGTTTTCCAAGTTGTTGCATGGTTGAGTGCCTAGGTTTGCATGTTCATGCATGCTCATGCATGTAAGCATTGGATTTGTTGGAGAGTTATTGAGCACTTAGGTTTGACCACTTCTAATTGGCTATGGGATAGGTGCCTATGTGAAGGCCATGTGATAGTTTAATATTTTATTTCATTTTTTTAGGTTGTCCACTAAGGTGGGCATGGGTTTTCCATGTGGTTTTTCATTTTTTTAGGATACCATTTGTGGTATTCTCTCCCACAAACTTCTATATTTGGAGCCTTGAGATGGTGGTTTAGTATGAGTTCTTTCCACATTGTAAGAGTGATTAAGTGCTACTGGATTACAAATATTGTTGTTGTATTGATGTACTTCCTTGAATATTAATACAAATGTTGGATCTCTTTGGGTGTGGATTTTTTTCCTACAAGGTTTTCTCCACATATATCTTGTGTCACTTGTGTTGATGACTTGTGGTATTCTATATTTTTTCTTTCATTGTTAAAATTATCAATCACATAATATTGTTATGATTATTTGAACACATAATTTTAGATTTGCAATCAATTTAATAAGTTCACATTTCTACAAGTTGTATCTTGATTTCGAACAAACGTAATATCAACCCAAGTTGAGTCATAATAAGTATGTGAGACTACAAATATTAGAAAAGGAGAGGAAAACACAAATTATATATCCACATATGATAAGTGTGATCATGAGAAACCATCAAATATGAAAGAAATCAAAAACCTTTATGGAAGAGGTTATGATCTTTTCAAACAACTTGGTTATAATGGAAAAGGATGTGTTGTTAAATAATAGGGTATTTGAAGCCCGTATAGAGCCTACCCTACAGGAACAAATAAGAGGCCATGGTTATTATCCTCCAACATAAATGAAACCATCAAAGAAACCTTCACTCAAAATTAATGTCATCACACAAAACACTCGTAGGACGAAGATGTATTCATCTTGAAACACATGTCTTAGTTATGATTAGGGTTCACTATATTTTTCACCCTCCTTCAAGGGAGAGTAAAAGATATCATAATATAAACCTAGAGAGTCTTGTATATGTATGGAACCTTGTAGTAAGCAATAAATATCTATGTCCCAAAAAGAAAGATCATCTTCTAATATTGATCAAGAGGGTACCTTGTTGAGGCTTCTCCAAGCCTTCTTGATATCTCTCCCTCTAAGAACACAAACAAAATTCTACAAGTGGTCATTTTATGTATATCATTGAGTGCATGATCAACCAACAAATGAATGTAAGACTTTAAACAATAAAATTAAACATCTTAAGGATTATGGTTCTCTTCCTTGTGTTGATGAACCTATTTCCTCTAATTGATAATGATCTTCGTCATATCATGTTACTTATCACTATGTGGCATTGACAGCTTCATGTGTTTTTCTCATTTCCATTCATGGTGGTACAATATTAAGTGCACATCCATATTTACCTTGGTAGAAACATAATAGTCCTCGGTGGTTGTCTGTGTGTCTATGCTTGGGCAAAAGGATATCTAGTTTTCCGAGGTGTACTTTCTTTTCAAGGATCCCCCATTCTTATCTTTCTACATAAAATACTAGAATAAAAAGCATGCTAAAAATTTAAGTAGGGGCATTTAAGTCCCCCTCTCATTGTTTTCATGTTCCATTATTGGTGATGATAGCATAAATATCCTAGAAAGTGTGACCATTCTATTCAAAGTGTGGCTTTCTTGATCTATGTGACATGTCCTCTTTGTGGTGATATTATGCTTGATACTACAAGATTATGACCTTTCTTGGAATATGAAATTCCTCTTATTGGTACTTATATGTCTTTCATTTCATAACGTGTTAATATTTTATCCCTCAACTAGTCCATTCTTGGTGATGTCAAGTGTGATGCTCCCTAAGGTGAGACCTTTGATGTATTAAGGAAAACCCCTTTGATTATCTTTTCAACTTTATTGCATTTAAACATTTCCACATCTTATTCCATGAGTGTCTAGCATAATGCATCTCTATTCTTGTGAAAACCTATGAAAATTTAGTGTGGAACCTTATAAAATTTATTATGGAGTATAAATTTTGGTATTTTTAAAATATGGGATCCTATAGACTCGACATAACTTGCACATCTAACACCTATTTTGTGGGTTTATACCTTATATACCTAGTGTGTGATATTATACTTCATGACCATTGAGTATAATACAAATTGCTTTCCATTGGTGTGATGTCAACATGTTTGATGGATGTTTCATAATACAACTTTCTAGTCCATTTCTTTTTCTTTTTGAATAATTTTTACATTGTATGTTTTTGTATCTTGTCGTGTTGCTTCATATCATACATATGTGTGTTTCCATTTGTGCTTATGTTGGTTTTCCATGACATCTTGATCTTTGGGGCTTGATCTCCTCCTTCATCTTTTTCATCCTGTCTTCTTAACATTTATATATTTGGACCCCTCGACATATATTTTTCTACTTTAGTGTGAGTTTGAGTGTAATTTCATACTGTCACTGAAGTGGGGGCTAAATGTAGCATAGGAAATTTCATATCTTTAATATTTCACATTATGTATGGGTCCCTTAAATAATTGGAATTAATTAAGCTCCTAATTGACTAAATTATGCATTCCAAATCCTTATTATTCCTAATTTTTGAAAGGGAAACCAACATGAAAAAAATTCTAATAGTAATTAAAACACCTTGGAAATTGTGTGTCTAGATTTAGGCCCCTTGAGTGAATCGGTCCTCCTTAAGTTCCAAACCCAATTTTCAATATGTTATTAGTGGAATTTTAATGATTCAAATTCAAGTTTCAAACGTCATCTTGTGGAATCTAAATTTTGGTAGATTATATAAAAACCTATAAATACAGTTATTTTATCAATTCATGTCTAAGGAAACATCTAGCATTAAGTGAACTTTGACAATAGGAAAACATTATTGTCAAGAGAATTTAAGAGAAGATTCATCATTCATTTACATGAACAATCAATATCGTATCATCATGTCAAAGTTCATATATGTTCACATATTGTTTTCGAGCTAACATTGTGATGTAGGTTTCAAGCATCAAATAAGAAATCAATCAAGCCAATTCATGAAAGATACAAGACTTAGAGGGATGTGTTAGAATTTAGTCCTTTAAGGGAAACCATTAAGGATTTGGTGACTTCTAATGTATAACATTGTTCATTCATCAATCCCTTCCATTTATCATTATTTCATCATCAAGTTTTAATTACCAAACTAAGCTTTGACAAGGGAAAAACCCAATTCACCCAAAACCAAGTTACATTTTTCTTCTCTATTTATTTATATAGATTTACAGGTTAAGGACTAAAAAAATTAAACGAGAATTTTTGAAAAGTTGCATATGTTATCAACATTGTTGTCATGACACTGAAACCTAGATCTAGAATTTATTTCCTACTTTTTGACAATAAAACATAGGGAAAATCAAAGCTCGGATCTTGCACTCAAGGACCCCAAAATTTTAGGAAAATTCTTATACAAAGATACATTCACCTTTGGGTGAATAAGTCCTTTTATAAACCCTAAAACCTAGTTTTCTAGGTAGGTACATACAATTCTACACTTCCTAGATCTTCTTTCCAGTTACTAATGTTTCTATTTCCATTATCATAATATTATACATTTCAAGTATTAGGCCACACAATCTAGTTTTTTAATGGATTTGAATTTTTCTCCCAAAAGTTTCAATTAATAATTTATGTCATAAAAAGACAATAGTTTCTCCTAATAGGGTTGACTCACCTCAAGGTTAAAAGTCAATCCTATCCTTAGGAGATCTCATTTTCTATTGAAATTAGGAAAGTGTAAGTGTATATATCACACACCTTTTAATCATTCCATATTGATTGAATACACTTAAATTTTTCTATCTTTCAATATATATAAAAAAAAGTTAAAATGTATTAAATAAATAAATTTTAGTGTTGTAAACTAATCTGTAATAATTTTCAAAAATTTAAAAAGAATGGGTTAATTGGGTTAGTTAATTTGTTTGTCTAGATGCATTATTAGTAGATTAGAGAAATTTGAGTATTACATTTTAATGAAATTAGTTGTATATATTTAAGGAAACTATAATTTAGACTAGAATTATAAGAAAATAACTATAAAATATTTTTACAAGTATTTTTGATAATTGTGTTCAATTACGAGGGTCAAGAATTTGTTTGTCATATCATTTGAAAATGTAAAGGTTTGGATGAAATGATATTAGATTAAATATATCTCAAAAAAAGAAAAAAATTAGATGTATTCAACAAGTCGTAGATTACTTTCAAATGAATGAGTGAATTTCTTCCAATACTTTAATACTTGATAAATAAGAAAACAATTTGATAAAACCTATGTATTAATTTCAAATGAATAAGTTAAAATTTATTGATGTGACTTGGAATTTACATTTGTTGGATAAGAAAAAAAATGAATGGGATTATAGAATACATATTGGAAAAATGGGATGGTGCAAAAGTAAAAAATTAGATAAATATAAGATAGGTACATAATTATTTTAATTGCAAGAGTTTCTATATTTCTTCGTTTAAAAGAAATATATGTAAGATTTTCTAGTCTAAAATGCTTCCAATTAAATTCATATGCATTTCTTCATTTTCAAGTCAAATCATGGTGTCCTAAGAACACGTGATAACCCATTCTTGAGAGGAGTTAATGTAGAGGTGTCCTTCAAGGGCTACTTGGCTTGATATGTTGTCTACCTATTGTTGAATATGGTGACAGATAGATTTTTATGAAGGATTTAACTATGATCCATCATTTTTAATTCTAATTATTTTTCTTTTATATAATAAAAAGTATTCCATTAATGTATATCATATAAACAATACATTTAATAAAATTAATTTCTTAATAATAAAAATAAATAAACAAATAATAACAATATTCAATCACATAAAGTTTTAGAGCCTTATAGGTTCAACTTCTCGATACTTAGGATATCTATACATATGTTTCTCTTATAATTTGAGTCTTAAAATTTTCTTGGCCATATCTTTCCAATACTTCACTCCATCCATTTAGATAATGATATTATTCTAGTACTTTAGGGAAATTAAGCTCCTTATTATAAGTGGCTTGAATAGGATAGTACCATGTTAAAGTGAAATAATTACCACAACATTTGGTCCCTTTGAAAACATCTAGAACATATTTGAGAAATATACATAAAAATAAATCTAGAGGTTTTGAAGCAATAAGAGAGATTTCAAGCATATAGAGGTATTGATTGATTGATTTTTTGCTAGTTTGTGATAAGGATTGCATGTTTTCTACAAAATATATAGGTGTTTTAATGAAAAAATGGATAAGTTGATATTCAAACATAGAAGTTATATGTGGCTAATGAGAATCTCGAGTACAAAGATAGTTTCCCTTTCATAGTGGAAAACTTAAAATTCTATCAATAGTGTATTTGGATTCCAATCTAGTCTCTAAGATACATTCATGTTTTGATCATTGATAATACTAAACTAAAAATTCTAATAAATATTAGATGGGATAACTATGGTACATCATTTTTTAATTTTATTTATTTTCATACAATATAATAATATTATTATACTTATGTCTATCTTATCACGACAATGAGTGGGAAAAGGAGCAAAGGGGGATTTTTGAATTCCTCTGAAGATGAGGGGGATGAAATGGTTGAATTTGATGATGATGATCCTTTTTTGTAGCCTATAGGTGTACTTTGTCAGTGTTTCTCCTTGCTGTGTGCTTGGGGGAGGTTTTTCCAACCTTCTCCTTGTTTTGTTTTGGTTTTTTCTATGGGTTCTAGGTCTCTTGTTATTGATATGGTAGCCTTAGTTCATCCTTCGTCCTACTCATTGCGAGATGTGGGTTTTTTGGCTTGGTTCTTTCCCTATCTTGTTAAGGGTTTGTAGTGTTTTTTTTGTGCGAAATATCTTTGTGTCTATGGTGGGTCTTTTTTATTCGACTACATCTATACCCCATCTATTTGAGGTTGTTGTGACTGTCTTCCCTTTCATTGCTTGATAGGTGGGGTTTTTTGTTGATTCCTTTATTATTGTTAATTGGTGTTTTTATATGACAGTGCTTTCCTCCTCATGTCATTCTACTTTTCCTTCTCCTAGCTTTGTCTTGGTTTGGAATTTGTTACATTTCCCATGTGGTTTTTTGTGGAAATTTACGGGTGGTGATTTTTTGGGTATGTGCAAGATCATCATGAAAAAAAAAAGGCCCTTAAGTGGAAATAAAATTCAGAAAAAGCAAAGTTAGGCAACTTGACATAAAAATTTGAATAATTTATCTATATTATTCTAAAAATATTTAAGAGTATAATTTGTAGCAAATTAAATATAGTTTCTAAACTACTAGGTTTATTTAGAAAAAAAAAATCTATTTGGTGAAAATCTAAAATTTCAATGCAGTAGTACTTAAATTTTAGGGAAAAAATAAGATGTAGGTGTCTGTTTGACCACCCTAACGACAATAAAATGATAATATTTTTTTATAATATTTTATATGTATGTAAAGGACTCATGTTTCAATGTGATGCATATTTTTTTTGTAATTTTTTTCCAAGTAAAGAATTAATTATGAATTTTTTATTACAACTTTCAAAAAATATAAAAACTTGTATGTCTTAACAACCTTGACCTGGTCAAAATTTCATGAAATTCAATTTTTATTCTTTTAATCCTATAGTATACAAAGAATAGAATGTGATGCATGTTTTGTATTCAAAAAATATGATACCATTTAAAAGCTATTGATTTTTTTGAATTAGCCTATCTTTTAGCAATTTACTCGTAATTCAAATAGAAAATGAATAATAATTATTTATTAAATTCAAAATAAAGCATAATTTATATTGGTGGAAATTTGATAGTCTCCTTTAAAAACCCTTTGTGTTTCATCAATTCTGGGTAAAAAAAAATTGTCTACCACATACGCCATCATATCACTTACATATCACCACTTTTTAGCCCATCATGATCCTGCACATACCCTTTTAGCTTTAGGTAGATCCATATTGGAGTTGGGTAGTTTTTCTTGCCACACTTTACTTTGGGTTTGGTTGGTAGCTTGCTTCCTAAGTGACTCATTCCTCCCGTTGTTTTTGCAAAGGATCTTCCATGCTTGTGTTGTGTTATTTGTTTCCTTCTCTTTCCATCCTTGGGATGGCTTGGTGCCTCTTTTTGAGGGGTAGTGGGGGATTTTACCTATCTCTTCTATCTCATGTATTTTCAAGTTTGATCAGCTTGTGGGTAGTCTATTCAGTGACCTTTATGTCTGTTGTAGTGTTTTTTTGGCCCTTGAGGTGTGGGTTTTTTTTGTTCTTTTGGGTTGCTTTATTTGAAACTATATTTTCTCTAGCTCATGTTGGTGCTAGTTTTGTTTCTCTCTAGAAAAGGGTGAACTTCTTATTTGAATATTCTTGTAATTTTTCTTTGGTTGTGCTACCTTCTTGATTCTTTTTATTGGACTTGGAGCTTTTGTACCCACAATTATCAAGTTTTCTAAACATGTTATTCATCAAATGGCATCCACTATTTGTGGATTGATTGTTACAGTTTTGGGAATGGAGGGGCTCTTCTTAAATGATCCTTCTATGGCCTTCACTTTGTTCTAGAATTTGAGGCTCGTTCTAGATCCATATGGGTGTGTTCTATCCCCTTACAAATCTTTAGTTCTTCATGATGTCTATGCCCCCTCCTTCTATAGTGTGGACTTGGTTGTTCCTATTTTCTTACTACTAGCTATATGCTCTTTTGTTGTGGTCTACAGGTTCTTGGTGTTTTTGCAGGTGGAGGCACTCATGTTTTTTCATTCTCTTAAGAATGGCTTCTTGAGGTTTGATTTTTTTCTCCAAACATCTTGTGTTTTGTTGTGCCCTCTCTCCTACAAGGAGGGAAGGGGGTATTCCATTTTGTGGATTTGGCTCTATTCAAAAATGTTCCTAAGGTTCTTTCCTACCTCTCTGCCATTGGACTTAGTTTGTATTCCCTTTTGAATTGGGGTCTTATTTTGGTGGAGGTTGATGCTAGTGTGGCTTGGGTTGGTGCTAGAAATTTTGGATTAGTTCTCACAATTCTCAAGGGTGTTGTTCATTCCTCTTTTGGTGTTCTTCACTCTCCTTTGTAGTCTTATTTCTTTGGCTTTGTAGTAACAGAAAAAGTAATAATTTTTCCTTACTTGGTTTAATAATTGACATTAAAACTAAACTAATAATGTCTTGGAGTGGTGTTGTAATGTATTCTACACATTCACACTATTCAAGGACCTTTATTTGACTAAACCATGCCTTAACTGATCCTTTGCAAGGATGTTGGAAAGTTTTTTAACACACTTTCATACTTTTCTATGATATATTTACTTAATTAATCCTAATGGGGCACTTTCTAATAAAATATACGTAATATCTACCTAAGTGTTGTAAAGTGTTATAAAACACTTTTCACATTTATCTAGGTGGTCATTAATGAATTGTGGGTAATTGGGGTAATTAACCCCCTTTTAATTCAAAGTTAAGCCTTAATTTTGACACCTCCCAAAGATGTATCTTGATACTTATAATCTATGTAACAAAATATTTCACTGGGCAAGGTTAGGTCCTAGAAAATGGTACCAAGACCCATTCACCCTAGCTGGCGAATGCATCCTCCCTCAATGTGACTCCCCTTTTTCAATTGATCCAGAATGGGTTTTTAGCCCTCTTTCAATCCCCCAAGGTTAGGTCCTAGTAAACAGAGCTAGGAACCATTTTCCCTACGTGGCGCATGGGTACTCCCTTAAGGAGTACCCCCTTTTTGAATTTCATTCTAGTGGGAATCTAATAAAGTTTCTTTCGAGATCTATTGTTAGCCTTAATTGTTTGAATTTCAGGGTTAATCTACTAATTTAGTATAAATAATGGAATTGACATTGTTTCTCCTAGCACTTTCAAGTATTCAATCATTATATAATATTTGAGTTCACAAGAGAATTGCAAGAGTATTCACAAGGAATTTCAAGGTATATTCCAAGAGTTTATTGTAGCAGTTCAATGTCATATTATCATGTCAAGGGTTTGATGCATTTATTCATGTTTTTGAGCTAAATAAGTGGATGTAGCATTGAAGATCTACTTGCAACCATTGTTCCAATCATGTTTAAGGATCAAATATCTACATTATTCATGGCCATAAAATGCTATATTGTATATTTGTTTCACAAGACAACATCCAAAGTGGCACCATCTACATTATTTCACATCCATGCTTCATTTCATCATTTGGTTTGATTACCTACACTTAAATAAATAAATTTCAGCCCTTGACTATGTGATTGCAGATTTATAAGTTGAAGATCATGTGGAGCAAGTTTGGAGCAAAATTGTCAAAGTTGTCAAGTTGCAAAAGTTGTCATTCAAAGTGTAAAATCAAGGAATCAAAGCTACAAAACTGCATAGAGACTTTGAGAAGTTGATAACACAAAATTTGAGAGTGTAGACACCAAGGAATGAGACCTTGAAATCAATTTTTTGAAACCCTAAAAGGACCCATTTTCCACTGAAGGTGAATGCATCATGTGTAGCTCAAAAACAACTTTTTGGCAAGGTATATAGATTTTTATGGTCTAAAACCTTCCCTCATAGTTGCTATAACCATTAGGTATAATATTTTTATTATTATTTGCATCGTTTGGATCTCATAGTTACATCTTTTTGTAGTGATTTACTATTAAAAATTTTTGTGGTGTATCCTCTTGCTCATGCATCAGGGTCTACCCAATATTTGACCCAATCATTAATGGTGAACTCGAAATATTGAAGATTGTAATATTGTTATTTTTAGTGTCTTTCATTTCATCTTAAGTTACATATTACATTGAATTAAGGTCTCATTTATGGTTACTTGTTTTGCATTGAAATCTTGCATATCATATAGGGTTTGGATTTGCATTTTTTTGCATCTCTTTAAATCTCAGAAATAATGAAACAAATTTGTCATTTTACATATCATTTATATCTCATATAATTGTATTTGAAAATAAACTAAAAATTTCATTTCAAATTAGCCCTTGCATTTCATCTTTTCATTACAATTTTACATTGAATTTCTAGAAAATTTGAAGTTGCAATTCACTGTCTTAAACCTAAAACTAAAAGGTATAACTGAGAACTTGAAAATCATTAAAAATATTTTTAAAATACTTAACTACGAGCCATTTGACCTTACTGGTGAATGATTCATTGATTAGGTCTGATCTGAATCTTTTGGCAATTGAAAAAGCAATCAAAATTTACTTTGAAGTAAAGAAAATAAAAATAGAAGCATCTAACCAAGACCGATTAACCCTTACTAGCGAATGAGTCCCTATTAGCTACTTGTCTTCATTTTTAGGAAATAATTTTTTTAATTTTTATCTTTTGCTTCGTGCTATTACCTTTCTATTTTGATTTCTTTACTTACAATTTTATCAATTTTATTGCGTTTAGCTTAAATTGCTTCATTTGAGTGCATTGTTCAAAATTCAAAATTGCATCAAAACATTTCATTTTCAGCTTATTGTATTGTGTAATTAGTAAATTACATTGCTTAGACTCTAAAAATTTGTATTTCATTCTAGGTTATTCCATTGTCCCTTTTCCATTCTATCGATTGCACACTAGGTTTGTGAAACTTGTATGATATTTACAACTTGGTGTCCTATTTGAAATACTATTATAAGACATAGTCTGAGGATCATGTCATCTCGTGATATATCACTCGCCATGGATATTTGGTTTTTTGAACCTCTTTTTTATAGTATTGAGAGTCAACCCTCCATGGCTCATAGTTTTCATACTTCATTACCCATGACTTCACCTCCTACAATAAATATGCATGATGTCATGAACAAGCTAGATGAAAAACTAGAAAAATTATAAGCCCATATCCTTAGTTAATGTGTAGACATTAGCTTGGTTCTCATTATACAAAATCTAAGGAAAGTGCTTGAAACTCAAAAAGAAACACAAATCCTTAATAGACTTAGTTACTTCATTCCTAAATACTTGAAAAAACAATACAATATCAACATAAATGCCACAATTAATCCTCCTACTAAAACTAAGAACAATATTAACATGGATCATGATCATATGCAACCACATCCTGTAGAGAATGTGATATAATTTATAAAAGGTAGACCTCATAAGGGCTCAACTATACAACCTCTTGATATTTATTTCTCACAAAATTACATACCTAAGCATGCACCTAATGGTCCTCTTTGCATAGATGGTCAATTCAATAATAAGCCCACTAATGGGATATTGATTGATCTTGTTTGTGGGGAGAATTTGATCATACAATAATTATTATATGTGCATGAGATATATCAAGAAACATATGGTAACCCAAAGGCATGGATCAAGACACATAATGGATTCACTTGCCCTACGATAGGCTCGATAGATCTCCCTTTAAAAGTGGGACCAAAAACATTAACAGTCTTATTCTCTATCATCCCACAATCAAACCAATTTCGTGTGAGGCTAGGCTATCCATGGATTTTATCCATGAATGTCATCCCTTCAGTTATTCGTAAGTGTCTAAATTTTCCAATTGATATTTATATCTTCACTATGCATTGTAGTGGATTTCATTTGGCCTCAACAAAAATAAAATTTTCACTAGATTATTTTTTTCTCAAGCCTATGGAACCTATCAAGCCTCGTGAAGATTTATTTTTTAAATCATATAAAAAATTGAAGGAAAAGAAAGTAGTGGAAATATCTCTTTGAAACATGCCTCAAACTATGGCCAAACAAACCATCGTTGATGAGATAATGATTGAACCAAAAAAAACTATGAACATACAAGAACAACCTCCTAAAATATCATAAAAGAGACCATGAGATAATAAAAACAATCTTGGTGTCCCTCCTAGAGTCCAAAAATTTAAAAAGTCAAAGAGAAAGCACTTGATCAACCTCCTATTGTTTCTTGTAGTCATCCCAAGGAAGAGAAGGAACCTATGATTGAAAAAACATCTCTTACACAAAAACAAATTCACAATAAAATTAAAATAAATTGAATTGCTAGAGAGTGTAGACATAGACATCATGCTATTGCATGTAGATTGAAAACTCAAGAAAACAAAAATAACATAGAAAATCAAAATATAAACCTACTTTAACCAATGCATGATGACTCTCAACCTTCGCCAAAACATAAACAAGAACATTGCATGGACATTGTTATTTGACCTTCTACTATGATTAATTTATATGGTGATATTGACATTGCAAAGATTGATGACAAAGTGCATGATGAGTTGAATGCATTTTTTTATTCTTCTATGAGCTTAGATGACAAATATTCTAATAAGAGTGTTGAACTTGGTGTGTGTCCTAGTTCGAAATTTGATGTTGTCCCTTTAGCTAGTTAACTTCCTTCTATTTATATCGATCGAGATTGGGAGGTGGACGACCTACTTTAGGTTGACTCCCTTGTACCTTACTAGTATTTTCCTTTTTCCTTTTTCCTTATGTGATTACATGTGTGTAATATGATTGACCATTACATTTCATTTGATGTATCTCTCTTTTATGCATTCCTCTATATGTATCTACATTCTTCTCTATGTCATTACCATTTTTAATTTGTCTTGTATTTTATTTTGGGAATTATGCAAGGCTCCGTGAAATTTAAATCTCTTCCATGTTGACCGAAAAATAATTTTATTTATCTTTTTAATTTTTCTTGTGTTTTCCTTTTAGGTTGAAGCAAGGCTTCAATACATTTAGGTCTCTTCCATGTTGACCCAAAAGGCCTTCTCTTTGTTTTTTATTTCTTTGTGTCATTCCTCCAATTTTATGAGTATTTGAGGAATGGTGACAGTTCCATGTTCTATGAAAACATTGTAGCACAAACATACTAACCCCAAATCCATAGATCCATTATGTGTTTGTGGGAGAAACCCTTCCTTCCTATCTCATGAAACAGCTTACTTAAGAAACAAATGACCTAGCACATGTTTTTCTGAGAAAGACCCTCATATCTTACAATCAAAACTTTAGCTAATTTAAAGAAATTGCAAAATTTGATGGTGTAGCAACTTCTTTAAAGTGGGGGCATACATAGATGACATCTTTTGGGGAAAAAAATCATGTGGCATGATTTTAATTTTCTTTTATGATGTGTCCTCTTCTTGGTGGTGTCATAAGGTCTGATTTCATCCAAGAGTGTATGATCTACTATCATGGCATGATGTGAATGAGGTGTCTCATGGGAAAAAATCTTAAACTTTTGAATTTTCCTCTCTTGGAGAAATTACGCACAATGATCCCTAAGAGGAATACCTTTACATGAACAAAGAAAAATCCCCTTTAATAAAATTTTTACATGACAAAATTCCTTACATAAAGCATTTACATTGTGGTTCTTTATTGAAGTTATTAGGAGGATAAATTTGGTATGGTTAGTATGATGGGAAGGTGATACACTGGCATGACTTTCTCATTATACGATAAGAAGCCGACACACTGGAATGACTTTCAAACTAAACCAATTCTTTGGGACAACTCACGTAGTGGAAAGACTGATATCCCACTACCCCACAGTGAGCAGCATATATTATGGACAAAACAACCATGTTTCACATCACATTGAAATAATTGTGCTTGATCCTTTATTTTTAATTTTTCTTTTCCTTTGATAGGGTATGATCATGTATATTTTTTATGTCTACATAATTAAGTGTCTTGAATGTATACATTAGTGTGAGTTTGACATGGGGTCATCCTCTTATTAAAGTGGGGTCAAAATATAGTAACAAAAAAAGTAAGCCTTTTTCCTTACTTAGTTTAATAATTGACATTAAAACTAAACTAATGATGTCTTAGAGTGGTTTTGTAATGTGTTGTACACACTCACACTATTCTACAACTTTAATTTGACTAAAACATGACTTAATTTATCCTTTGCAAAGGTGTTTTAAAGTGTTGTAAAACACTTTTACACTTTTCTAGGATGTATTTGCTTAATTAAGCCTAATGGACTCCTTTCTAATAAAATATGCATAATGTGTACCCTGTTTAAGTGTTGTAAAGTGCTATAAAGAACTTTCACATTTATTTAGGTGGTCATTAATTGATTATGGGTGATTGGGGTTATTAACCCCCTTTTAATTCAAATTTAAGCCTTCATTTTGACACCTCCCGAGGATCTATCCCAACACTTATAGTCCAATTAAAAAAATATTTTATTGGGAAAGCTTTGTTCTTGGAAAATTATGCTAGGACCCATTCACCCTAGGTGGAGAATGGGTCCTCCCTTAACAATATCCTCTTTTATAGTTGATCTAGAATGGGTTTTTAGCTCTCCTTCAATCCTACGAGGTTAGCTCCTGGTAAACTAAGCTAGGACCCATTTGACCTAGGTGGAAAATGGGTCCTAACTTAATGAAACCCCCCTTTTTAAATTTCATTCTAGCAAGCATTTAATAAACTTTCTTTCTAGATTTGGTCTTAGCTTTAATTGTTTGAATTTCAAGGTGAATCTCCTAATTTAGTATAAATAAGGGGTTAATTCACATTGTTTCTCATAGAAATTTCAATGATTCAATAATTATAGAAAATTAGAGTTCACAAGAGCATTAGAAGAGAACTCATAAAGAATTTCAAGGTAGATTTCAAGAGTTTATTGCAACAATTCAAAGTCGCATCATCATGTCAAGGGTTTGATGCACTCATCCATGTTGTTGAGCTAAAGAAAATGGTGTATCATTGCAAATATACTTGCAATCATTATTCCAATAATATTCAAGGATCTAGGATCTACATACTTCATGAATACTACATGTTATATTGTAGATTTATTTCATGAAACAACATCCAAGGTGACATTATTTACATTATTTCACATTCATGCTTCATTTTATTAATTTCATCTTTTGGTTTGATTACCTACAAATGGGTTTGACTAAGGCAAACCCCCATTCACTGAAAAATAACAAGTTTTTCAAGACTTGAGTGTTTGATTTTAGATTTATTGGTTGAAAATAAAGTGGATCAAGTTTGCAGTAAAATTGTCAAGTTACAAAAGTTGTCATTTAAAGTGAAAAATCAAGGAATCAAAGCTACAAAATTGCATACAAACTTTCAAAAGTTGATAATAGGGAATTGGAGACTACAAAAATCAAGGAACAAGACCTTGAAATTAATTTTCCAAAACCCTAAAGGACCCATTTTCCACTAAAGTCGAATGAGTCCTCTGTAGATCAAAAATAACTTTTTAACTAGGTACATAGCTTTTTATGCTCTAAAAACTTCCACCATAGTTGCTATAATAAATAGGTATTATTTTTTATTGTTATTTGCGTATTTTTCCTCTCATAATTATACTTTTTTGTAGTGATTTAGTGTCAAATTTTTTAGTGGTCATGCATTTGGGTCTACCTTATTTTTCACCCAATTAGGTTGTCCTATTGAGGTGGAGGCTTACTCTAGGGTCTTGTTACGAGACTCTTTTTCATCTTGTTGGCTCTCTCTATTTCAACAACTTTTTAGGTGGAGTGTGCCCCTTTGGTCTAGTACTTGGGTTTGTTGGTGAGGGCTTTTAGTGGAAAGGATTTCCTTTCTTTCCCTTTGGTTTATGTTGTAAGTGTTTTTGGATTACTGCTTGAAAGTTGTTGAATTATTTCTTGGAGGTTGGAGGTGTAGGGTGGTGGTCTCTGGTCTATCCTCTTAGGTTTAAATTGGGTTTTTCCTTCCTAGCTATGTTTTGGGTTAGTCTTTTGTTGTTCTAGTTCTTTTTCTCTGTAATTGTTTTGAAATCAGTTCCTTTCTCCAATCAAAAGTTGTCTCACTCCTCATGAGTCTTTATTTTAGATAACTCTAGTTTTTGGGAGCCTCCTCTCTTCTACCTTGATGGCTTCTCTGTAATGGGTACTGACCCTTCTAGTTTTAACCTAATAAAAAAATACATTTAATAAACTACATATTTTATTAATAGTGAAAATTCTGATCTAAAAATAATATATCCCTTGGAATCTACACAAGTCATGGTTTTCTTGTAGTTTGACCATATCTTTCAACTACTTCCCTCTCTCCATTTAGGTAATAAATTTATTTTGGCTCATTAAGGAGGTCAAGTTCCTCATGGAATGTTATAGATGTTCAAATGACATAGTGACATGTGTAAGGTGAAATATTTTCCCCCAATTGCCTTCTTCTCTTCTACTATAAGATATTCTTATGGAACACACGTGAAAACCTAACTAGAACCATTTTAAGAAATTATTTTCAAACAAACATATTTGAGGAAGAAAACCTATAGATCTACTAATGACCATAGAATGAATTTTTTTTTGTTAATGAGCAAATAAGAATGAAAACCCTATTTTCCAAAGGAATTAATCATTATTGGTTATTTCATAAATGTTGACAATGTTGACTATCCATAGGATTAAGCTAGACCTAATTGTAGAAGATTGTGCTTATTAACAAGAGTCTGCAGTCCATAAAAAAAATCATTATATGTTTTGTAATGCAGTTCATGTGTTTTCCATAAATGTAAGGAGGACCATGTAACTCTTTGGGTTTGTAAATTAAGTTTAAATAGGTATCAATGAATGCAAGTCTATATTTGAGATTTGGGTTCTTTAGATTGATCATTATATGATTTATCATTTGGATTATTAGTTATTTTCTATCCATACCATTTAAATTCATGGTTATTGTAGGAAATAAATAATAAAATTTTGGTTTATATGATCATTAATATATTCAAAATCTAATTTATTTTTCTCAAATTTTAAATCTACAAAAATAAACATTTACTTGATAATATATTTAAAATGAATTGTTATTTGTGTTTATTTCTAATTAAAGAGTGAACCCTAATTTAAGTATTGATACTAATATCTATTCAAATAAGTTTCATATTTTATTGATAGTTAAAATTTAGAAATAAATTAAAATAATATATCTATCCTCTTGTAATTTGGATCTCTTGGTCATATACCTTTCCAAAACTTCCCTCCTTCCATTTAGGTATTGAGTTTAATCTGGTTAGATAAAGAAGTTAAATTCCTCGTTGTATTTTATTGTTACATCGAATAACATAGTGCCGCATGTAATGTGAAACAATTACAAGAATATTTGCACCTTTTGGAAATGTCTAAAATAGATTAGAGCAATATATATATATATATATATACCTAAATCTAGTGTTTTGAATCAATGAGAGATATGAAGCGTTGTAGATTTAGAGGTACTAATTCATTTATTTCGCTATGTTCTATATCAGTCCATCTTTTCTCCGCATCAATTATGGCATATTGGTTGGATGTTTTTGACCCTTTGGAGGTTTTTGATTTGCTAGTTTTGTTCAACCCTTCAGATGTAATGAAAGTAGCCCATCTACCGATTGATTGGAATTAAAATCCTTATGCTCGTGTCTTCAAGGCTGACCTTCTTGATATTTATTTATTCACTATTTGATCATCAAATTTTCTTCAAGAAATCTTTCATTATTATGGAGAGAAATGACAATAAAAATGGAATGTGATAAATGTTGTTGTTATTGCAGGACTAAAGAAAGAGGTGGTGAACATAGCAGTGGTAGGTTGAATTATTGAAATGAGTGATGTATGAAGGAAAGAAGAGGAGGAGGAGGAGGAGAAATATCACCATGTTGAATGGTATAGAGGAAGGTTTGGTAGGCATTTGAAGATACCTTAGAATGCAAATGGGGATGAGGTGAAAGCTAGCATGGAGAATGGAGTGTTGAATATGATGGTGCCCAAGCACCCTCAACCACAACTTCAACTCAAACCCATTCAAATTTCAGTCTAAATTCTCAAAATTCCATCAATATCTGGAGCTGTGTCTATCAATAATGTTCTCTTCTACCCTAAATAGTCTTATTGTCAAGAGATTAAGTGCATTCAATTATGGAAAAACATTTTAATATAAAAAGCAGTGGAAAATGTGTTTCTTATTTTATGTTTATTACCCTAGTCCATCATATTATTTTCAAACAAGATCATAAGATAGGAATGTATTAATAAGGTTATGAAGTTAAAGATTATAAAGTCTGTCAATATTGGTTGCAAGGAATTTCAAATTGGGAAGCAAGAAAGAAGAAAATTCAAAATCAAAGAGAAAACTACTACCAGAATGTTGGAGTTAGTGTGCACATATCTTTGTGTTCCTACCAGAGTGATAATTCTTCAAGGTGGCATGTATTTCATACTATTAATCTGATTACTCTAGAATGACATGGGTTAATTTAAAAGGTATGGTTGAGAATGAAATTGATATGAAAATCAAGTGTTTGAGGCTTGACAAAGGTGGAGAGTTCACCTCAAATTATTTTAATAGCTTTTGTGAGAATCATAGAATTAGGAGGCATTTATTTACCCCTAGGACTTCTTAGAAAAATGGAGTGGTTGTAGGAAAGAATAGAACTACTCAAGAAGCAACAAGGACAATGTTGAAAGAAGAAAATATATAGGAAGTTTACTAGAGAGAAACAATTCATATTGTTTCTTACATACTTAGCAGAGTGTAAGAAAGATAAAGTAGTGCAAAGACTCCCTATGAGTTGTGGCATGGAAGGATCCCTACTATCAAATATTTTAGAGTGTTCCAAAGAAAATGCTATTTTAGAAGATATGAAGAGGACTTAGGGAAGTTTGATGCAATTTATAATGAAGGAATTTTCCTTGGATATTATACTAAAAGCAAAGCTTTTTGGTGTTATAACAAGTAGCTGAAGAAGATTGTTGAGAGTGGAAGTGTCAAGGTTGATGAAGACTTATAGAAGAACTAAGTGGTGATATATGGATATGAATCAGATGAGACTTCTTGTAGGGAAAATAATAGAAATGAAAGGAAAGATAAGGAAGTTCAACTTGAAGAGGAAGAAGATCTAAAGAGGATTCCTAATACTCCTAAGTATGTGCAGAAGAAACATTTTAAAGAATAGATCATTGTTGTCCAAATAAAAGGTGTTTTGATAAGGAGAATGTAGTTGAAGAATAGGTAAATCTATGTTTACTTTCCAAAGTGGAACCTAAAATAGTGGTTGAATCATGCAAGGATGAGTAATCGATCAAGGCTATGGAAAAATAACTAATGTAGATTAAGAAGAATCAGACTTGGGAAATTTTCCCAATACTAGAAAATAAGAATGTGATTGGAACTAAGTGGGTGTTCTAGAAAAAATTGAATGAGAATAGAGAAATTCTAAGAAATAAAGCTAGGCTTGTGTATAAAGGCTACTCACAAGTAGAAGGAATGATATTGAGGAGGCATATTCTCTAGTGAAAATAATGGAAGCTATTAAGATTTTTTTTAGATTTGATAGCACATAAGGATTTCAAAGTTTATCAAATCTATGCAAATTTTTCTTTCTTGAATGGTGAGTTGGAAGAAGTATACATTTAAGAGTTATCTAAGGATTCAGTTATCAAAAAAATTGGATATGGTCTATAGTTTGAAGAAGGAACTTTATGGATTAAAGCAAGATCCTAGAGCTTGGTATGCAAGTTTGGACATGTACTTGTTACAACAAGGATTTAATAAAGGTAATTCTTATAGTAATCTTTACGTCAAAGTTGAAAAAGATCAAATATTGATTATAGTCTAGTGTATGTTGACATAATATTTGGAGGCAATGAAGCTATGTGCAAGAGATTTGAAATGTCAATGTTTGAGGAGATGAATTTATTCCTTAGACTACAAATCAACCAAATAGATAAAGGTATTTTCATTTCAATATCAAAATATGTCAAGAAAATGTTGAAGATGTTTAGAATGGAATATTCTAAACTAGTATGTAACCCTATGGTTACTAGTTGCAAGTTGAGAAAAAATAATGAATCCCCTACAACTAATTAGAGTAAGTATATGTCAATTATTGGAGGATTGATATACCTAACTTCTACTAGACTAGATTTCATGCACGTAGTTTATCTTATGACTAGACTTCAAGAAGATCCCAAAGAGTCACATGTTGTAGCAATAATGATGACATTTATATGTACCTGAAAGGAACTCTAAGAAATGGCTTGTGGAATCCAAAGGACAGTGCTTTTAATCTGAGTGCTTATACAAATGTAGATTGAGTAGGATATGTTGATGAAGAGAAAGTAAAAGTGGTGGTGCATTCTTTTTTGGATGCATATTGGTGTCTTGGTTGAGAAAGAAGCAAGACTCAATTTATTCATCTACTGTAGAGGCATAATACATAGTGATAGTATCGTGTTCCACATATGTGTTATAGATGAGGAAAACCTTGAAGGATATATGAGTGGTATATGATGAACCAATTTTATATTCTATGATAATACAAGTGCTATCAATATTTAAAAAAATCCAATAACGTACTCAAGGATCTTCCTAAGAACACTTTTGAGTATATCTAATAACACATATTTAATAAGGATCTTCCTAAGAACACTTTTGAGTATATCTAGGATAAGTTAGGTGTTATTTCCCCTCCTTCTTTGAACTAGATGCATAAGGATATGCATTAGTCTAGTGGATCTCATGATTCATTCTTTATTCTACATTAATTTTGGTGGATATCTCTTAAGGGGAGTAGGTAGTGGCATTATCAGTTGTTGCAGATAGGAGAGTAAGTGTTGTCAGTGGTTTCTAGTTGATGAAATTTTTTATGTGATCCTTGTAGACACTAAAAAATTGGTCTAAGCCTGCAAGAACATTTTCAACATATTACTAATATTCATGGTCATGATTAAATAATGTTAATTATTTAATTATTTTGTATAGTCACCTATCCTCTATTAATTAAATAATCTTAAGTATTTGATTAATTTATTATGACCTTTATTCTTTCTTGATTAATTAAATAAATTCTATTTATTTAATTACGTGGCTAATTAATTAATCCCCTTTGTAAATTTAATAAATTCTTATTTAATTTACCCTTTTATCACATTTCTAGCAATAATTAAATATTCATATTGAATTATTGAATTATTCTTTCACCTTTTCGACAATCAATTAAACAAATATTTATTTATTTAATTTAATCTCTAAATCTTTAACGTTGAATGAAATTATGATTATTTAATTCATAAAAATAATTATTCTTGGCATATTCCCCTGGTTAGATAATCACTTAGTTATTTGATTGTGTTAGAAAGGTGAGTAGTTCGCACAAATTACACATTTGTTGAACAACAATAACAGATTGTACAAATTAACAACAATAAAAATAATAGTAAAAAATAATATTATAATTCTTCAGTTCATTTACAATCTGAACTGCAAATGTTTAAAAAGAATTGCATTTTTGTGAATTACATTGTTGAGAATAACCACCCAAATTCATCCAAAATCCCTTACAAGAATAACTCCCAAAAACTAATAACTAATTTATTTATTACTAATCTAAGAGCTAATTTACAAGATGTAAACCTTAATTTCCAATGACCCCCCCTTAAATTTTACATAATAAAAACAAAATTTAAAACTATAAACCTTAAATTCCAACATATCCCCTCCTTAAGGTTTACAATAGAAAAAATGAAAACCCAAATTTTTATCAACATCAACTAAAACTCCTTTGTCTTGAGCATCAACCCAAACTCCTCATGTCTGGGTAAATTTTCGATTACCAACTCTTCATCATCATTGATCCAAACTCCTCTTGTCTAGATAAATGTCTAGATTACCAACCCTTCATCAACATCGATCCAAAATTCTCATGTTTGGATAAATGTCTAGATTACCAACCAACTATGAATTGAGACTAACTACATTATCCATAGTAACAAACCTACACAAACCAAAAAAATGACTCTCCAGGTTTTTGGATTTAATTATCCACAAACCAACGAACCACTACACACCCCATCTTGCTCCCGAAAGGATACGAGATGAATTTTTTATTGCTTCTCATGAAAAATATCATCCCTAAGCGAGAAGCTAACTCAAGATGACTGTTGTCCTCCAGCATCCATTTCCTCCAACCTCCAACATGATCCCTATTACACTCTATTCATATGATTTCACATGAGAGTCTTTGAAAGAACTATCATGTGTAAAAAAGATTGTCCAAAAAGCACGAACAATCTTTGAGATATGTGTGGCCATGATAAAAACTAACAAGGTGTCTGATTGAAAATACACCTTTTACAATGTGATCTTATTTTCCATTTACAAAACACATTAAATTTATCTCTCCAAAATATGCAGCTTTAACTTTAACAAATAAATATTTATATTTGTGTTATAGTTTCTAGAGTGCATTAAATAGAACTGACTTCCTAAAAAACCCATATTACTTCATTACAAAATCCTCCTACCACTTCAAATAGAAAGCAAGGTAATTAATTTTACCTTGAATCTTCACACAAGCATTCAGCCAAGAAAAAATATTCAATGTAAAACCAAAATAAATGACCAGCCTCAAAATTCCTTCAAATTAATCCTTCTATACCATTATAACTTATCACTGAAAGCTAGAAAATTAAATTGAAGCAACTGCACCTTCTGCGCCTTGTGTCATTTTTACATGGCATCAAAATTTCTTTTTACATGTTATTTGTTCCACAAAAAACTGCCTAGCCTTTGTAGTTTTTATTTTTACCTTTGCGGATGTGCCTTACCTTTTAATTGCTCACTGCCCTCGGCATGGTCCACATTGCTTCCTCGCAAACCTTTCTGCTTTTCATATCACTTTGCCTTTCACCGGTCTTCATCTGCATGCCACGTGGTTGTCTCTTGTAGCTTTCCGAACTGGGTTTGCCTCATAGTTTCTTTTGCTTGGCACGCTCCACATGGCTCCCTCTCGAGAATTTTCACTAAGCATCCCTTCATCTTTTTGTCGGGCCTCATCTGCATGACACATGGTAGTTTTTGCTACGCTAGTTACCTTGGCATTACCGCTATACCTTTTGTACTCGCTTGCTGCCACGTTTTCTTATGTGGCGTTACGTGTTCATTTTTGCTACTACATGGTTTTTCGTTCCATGTAGTGGCTTTGCTGGCATACTCCTAGGTAATCGATGTTTCCTGTGGCATCTCGAGGTGATCTGGGACATCGGTCGTTGCTCACAGCTTTCCTTCTTTTGGTGCATTTTAGGCGGTGGACTGGCCTATAAATATGACCATGTTTCACTTTATTAGGTTGTTGATTAAGTTGTAAAAACTCCTGAGCACTGGGAAGCAAACCTTTGTAATAGTTTTATTTAATTTAAAGACTCCAGACTATGCCAAATAAATTCGGCCTTTCTTTTTTTCATGCATTTAGTAAGACTGTTGGTCTATGTTGTTATCCTCTTTTATTGTATGAATTCCTATTCTTGAGCTTTTGTAATCCTTCATAGCTCAATGAATATAGATCATGTTTCTTTGACTCCTCTATGTTAGATAAGGTTATGCTAGATTATGTTATGAAAATTAGAAGGTATTTCTATGTTTTAAGTGCTTTTGAGAAAAATAACTTGATGAACAACATTTTGATGGTTCGGGCCTTTGCATTCTGCACTGTGCTCTGGTGAATTTGTCTATGATTTTGGCGCATCGCCTATAGTGTAGATTTTATATTTTCTCTATCTCTCTAACCTTTTACCTCCCTCACTAAATGAAGAGTCGGCTCTGATAAAATCCTGGAGGTCACTTAGCTAGTGTGCAATCTCCCCCAATAGCTAAGTTTCCCATGAGACTGCTGCTACATGCAAAATTTTGCATCAATAGTTCTTTTTCTCGCACGCCCAGTGGGACCGTGAACTTGCACATTCGCCAGTTTTTATAAGTATGTATGAGCCATCGCCTTGTAACTAGGTCAAAAAATGCAAGATTCC